>JAEPBF010000087.1:30491030-31002449 GCA_019739055.1 Passiflora organensis
CTTGCCTGCCTGTTGGTAAATGTCAAAACCAATCAGAAGGTCTTTATCGGGGAGTTTTATGCCGATAACCTTTGTCCAGATGGTGCATCCAGGAAAGAATTGGATCCCGATCGGGCTTTTCGTAATGAGCATTGTTCGAAAGATCTTGCCATCAGCAGCTTTGAAGTGTTGAAAGTGCTGTACCCAAGCTTCAGGTGGAAGGAGTGAAGGATTGAGAAAACTTTTGTGAGCTCCTGTATCTAGGAATCCTACAACAAGGATAGGACGGTCATACTTGGTAGGAAGGATATGGAGTGGTACCGCTGGTTGAGTAATTTTGACAGGTTCAGCCTGGAGGATCTAGAGGTGACTATCAAGATCAGTGTCATAATCCTCATCAGAGGAAAAGACAGTGGGTTCACTAGAAGAAGAGGAGGAATCATCCTTATGAGTAAGCCCAAAAGCAGTTTCGGGTGTTGCCTCTTCTTGCTCTGAATATAGGCACTCAATATCAGCATCAGATAGATTAGTATCCTTGCTGACAAAGGAAATGAGTCTGGCTGATTTTGTGGGACTATTAGGGCAGGTTTTTGCAAAGTGCCCCTTTTGTCCACAAATGTAGCAGCGATCTCCCTTCTTCCCTCTTTGATGACGCTTTTTGAAAAACCTATAAGGGGGTCGAGAAGGGTGAGAGGAGCGCTTATGAGTTCTCTTGGGCTGGCTTCTGCGCCAGCGATGAAAATAGTGCTTCGTTTTTGTGGCACATGGACAACTGGAATCCTTGCATTTGATCTTGAGATGGGATTGTTTACAAATCTTTGAGATTTTGGCTTCAGATTTCTGAAAATCCTGAAACAGCTTCTGCTGATCACATAATTGCATGCGAACTTCAAGTGCGAGCTAGTACAATCTTCCCAATGTACACATGGTGACGTTGGATCTGGATTGTTGGAGAAACTTATACATCTTGGAAGAGATGACTTCAGGCAAGGAAGAGACGAAAACTTCCTTGAGATCATTCGTTCCTCCCAAGGTGTAAAATAACTTTTCCATGATGCTATAGTGTTTCTGGAGATCTTTTTCTTCAATGGAGCAGCACTTTCGTGCATAATATTCAGTTTTGTAAGTCTAGATATCATCATTGAAGTCTCCAAGAAATTCGTTGTACAAATATCCAATAGCCATTGCAGTGGATGTACTCTGGAAGAAT
The DNA here is from genome assembly GCA_019739055.1 of Passiflora organensis. NCBI lineage: Eukaryota > Viridiplantae > Streptophyta > Magnoliopsida > Malpighiales > Passifloraceae > Passiflora > Passiflora organensis. The sequence continues at coordinate 30,492,220 of JAEPBF010000087.1, forward strand.
TGGACTCTGCTGGCCTCGGGTAACGAATAGAAATACGATCGTAGTGTGCCTGTTGTTCGTGAGACGAATTCTTGTAAAACTTCGAACATGTTGGCATCAGGGAGCAACATTTCCTTGTCGATCCAAGCAGCAAAGAGTTGAAACCGCTCAACCCTTTTATGGACCTGAATGTCATCCAAAGAAAACCAGTCATTTGAATTAGACTTTTTCTTTGGGGGCTTCTGTCGGAAAGAGGATTCAGCATGATTGGACTCAGAAGAGATGTCTAAACGAGCAGTATTCATCAGAATTTGTTGTGAGACTGACTGTGATGAATAAGAAGGTTTAGAGGAAAAGGAAGGTTCAGAAAAGGTGGAAGACTCATGTGAACTGTTGGTGTCCTCAGAATGGGTTTCAGAAGTTGGCGCCAGTTCATGTGACCCTCAGGATTGAAGGAGGTATGTGTGCAAGGTTTCTTTTCCTTTTCTGGATCGTCTTGAATGTCGAGATTTCGTATCAGAGCTGGTACTGGATGCTCGAGCTGAGCCGAAGATGCTAAACATCGGATCAGGTCTGTCAGGTTGGGGTAGAAGTGTAGAGGATAATCCTGACTCTGGGAAAAGATCAGGCTTTCCCGACATATGCCTGTCTTTTAGTTTTTGTGTCGCGAACAATTCTTTTTCGATACTTTCGATCTTGGACTGTGTCCGAAGTACCGACGGATGAGTATAATCTTTATACTTGCGGAGTTTTTGATGTAGCCTGTTGGTAGCCTCGGCAAGCTGTTGAGAAAAATCTCGTTCAAGTCTGGAAAGCTGAGATGCCAAGGAGTCAAGCTTCTTGTCATGGGAAGTATGACCAACTAAGACTTGATCAACCTTTTGGTTGATTTTGTGCAAGAGATGGTTTTGAGCAACATTGTTTCGAGTCTGCCAATTTAAGACTTGTTCTGCCTGGTTGAGAGTGGAGGAGCCATCAGATTTGACTTCTCTTGGGATGACATAAGGTCGTTGTTGTATAGTTGAGGTGTCGTCTCCAGGTAAGGGAGGAAAATCAACTTCATCAAACATGAAGCACTCTTGAAGTGCCATTGGAGAGCCAGAAAGGACTTTGTCCTGGTGGCAACTGAGAAGGTTTTTCTGTAAAAGCTTCTTTGCTTCTGGGAGACAAATGTCAGCAAGGCCTTCTTTCTAAAGAATGGCCAAGGCTTCATGGTAGATTTCCAATGGAGATGGTGGTTCTCCTAAGAGAATCCAGGCATCTCGAATACGGCTCCCCTGAGAGGGAGGTGGAGGAGGATCTCGAGGTTTCTTGTGATATTTGTACGAAGAGATTTGAGATTTCTGTGATGGTTGTCTCTTAGTCGGTGTATACTCTTCAAAATCCTCGAGACAGGTACAGCCCGGGTCACATTGTTCCGGAGCGGAATCCCAAATAAAATGATCGTTTATATGGGACGCATAGGCATGATCTCCATCAAAAAAGAAACAGCTGATAGGAATTTTTTTAACAGAAGGTTTGAGGACCGGTTCGATCATCAAAGTATGAAAGACTTCTGGTTCAGAGGAAGATGAAGCAGAGGAAAAGATAGTTTTTACTTGGCCATCTTTGTTCTGGATAAACAGTGGATCTTGGATCTGAACAGATGTGGTAGGAGCAAAAAGTTGTTCATAGTTTGTGATCCAAGAAAGAGGGATCAGCTTTTCAAGAGCTTCTTTTGTTAATTGTCTCGGAGTCTGAACAATTGTAGGGGTCATTTGTTCATCTGCATATATGAACACTGGATCGGAAGAGATATCTGGCAGACTTAAATTAACTGCATGATCCTGGAGTCGGTACACGATCTGATGGTGAATCATGGCTGAAATTGCCTGAGCGATCTGTGGTGCTCCAGACAGCTGTATTTGTAGCTTCAGGCAAGTGGAGAGATGTTTATCCAGGAGGGATATATTAAAATTCGGAAAAAAGGTGAGAACCACGCTTCCTGCATTTAAAGTTGTCAAGATTGTGCCAATCACAGCATCTTGGTATTGCATATATCTACTGTCTAGCAAAGAAAGTCTTGTTGTGACAGGTAACCCTTTTCTACCGTGATAGGAAAGGATTAGGCGGATCGCGCCAAGATGGATATGCGTATACCCTTGCTTGAGCCACTGAGTAATGAACTCGGAAGGGAGTTCAAGAATAACATATTGTTCAGTTGTGGTTGAGGACAAAGAACACTGGGATAGTCTAGAGGACTGGATGTATTCTTTAACAAGTGGTCGTCTAGTGGTGATGAGGGAGCGGATAGATCTTGTGAGAGATCCTTTCTTGAAGATAGCGTATGGTCATCTCATATTAGTGGCCGAGTGAGAGCACAATAAAATTCTTCCCTCTCTATCCTTGTCTCCTTCAATTGGCCACCCTGATTTTCTCCCCAGGTCACCTCTTTCGTTTTGCCGTTATTGTGGAGTAGGAATTTTGACTGAAATTACAAATTAGATTTTGGGTTATTTCGGGGGAATTATCCAAATCTGGTTAGTCTCTCATTCTCATTCTTTGATATACATGATTATGATTCTCAGTGTTGTTATGATTTTGATATGAATTTTGTGAATTTTAGTATTGATTTTATAGGTAAGGTGTTTTGAAGATGGATCTCATTTTCCCGTGACCATGAACCAAATTGTGAGAATATGACTTCACCTGATAACCTGCACATTAATGTTACTCTCAAGACTAAGAATCGGACATGCCCATACCGAAAGGCATCGAATAACCTCATTGTCACGCCATGATAAGTAAGCTTTAGCTTTCTCGAGAAATTCACGGCCATGACAAATAAGCCTTAGCTTTCCCTGCATCCATCCCACTCTGTTTCCAAAGTGGTAGTTCAATTTTCTGATTGATTAAACTGCTGAAACTTATGATATGAGAGATTAGCCCATTATCCCCCCAAGTATTCCATCATTGAATTCAGGGTCATGCATTTTCTCAGAATTGAGGCCTTGCCAAAGTTCTTCATTGGCTCCAGATAAGAAGAAGCAGGTGAAAAGATCAGAAGCTCTCACCCATTTCATTGTATTTGGGGAATAAAAAGAAGCAACAGAATTATGAAAAATCAATCAATACTACAGCATTGTGAACCAGAGGTTACACTGAATAGGAGGGTTAAGAGGTAATAAACAATCAGATACATACTGTAAATGTCAGAAATTCCTGTATAACAACTATTGCAGGAAATAGAAAGCTGCCCAGGATGAATGATAAATCCAGAATCGAGAATAAAAGCGGCTTGAAGAAAATAATAATATCATTTGAACCTATTGAATTGATTCCATATCAACACTCCACCACTAACTGCTGTCTAATTTTGCAGCTACCTTCTTTGCCTTGTTCTCATATTCTTCCATCTCCTTCAACCACAAGTCCGCAAACTCGCAGTTCTTCCAGGCATCAAACCACGGCCCTCCTCGGGTGTAATGTATTGCTTTAGGAAAAGTTGTGGAGTCACCCTCCACAATCTTATTATGACCCTCAAGGAAATTCCACAAAAAAGGGAGAGATCCGATCTCATCATCCTCTAGCCACTGAAACCTGTGAAGAAAAGCACCTGTCTGTGTATTCACAGCCTCGGGTGTCAGCGCCTTGTTCTTGGGATGCCCACAATTGTACAGCACCATAGACGACCAATTCTTCCTCGGATACACAGTCTGCACCGCTCCGTCCATCTTTGTGGTCTCCTTCGGGGTATAATCATGTTGCACACACATGATGGCATACTTATCATCAATTAAATCCCTCAATTCCTTGATATCGGCGAGGTAGAGGAAATCACAGTCAACAAACATTGCCCAACCTTGAAAATTGGCCAAATGCGGGGTCAAGAAACGGCTGAAAGAGAACTCAGTGCTCTCCAATTTTCCCCGCTCGCGCCAATACAGCCCCTTATTCCTGAGTTCAGACTGTACAATGGGGTAGATCTCAACAGGGATTGAAGATCGCTTCAAGATCGAATGACGACAAACCTCATAAGCAAGATCTTCGCGGGGATCATAACCCACAAAGATCTTGAAGGATTTGTCGTTGCCTTTTTCGCTTCCATTTGCATCGATTCGAACTTCACCGTTGGTCATGGTCATAGTGGTAGTTCCTCAACTGTGAATCATAATCACAGAATATGGTTATTTGCACTTCAATATTTTAAAAACCAGAAAAAATATTAACAACGTTAGTTAGCTATCAAAATAACAAACAAAACCTCTTATTCTAAAGAACCCAGATCAGGATTCTAGCATTAACTAAAGCAAAATCCAACAAAGAGAACAATGGCAAACAAACAGCAGTAATGCCGGATTTGTCAAGGATAAAAAGAAGAACAAACAAGTGGAAACAAAAGGAAAGGAAGGCAGCCACGCATGAAAAAACAAAAACAAGTAAAGATCAAAATAGATCATAATAAAAGAAGAAGAAACGAATCGACCAAGCAAGAGAAGCAGAGCGGGAAGAAGTTGTTAGTTACCTGGAGAAGTGAATGCAGATCTTGAGAGGGAGGGAATGTAGAGGGAGATATTTCTTCGATACGTGTTTTTGGACTGCGCGCGGACTAAAATAGCGTATGTTTGTGGAAATTTAACGGAAGAAGAAAGAGAGAATGAGAAATGAACGCCGGTGTCAATGGTTTGTTTTCCAAAGAAAGGATGGCGGAGATGAGAGACGGTGCGGTGATAGAGGATGGACGGGAGATCATTATGGCGCTGGGCTTTTATAGTATATGATAGGATTGGGAGTAATCGCAGAATATAGAAAATCCTTATGCTTATATTTTCCTTTTTACATTTTTTATTTCCGAAAAAGTTTTAGCTTCTCTATAAATTATTAGTTTCTATTTACAAGATTTATTTTTGATTAAGATTTATAAAAAGAAAAGAAAAATCTAGTCGGCTCTGTGCTGTGTTCCAGCTTCCAGTTCCAGCCGAGTCGGGTAAACTTTTGTCATTGGCATACTGCGAAGCCTTTAGCACCGTATATCTGGTAGACGGTATATCGTCCACAGAATGGGATGCCTGAGATGTCGGCTGCCGACACACAAACAATAGCAAAGTAACCTTCACGGCTTCACGGGACGCATGATTGATATTTTTGGGTTGCTCATTAAAATTGTTTAAAAACCTGTATATTTCTCCACGTACCTACCTTTCGTTTGATACTAACAGTAAGTTCGGCGACCTAGATTTGGAATAGGATTTAAAATTTTTTATTAAAACATATAAAATAATATATTTTAATAATAAATATGATCGATTTATATTAAATTAAATTAAATTAAAATGTATTATTACAAAATAATTTAATAATTTTTTATTTATTTTTATTTTCAAATACAAATTCTTTCTATAATTCTGGTGTTAATCGAACATGCTAGTGATAATCTTGTCAGGACTTGCAGACGATGCCCATAAGATTGCAGGAACGACACATATCCCCACAAACCCAAAACCCCTCTTAAACTTGTTTTAATTTCAATGTTAATATATAATTTTGACGTTCTTAACCTAATGTAATGGAGTGATTCGTTTTTTCAATTTAAGTTTTAGTTTATAAATTATAAATTTTTAAAATAAAAATTATATTTTGATTTAAAATGATAAATAATAATATTAGAAACAATATTGTGGAGATAAAAATATATTTTGAGATTTAAATAACTTATTTTTTATTTTTGGAATATTTTTGGAAAAAATTATAATTTGTCTCATTTTGTGTGCCATAATAGATTTGAATATCCGTACTAATATATCCTCTTTAGCGATGATAATATATCGAGATTTTCGATATGTAGTGTGTTTTTAACTCTATCAATATCTTTTTTAGCCGAAGATATGTAATGTCAAAATAAATTGGTCATCATCATGGTTGATATTAGTCTTGGCCAACACTAATGTAGGCTATGATAATAAAATGATAAAAAGATATACCGGTGGCCTTATCTGTTTTCTGATCTGGGGTGTAAAGAGGTGTTTTGTTAATCAACCATCCAATCCTATTTTGAAAAAACAAGACATTATACGAATTGTTTTGTTGATTCATCATTCCGAGACTGAATATTGAGTTTAAATTGGATTTTGAAATTTAATTATATTTATCATTTTTTATTAATACTGAGTTTGATATAAAATTCATAAATATATTTCAATTTTAATTATGTTTAAGATTTTTACTTCCTACGTCCCCTCCTCGTCTGGATATTTAGATAAAGTATTTTAGAGTGGCAAATGGGTGTATGTCCGATTACAACCGTTTGAGCCCAATCTTGTAGATGCAACTCATAGCTGTCATAGCCCAGTGGATACGGCTCATAGCCCAGCAACACCTGGAGGAGTGTGACCATCATAAACACCCATCATGCTAGACAAATAATGAAACTGATGATGACGGAGGACCTTTGTAAAAATGTCAGGTATTTGTTCTTGCGTAGGCATATACTCCATTTTCACGTATGAAATGACAATCTACTTTTATGTCTTTGGTTTTTTCATGAAATATGAGATTTGCTGCTATTTGGAGCTTTGATTTACTATCAATATGAAGGATAGCTCTTCCCAACATTTATCTTTAAGAAACTTAAAAGTTCTTTAAGCCATACCAGTTCACTTATTGTGCTGGCTATTGCCGGGCATTCTGCTTCTGTTGAGGATCTAGATATTGTTGCTTGTTTCTTCAACTTCCAAGAAATCGGTGCATTTCCAAGAGTAATAAAGTAACCTGACTTTCTGGTCATTGGACAGCTATCCCAATCTGAATCGTAGTATCCAATTAGCTTTAGTTCGTGATTACTGCTTGGCAAAATTATTCCTTGTCCAAATTGGTTTTTGGATAATGCACAATTCTCATAGCAGCTTCCCAATGTCTGTCTTGCATGAATTGGTTTAAGATATGAATAGCATAAGTGATAGCTGGTCTTGTGATCGTCAAATATATAATCTACCTTTCTTCAAAAAAATATAATAATCTACCAATTAGTCTTCTATATTGTCTTGCATCCTTTGTTGAGTCACCGGAATCATGAGCGCTGCTCCATTGGAGATTGACATGGCTTCGCTTCAGACATTCTGGATTCATTAATGATATCAAGAATATACTTGCGTTGTGAATGAAATAATCCCTTCGTTGACCATGTCACTTCTATGCCAAGAAAATATTTTAATTTTTCAAGATCTTTGATGTTAAATTTCTTGTTGAGATATGCCTTCACTCTTTTACACTTATGTGAATCATTTCCAGTCAAGACTATATCATCCACATACACTAATAAAATTGTGAATTTTTCACCTATAGCTCGAACAAATAAAGTCTGTACTGCGAGATTTTGAACAAAATTGAATTCTTTGAGAGTGAGGAAAAGTTTAGTGAACTAGTTTCTACCTGTTTGACGTAGCTCATATAAAGATTTTCGGAGTCTATAATACTGGCCTTGTTGTGGTGGATTGATACCAGGAGGTGGTATCATATATATTTCTTCCTCAAGCTCACCATGGAAAAAAGCATTATTCACGCACATTTTTTTTTTTTGAAGAAAACGATGGATTTCATATATTCAACCACATAACAATAAAAACTAGGTTCTATACAGCCAGTTAAAAACTAGGTTCTATACATCAAGTTTGCCAGTAATGAGACGCTAGCAATGAAACTATAAATTGCCTATGCTCTCCATAGGTAATTTGTCTTTTCACTCCTCTTCAGTTCACAATCTGCATCCAGTCCTCTACTGGCAGTAAATCAGCGCTCCTCTGAATTCCTAACTTGAGGTTAACCATCGCCCAACTTATCCCTTGCAGCATTCCTTCAGTGGCAATGTCTATAAAATCCTTCCTCCTATCGCGAAAAATTCTCTCATTTCTGGAGATCCACAATCGCCATAGGACTGCTAATAAAATACAATCCCATATTTTCCGTTTTTTCCTGTGAGTGGCAATGCTCTCCCATTGCAGCACTAGCTCTTCTAGGTTCTTCGGGCAGACCCATTGTACCCCCCACCTCCGTATAACTTCTGACCAACATCTCCAGGCAACATTGTAGGTTACCAGCACATGACTTGCATTTAATTCCAGTCCCTCACAAGCTGAACACTTCAGCTCCTCTGGACTCACCAGTCCTAATCTAGCCAATCTCCCTCTAGTTAGGATCCTGTCCTGGTACGCAAGCCACAAGAATGCCTTACTCTTTGGCGTGCCTTGGTGTCTCCAGACATTTGGGATGTCCACTGCGAGGTCTCCAAAATGTGCACTCTCCAATAATCTATAACAAGATTTGACTGAGAAGTCCTCTGTACCTTGTATCCAAGCTACAGAGTCGCAGGCCTCTTTAAGAGGTGCTGCTCCTCTCAGCCACTCTGCAAGTTCGTCACATAGTTCCTGCTCCCACACAAATCTTTCCCTCCTCCAATGAAATGACCACTGCCACCGCTCATCACTCCAGTATCCCATATCTTGAATTCGAGCATGTTTCTGACTGTCCAGCTCGTATAACCTTGGGAATTTGTCTTTCAGCATTATGTCCTTCCACCATAAGTCAGTCCAGAAATGAATTAGATTTCCTTTGCCAGTTTTCCATCTAATGTTATTTCTTAGGCACCGACTCGTCTCATTGTCCCCATTGAAGTAGCTTAAGATTTCCTTCCATATGTTCGACACACGAGAGGTATTAAGAATGATTCCTTCTTTCTGCAGTCTGGGATCATGTACTGCTCTAAAATTCATTGCCCAAAAATTGTCTGGCTCTTTAAACAGCCTCCAGCACCATTTCGTGAGTAGAGCAATATTTCTCAAGGTTATACTACCAACCCCAGCTCCTCCTTTCTCAGTGTTGAGGCTCACTTTAGCCCACTGTACCTTGTGTAAGCATTTGGAGTCGATATTACCTTTCCACAAAAATCTCTTCATAAGAGATTCCAGTTCCTTCACTACTCGTCTAGGTACCTTGAACAATGACATTTGAAATATCGGCACACTATTCAAGACAGATTTTATCAAAGTGAGTCGACCCCCCAAGGATAGGAATTGCCCTTTCCATGCCGCAAGCTTCCTCCTGAATTGTCTGATCACCCCTTCCCAAGATTTGTATCTTGAGGGACTTGCCCCTAACGACAAGCCTAAGTACTTAATAGGCAACACTTCAGATTTGCATCTCAAGCAACTAGCTGTGATTCTCACCTCTTCCTTATCACGGTTGATGCCTATTAATGCACTTTTGTGGAAATTGACGTTGAGGCCGGTTAGCAAGGTAAAACATCTCAACACCCTTTTTAAGTTCAGCAGTCCTTGGAGATTACTACTACTGAACAGAATAACGTCATCTGCATATTGCAGATGAGTTATGGAGGTAGTCCCAAATGTGATCCCCTTAATAAGACCTATTGCCTCCGCCTTCGTGATTAGCTTAGACAGTGCTTCCGCCACAATAACAAAGAGCAGTGGTGAGAGGGGGTCTCCTTGCCTCAATCCCCTCTTAATCTCGAAATCCTGGGTTAAGGCACCGTTAACCAGCACCATGAGTTTGGCAGTGGAGATGCATTGATGTATCCACTGGCTCCACTTCTCCTTGAAGCCCATAGCCTCCATAATGTCTAATAAAGCTTCCCAACACACCGTGTCGTATGCCTTTTGAAAGTCAATCTTAAAACACCAACCTCTCTTCTTAGTAACTTTCAGCCCATGGATCACTTCTGATGCAACCATCACTGAATCAGCTAATTGCCTACCCGCCACAAATCCTGATTGCATCGGGGATATTAGCAGGGAAATCACCTCTTTCAGCCTCTTTGCAATTACCTTAGCCACTATTTTATATAGGCCATTAATAAGGCTAATTGGCCTGAAAGAGCTTAGACTTCTTGTACCTGCCACCTTAGGTATCAACACTAAGAATGAGTTATTGATCCCTTTCGGCATCACTCCTTTCACCAGAAACTCGCTTACCAATACAAATAACCTCCTCGCCCACTACTTCCCAAGCATTCTTTATAAATAGGAAATTGAAGCCGTCTGGACCTGGGGCTTTCCTACTTCCGCAATCCCATACTGCATCTTTCACTTCCTCCGGAGTACAAGGCCTCTCAAGATTGTCTGCTAACTGCCGGGGTAGTTGCTGGAATTGGAGACTACCTCTTCCTAACCACTGTTCACCCTCCACCTGAAAGATATCCTGGAAATATTTCTGGGCTTCGCTTTTGATCTCCTCCGACTCCATCACCACCCGCCCATCCACTTCCAAATAGCTCATATGGTTTCTTTCTTGTCTTGCACTGGCTGTGACATGGAAGAATCTGGAATTCTTGTCTCCGAGTTTTAACCATTGGACTCTAGAGTTCTGTCTCCAAATTGACTCCACTTGGCTCTTTACTTGCCATTTCAGCATCTACAATTCCTTATATACTACATTTTCTTCTGCACTTAGCCCCACCGCAGAATTCCGTCTCATATCCATCCCATCTATCTCACTTAAAATTTTCTCCAACTTCCTCTCTGGTCTACCATCTCTACTATTATTCCATTCCTTCAATCTATGCTTCAAGAAGTTAAATTTTCGAATCAGTGCATATCTACCCGGGAATTTTGCACTCCCTTCTGACCAAAATCGTTTCACAACCTCTACAAAATCCTTTTCCGCCCACCAGAAATCCCACGATCTCACAGGTTTCAGGGCCCCAAGATGTGTTTTCTGCAACCAGCAAAATTGGAATATGGTCCGATAGCCTTTTATTTCCTGCCAGCAGCTGAAACCTGCAATTATCTGCCACCCACTCCACACTAGCACATACTCTATCTATTCTTGAGGCACTACGTTGGGAAAACCAAGTAAAGTTCTTGCCCACTAGTGGTATGTCTACCAGTCCTCCTTCATCTAGAAACCTTCTGAAATATTCAGCCCCTCTGTCATCAAAGGAGCTCCCTGTCCGTTCAGCCTCTGTTGTAACTTCATTAAAATCACCTAGCAGCACCCACAGAGGTTGCTTGTCCTTCATGACCTCGATCATTTCTTCCCAAAGAACCACTCTTTCCGCAGCCAAGTTTGGGGCATGAACCCCTGCACACCAGTATCTATAGCCCGAGTTGATGACCTCCACCTCAAGTGCTATCCATCTTTCAAAGCAATTTTTACTCAGTACTTTAATTGCTATACTGTCCCACATGGCCAGGATACCCCCTGCTCTCCCTCTAGCAGCACTCGCACACCAACACACACTACTTCTTGGCCATAATTTGCTAACTAGTATATCATTCATCTGCTCTACCTTAGTCTCCGCAATAAAACAAATGCTAATTGCATTACGGTGCACTAGGGACCGCACATCATCCATTTTTAATTTATTCCTAATCCCTCTTATATTCCAGAAGCATGAATTCATTATCGTCAGAAACACACCCAATGAGGCCTGACCTTTCGGCATCAGCTCCTGCCGTGGCATTCCCAGTCTTCTTTTTCTTCCTCTACCATCTCAATGATCTTTTGTCGCAGCTCTTCTCTTGACTTACGTGAGCTGAGCCCCAATTTTGTCATCACTTCAAATGTTGCCTCCACTTCCACCTCGTTTTCATCCTCTTCCTTTTCCTTTGTCTTCGTCAACTCTACTGTTTCTCTGACCTTGGAAATTGTGGGACAAGGTTCCAGAACCATTTCTGCAGCTAGAGAGTCCTCGTCTGGTGTAACCACTCTTGGTGTTTCTTGTAACCTTCCACTTACCTCACCTCTAACTGACTTGACCTTCCCCCGAGTTGCCTTCATCTTCTCCAACACCTTTGCAAGGATCAAATCTGACTGGATGCTACTTAGATCTGAACATAGTCCCTCATGCCCACAGGAAGCTGTGATGATAGGGGATGAAAAGTTTGTCTCGGGTTGTCGGGTAATAATACCTTGGTTAGCTTTTTTTGCCAGCCCTTGAGGAAGTGCAGGTAAGGTAGCAGCCAAGGATAAGGCGGACTTTGGGTCAAGATTAGGACTTGAAGAGATGGTGACTGCATCGTCGAGCCTCTCTCCTCTTTTCCTACATATCACATCTTCCGTAATATTCTCTAAAGAGTGGACAATTGGGCTGGTTGGAACATGCTCTATTGCCGCCATCTCCATTTCTCCATTCCCAACAGTACTGGGTCTCATTTCTATCCCAACGCTTGAGGGCCCAATGTCATAGGGGCGACTTAAGGTAGGTTCCTGTCTCATGCACAGATTTCCTTGATTTACCTCTCCACTCCCTTCAGCCATCATTTGCGCCTCATGTGCATGTTCGTTCTCAGATTCAACAGATACCCTACGCCTCAAGAACTTTGCTGGCTTAGACGGCGAATATCCAGTATCACAGGATCTCGTCAGTACCATTTTATCTCTCCCTCCTGACCTACTTTTGCCTTTTTGGTGAAGCTTCTCTACAACTGTGACGAGAAAATCCCTGGCATCAACCGCCAAAATGATCTTTGTCTTAATTTGTGAGAGACGTGCTCCGCACCGTCCTCTCCCCATATCGGGTATTGTTATGCTCATAGGGTTCACAGTACACCCAGCCCACTGGTCTTTTGCACTGCTGCAGCATTGTGCTCACCCCTGGACTCGAACCCCCACCGTCCCACTTATGAGCCTTTTATTGTTTCTCAGAACACGCCTCTCACCAATTCAGCTGCAGCTGAATTGGTGAGAGGCGTGTTCTGAGAAACAATAAAAGGCTCATAAGTGGGACGGTGGGGGTTCGAGTCCAGGGGTGAGCACAATGCTGCAGCAGTGCAAAAGACCAGTGGGCTGGGTGTACTGTGAACCCTATGAGCATAACAATACCCGATATGGGTTAGAGGACGGTGCGGAGCACGTCTCTCACATAAAAGGCGCCTTTTATGTGAGGAACCCCCCCAGGAGGAACCTACCCCATATCAGGTATTGTCTGGCCCTCGGCCCTCAGCCCACGGCTGGCAACCGGCAACCAGGAGCCCTCAGCCCAAAGGCTGGCAACTCTGGCCCATGACTATTCGATCCCCTGGCTGCAGCCACTGAGACTCGAACCCCTGTCATGACACCTTTTATTCCTCCTAAGAGGACGCCTCTCACCAATTCAGCTGCAGCTGAATTGGTGAGAGGCGTCCTCTTAGGAGGAATAAAAGGTGCCATGACAGGGGTTCGAGTCTCAGTGGCTGCAGCCAGGGGATCGAATAGTCATGGGCCAGAGTTGCCAGCTTTTGGGCTGAGGGCTCCTGGTTGCCGGTTGCCAGCCGTGGGCTGAGGGCCGAGGGCCAGACAATACCTGATATGGGGTAGGTTCCTCCTGGGGGGGTTCCTCACATAATTTTTCTGTCTTGCCTTGTACGAATGCATATCTCCGCTGCTTCCAGCCAAGTTCGACTCAGAGTATCCGAGTGAACTTGAACCAGTTCTCCGAACAATCCAGCCACCTTGTGGAACGTTTCTTCTGACCACGCATGGAGAGGGACACCCTCCAGCCGTATCCAGCACAACCGGCCAGCCATGCCATCCTCTGGACTCCATGGATGTAATTCCACAAAAATTTCCTTCCATATATCAACGTTAGCTCCCAGTTCCCTGTCCATGGCTTCCTGTGACGGGAAAGTGACAAGGAAGGTGTCCCGTCCTAAACTTCGCACTTCCAGGGACTCCAGAAGTTGATGATGTCTCAAGACGCCATCTCGTGCGATTCCGAGAATGCTCCTGTGCAACCATTCTTTATTATCTTCAGACGATTTAACTTGAATAGAGGGTATATTACCAGACCCGTGTGGAACACCAGCTACCACTTCTGCAAAAGACTTTTTCCCCCTTTCCATTGTGCTCCGTTTCTCTTCTTCCATAAGACGGGCACCCATAGTGCTCGAACGTTGTGGATGCCCATTTCTTCTACCTTCCACTTTATACTTTGCCACGCTAAACTTCAGACCTTGTCCTTCCCCTGACATTGAGTTTAGCTTTGCCAACCTCTTTTCTTCACTGTCTTTTGCCCGGAGAAATCGTGCAAAGCCAAACCTGGAGTTCCTGACACTTCTCTTCCAAGGGATGAACGTATCTACCACAGGTTCCCATCTGTTAATAGCCTGGAAGAGTTGGTTTGAGACCCAGCCATCCGGGATAAACTCGACGAAGTATGAGATAAATTTGGGGTTGTCAAAAACGTTGCTGGGGTTCCACCTCTCATCCCGGGGGAATTTCTTATGGGCATCCTGCTGAAGCAGGGGTGGAGGATATTGCCTATTGTGGTTAGCAAGAGAGGGATTGTGGTAAGAGGCAGCTAATGGGACCAACGGCAAGGGGGCGGTTGAGTTTGGGTTGTTCGTCAGGGTAGGACTGTTTGGTGGGTGAGGAGAGAGAGTGGGGTTGGGGTTGGGGTTGGGGTTGGGGTTGGGGTTGGGAGAGCGTGAGCTTGACATGGTGGAGCCTACAGCAACTGTGAAAAAATTATTCACGCACATTTGACATAATGGCCATGATTTATGCACTGCAATTGTCAGCACACAATGTACCGTAGTTATTTTTGTAACAGGAGCGAATGTTTCATTAAAATCCTCCTACTGCACCTGTGAGAACCCCTTTGCTACTAGACGAGCTCTGTGATGCTTATACTTGATTTTATAGACCCATTTGCTTTTGATTGCTTTCTTCCCGGGTGGCAAAAAAGAATAAGTCCAAGTCCCATTTTGTTCAAGAGAATGTATATCTTTGTCCATGGCCTCCTGCCATTTGGGACTTTGCACAGGTTGGGAGTAAGTCTTGGGTTCGTGATTGTCAATAATGACACTAAGATAATTTTTGTGATCCTGCAAAAAAGTATTAAAGGCATTGGCATGAGTGATAGTGGCATCGTTTGATTGGGATACCTAGTGAGAAAAATCATTGGGATTTTGTCCAAACATAATCTTGAAGATGTGATGGTGGTCTCGTATCTCTTTGTGATTTAATTCGTTCGTTGATTGCTGCTGGATTTTCTGTTGATAAATCTTGAAATAAATCAACTTACTCAGCATGGAAACTAGCTTCGTCAAGGCTGTCACATTCACTGGAATCTTTAGTAAGATGCCGAATATCTTGCAAGGATTGTTGAGGAGAGATGACGTGATAAGTGGATCTTGTTGGGTTATTGATAACCAGGGTAATGGCTGAGATATCATCCTTATTGGATACATGGTCAGCTCTTGAATTTTGGGATTTGTTGACTATTTGAATCTCCATTATATTATCCTGAATTTTGGCTTTATCCATGTATGATCTTCTTGGAGAGATTTTCTCTTCCATGTGCTCTCTATCAACTGGCTTCCTTCTTTGTCCTCGTACGATTTTCTGGGCGAGATTTTCTCTTGCATTTGCTCAACATTATCTTGATTTATTTCTTTATCCATGCATAATCTATCAAACGAGATTTTCGCTTGCATTTGGTCTCCACTGTCACAGCTTGCATCTATCTCCATGCGTGATCCTGAGTGTTGCATCTCTTTTTGTATAATAACAGGATATGAGGCTGATATATCTGAATTGTTAGTTGTGATCCCCTCATCATTAATTCCTTCTATATCAGGATAAATATCCCAGGCTGAATCCTTCATCGTAATTTCAGGTGTCAAAGAAGTTCCAACAACTGTTTTATTTGCAGCCAGCTCCTTATTTGGGAAAGGGTCTTCATAAAATATCACTTTTCTTGAGGTAAAAATCTTTTGAGATTATATGTCATAAAATACATTTGGAAGAGCGTTCACCAAATTTGTCATCAATCTTGTCGTGCATAAATGGGTGTAGCAAAGACAACCGAACACCCTAAGATGCCCATCCTAAGATGCTCATATCGTGGTGGCTGATCAAAAAGAATCTCAAATGGCGTCTTTCCCTGAAGCAAAGAGCTGGGAGTGGGGTTGATCAAATAACTTGCAGTTAAGATGCAATCTCCCCAAAAATGGATAGGTAGACCAACTTCAAATCTTAATGGCCTTGCTACGTTCAAAATGTGGCGGTTCTTCCTTTCTACACGTCCATTTTGTTGTGGGTTATCTACAATTGATGTCTCATGTAAAATTCCTTGGTAAAGGAAATACTCCTTTAGATAGATAAACTCAGTTCCATTATCAGTCCGTATCCGTTGTACTTTGACTCCAAATTGAGTGTGAAGCATGCTGATAAATCTGATAAAAAGGTTAAGGATGGAAGCAACCTCAAGTTTTCGATGCATCAAGTAAACCCATATGGCACGTGAATAGTCATCGACTATGCAAAGAAAGTAGTGACAGCCTGAAACTGACCGATTCTGATACTTCCCCCCAAACATCACAATGATGTAAGGAAAAAGGTTTCATGGCATGATTGCAACTCTTTTGGAAAATGATGTCTTATTTGCTTGGTTTTGAGACATACAGACATACAGCACACGGTTCAACCAACCACTCATTATTATTTTTAAAAGGCAATATGGAAATCTTCAGCATGGATGGGTGGCCAAGTGTTGGTGCCACAAACTTCCACTAATCACGCACGCAGCTGCTTGTCCCATCTTCTTATTCTCAAAACAGTACACCCCTGCACGCAGCTTACCCTCACCAATCATCCTCATCGTAGCTGGTTCTGGATTTTACAAAAAAGAGTCATAGTTATTGTAAAACCACTGGATTTAGTACGTTGCGGGATAGATATGAGGTTGCATTTGAAGCTTGGTACGTGGAGGACATTTCGCAAGATTAAATCTTTGTTTAAGAAAATATCCCCTGTTTGAGTCACAAGAAAATTTCTTCCATCCGGAATCATGATTTTAATCAGTTGTTGTAATGTAAGTATATTATTCATATGACTGGCTTGCTCTACTGTCAAGAATCCATTGCATATCTTGGTTGGATTTTGTCTTACCACACATCTCCTCTTCTTTGGATTCTTCAAGTAAAGTCAGGATTTTCTTTGTCGTATCCTTCATCGATATCTCATCATTATCAGCAACATGATTATTGGACTTTATTTTCCCAGTTCGTGCAACTAGTGCACGGCCTTCAATGCACTCTTCAGAATCTTCTAATTCGGACACCACTTGATTTGCAAATCCTTTTTCACATCTTTTGGTAGATTTATTCCATCCCTTGTTATCTTTATCCTCAGGCCAGCCAATGATATCATAACAACTAGATTTTTTGTGCCCAAGCTTGCCACAGTGATCGCACTTGATACGATTTTTGTTTTTGAATCCTGGGATCGTAGCCATAGCAGCTGCAACTTTTGTATTGGGTTCAGGCTCCATGGAGATCTCGTGATGACTATCCTCTAACAGGATACTACCAGGTACACTGTTGATACTCAGAAGTGGATCTGAATTCAAGATTTGAGATTGGAATATTCCAAATCGGGAATTGTCTTGCCCCATGAGAAACTAGTACATGTGCTCCTCTTCTTTTTGTTTGCGTGCCTCGTCATAAGTCTTTAGTATTGGAACAATTTTTTGTAGTTCATCCAATCTCCCTTGTAACTTGTTGAATTACTCATCACACTCATAGTATCCTGTAGTTGAGCTTGCAAATCCCTTCGCATTTATCAATTGCGAGGTGTATTTCTCCTCGCATACCTCCTTTTAAGGATATTGAACATATCACGCGACGCGACGTCTCTGTGTATATAATAGTTTCTCTTATATTAGGATCAATCGAAGCTAAGATCCATCATTACGTACGAATCACAACAATCCCATATCTCCACCAGTGAAGATTCAGGCTCGGGTCGCACCAGCACCATTCACAAAGCCTAGTTTGAGCTTTGCTCTCAAACTTCTCGTGAATGACATCTCCCACGAACTAAACAAGGATCACAAGACTAATTGCAGTATTTGGATTATCTGAATTTGATATAAATTAGGGTGATGCGGGATTAGATATGGTGAGTGGTGTGTTTGTGTCTCGGTTGGTGGTGAGAATTATTTCAGTGTTGGTATCCTGCTTTGCTACCCCATCAAAAATTAAACAAATAATATAGAGATAATTTCTCATTATATCCGTTTACTTGATTCCCATTTATACAGAGGCCTATGGTATTTTCTCTATTTACAACGATAGTTGTGCCTATCATAACACAATAAATATGAATATTTTGTTTCCTTATACAAAAGCATCATGTGAGTGCATCTCATTTCGCTGTTTGCCTCTTAGCTAGTCACGGATTGGATGCATGTATTTGATTTCCTGGACACAGCCCGTTGGTGCTTTCGTCAAGAGGATTATTTTATTTGATAAATTATTTACAGAAATAGAAGTAGCAGGCATCCAATTTTTTACAGAAAAGAGTGAAAGCATCATCTAAGTGCATCTCATTTAGCTGTTTGCCTCTAAGCAAGTCACCGATTGAATGCATGTTGCATGTCTTTGATTGGACACAACACGTTTGGTTTTGTCAGTGCTTTCGTCAAGAGGATTATTTTAATTTTTTTCAACATTAGGATAAAAAACGTAAGGAGAGACATTAATGATATGATCGATCAACAAACATGATTTTTTAATTTGTTTTTAAAACAAACAAACATTAATTTGTCATGTTTCCCGTGATAGGATAAAAACTGGCGTAACAGACTGCTATCAGAGTCAACACCTTCCTTCAATTTCCGGACTAGCTAACTCTTCTCTCTGAGTTGGAATCACCGCTGAGTTTGACTGAACTCGTCATGGATGGATGCAAATCATCAACTATGGGGAATCCCATCCGATGCAAAGGTGCATATTCCAGTGTATATAGAGGTTCTTTACAATATTCTGCGGTTAAAAAATGTGAATATCTTTTGTATATATATGTATGTGCGTATCGTTGTTGTGCAGCGGCAGTCGCTCGTGCACCGGGAGAGCCTCTAGTGATGGAGGACATCTTTGTGGCTCCTCCCAGTCACTTCGAAGTACGGATTCGCATAATCTGCACCTCTCTTTGCTACAGCGATGTTACCTTCTGGAAAACCAAGGTCCTTATTCCATATATTCTCGATCGGTAGTTGTACATGTAAATACTGTTGTGCTGTGTTATTTGGTCAGCATCAATTCATAGTAAACTAATGTATCCGATGTTGATGTTTTCTTGTTCAAGGAATTTCCCGCTGTTTTCCCAAGGGTTCTGGGACACGAGGCTATCGGGTAAGTATCGCCGGCGCCGGCTACGGCTACATTGGTGTTATTTTCTGGTGGTTACGACAAAATTATTATTGTCATTATTATTATTTTATTTTGGTGAGTACATGACAAGATGTGATGTCAGTTGTCAGGTTTCAGGTTTCATTTCTTTCTGTCTCCTTTCTAGTACTATCTCTATCTTTAATCCTTTTTTTATTGCGTCTTGTCTTTTCCTGTGATTTTCATTGACTTTGTCGGATACCACATATTTTGATTGGAACTCCACGCATGGGGTTATGGGGACACACAAGTCTTCTGCAAATTGGTTTCGAGTTCTAATCGTAATGGCACTAACATACATGATTCTTACTGTAAATAAATAGTGGTTTCTGACATGGGCAAAGACATGAGATGTGTTTGTGCTGCAATCCAGTTTTCTAGAAAATAACTTGGGACAGCGTTGTAATAGCTGACATGAGGAACAATATTTCTGCCTCGCAGGGTTGTAGAAAGTGTTGGGGAGGGCGTAGACAAGATAAGCGAAGGGGATACTGTTGTTCCTGTTTTCTTGGCAGATTGTGAGGACTGTTCAGATTGCAGATCAAAGAATAGCAACCTCTGTTCAAAATTTCCTTTTGAGCTCTCCCCCTGGATGCCTAGAGATGGAACAAGTAGATTCACAGACCTTAACGGAGAGGTCATACATCATTTTCTCTCCGTGTCGAGTTTTAGCGAGTATACAGTTGTTGATATAGCCCATGTCACAAAGATTGATCCTTCAGTCCCTCCAAATAGGGCATGCCTCCTTAGCTGTGGTGTATCAACTGGTAACTCACATTTGGATTATTTCGAGTGTTGATTATGCCTGCGGGTCTTTGGTTTCAAGCTATAGGTTATTAATGGTATGGCAGCCTTGATCAAAATCTGCTCTTTTAGGGGTTGGTGCCGCCTGGAGAACTGCAAATGTTAAGGCAGGATCGACTGTTGCCATATTCGGCTTGGGGTCAATTGGGTTAGCGGTATGCTCTTGCAAAGTAGTCTGATGTTTGAGAGGTATATTATTCAGTTTGTTGTTTTTCACACATGGCATGTTTGATAGGTAGCTGAGGGTGCAAGACTATGCGGCGCTACCAGAATCATAGGGGTCGATTTGAACCCAGAAAAATTTGAAATTGGTGAGGATTCATATGGTTTGCTTTTCTTTCTTTATTAGGGTCGGACAGTATGCTTGGTAATGATATGCTATAGGCTTTCCAAAATTGGATTCAGCTTTGTTCAAATCAACTACTGAACTTTCTGTTTCCTACTGTCGTCGATAGCCACGAGACCAAAGAGAAAGCTAATGTGTGTTGCCTTGTATTTCATGTCTTTAGATCACTCCAATAGTGGTTCCTAGTGTTTCTTATTGATACTTTCATTGATTTCCAATGTGTGCAGCCAAAAAATTTGGGGTTACAGACTTCATCTGTGCCGGAGATTGTGTAAATCAATCTGTTGGGCAGGTACTTCTTCCAATTGGTTTCTCATTCCTTGAACTTGACTTGAATTGTAAATAGCAAAGTAGATCGATCTGACAATAATGGTAATTACTATATGACCTGCAATATTTGAACAGGCGGTGTTGGATATGACTGACGGTGGAGCAGACTACTGCTTTGAATGTGTTGGTTCTTCATCCTTGGTGCTGGAAGCTTATGGTTCCTGTCGAAAGGTCTCAGCTCGCATAAATCACTTTTTAGGAATTCGTTTAATTTGCTATCTTCTGATGTTAAAGCTTGAAATCTTATGCTTGTTTGTTGGGTGTATAATTCAGGGTTGGGGAACGACAATCGTCTTGGGAGTGGACAAAGCTGGGGCAGAAATTCCTGTGAAATCTTATGATGTGCTTCTTAGCGGAAAAACCCTCAAAGGATCCTTATTTGGAGGTCTCAAACCTAAATCTGATATTCCAATTCTCCTGAAACGTTATATTGATAAGGTAATTGGTTTAGTAAGGCTTTTATCAGAATGGAAAATTAGACAATGAACATCTTGTGGTTTTATGTTTTGATATTCATATTCTTTCTTTTCTTTTCTTTTCTTTTCCCTTCAGGAACTGCAGTTGGACAAGTTTGTAACCCATGAGGTGAATTTCGGAGACATTAACAAAGCCTTTGATTTACTTGTCCAAGGAAAGTGCCTGCGATGTGTGATTTGGATGGACAAATGAGTAATAAACTTTCATGTCTGCCATCTTGTACTGTAATCAAAGGTCATAAGACCATGTTTGAATGTACATTCAATGAATTAAATAAGATGTTTTCTCTCTGTTCAAACGTTTATGGAATCATATGTATTGGCGAATTCTATGGAATTGGAGAGGATTAGAGGGAATCAAACTATCTCTACAACCAGCCCCAGATGAGAAGTTGTTGTTGAAGATAACATGTCGAGGTATGGCCGTGAGCTCCAAATGCCAAGTGTGTGAAAAACCACCAGAAAACAAACGCACCATGTGTTGCGTGATTGCCCTATGGCAACGATGGTTTAGATGACTCGATTTGGATTATTGCACTTGGTTAGTTTTACCAATATGGGCCTAGTATGTATTTTTAGATAAGTAAGTCCATATTGCTCCACTACCCATATATAAATTATAATCTTTTATGATTGCATAAACTTAAAACAAATATATAAATAAGCAATTTTGAATTTTGAATAAATAAGATATTAACAGAGCATAATTAATTAAATAGAGGATATATAACATATGTATCTAATGCGAAGCTCTCTATATTCTTAAATTAGTTTCTTCCCCTGTGTAAAATCACTCTTATTGGGAAAGAATGATCAATTTTGTCAATGATTTTCAAAATGGATCTGGTCATTAATTTTTATTCCACCTTAATTTAGTAATATTTGCGAGCATCTACGAAGGGATCAAGAGTACTATGTCAGCGAACATATCGTGAAGGTAAAGACAACAAATGTGCTGATTTTTGTCTCTATTACAGGACTTTCGCCTCCTCGTTAGAGTTGATCCAATCAGACAACGGAAGCGTTTGCTTTCCACGCAACTGCTCTAGTATTATGATCTAATGGTGACTTTTCACACTTTTTAATAAAAAATGAAATAAAGATTAGAATATGTACCTCTTTGCATCGAATGGGTTTCCATATGCTTGATTATTTACATTTCAGCCATCCACGATCCATTTCGAGTTTATAACAATCTTGTTCCTAAGTTTTAGCTAGTATAGAAAGAAGGGGGGTGGGTGTAGACAGCCCAATCTATTTAGCCATGTTTTTTTTAAAAAAAAAAATATAGTTTATCATAGCTCAACAACATATTTTATATCGAATTCATGGAATGCCTTATATGTCTCCCACTCATATAGTTTAACAACATAGTTTCTTGTAACTTTCCAATTTACAACTATTAATAAAGTATTTTCTTATTAAAAAAGTATATGGATGCGTACTTTTAAATACAAATAAAAGAAATAAAACCAAATGAAAATGTTGACATGGATATTTTATATTATATGTTGATACTGGTTTTGCTTTAAAATGATAACTAATAATATTATATGTTGCCGTGTAGCTAAAGAGTCTTTATTTTGCTTTTTCTAAACCAGTCGTCAACATTTTACACTGACTCTGTTCCTACAAGTAAGTAAGGTTAGACAATTCTTGTTAGATTTGTCTTTGTAGTTATGTTGTTGATGTAATATTCACAGAAAATGACAAAGCCATGTGAAAGAAAATTAGCTATTGAACATAAATAAATTAGTAGATAACTCAGGAAATTAGCTATTACAAGATCATACCTGTTTCATTCGTGCAAAACCTGAAACACGAAAGCCAAAATAGTTTGATTTATTGAAAGAAAAATCAAGATAGAGGTATTTTTTCATGTCTGAGTCACAACATCGACCTCATGATAGTGGCATACTGTAATTCTGATTGGGTTTACTCAATAAGAAAGGGATCTATCACTTGTCAAATTAGGTGATGAAATAAAAAATACAGCAAGTTGATCAATCACAAATACAATGAATGAAATAACTTGGATAAGATTGCTAAGATTTTTCGGAGTTGACCGAAGCACATAAAATTGACTGTCATTTTATTGAAAAAAATACAACAAGTAATTGTCTCATATGACGTTGGGACAAACGAGACTAAGGAAGCAGAAAGTGTTTTATTGACTAACCCTTAAATTACAAACAATTTGACTATTTGACAAACAAATTGGGTGTACAAAATCTTTGTTTGATATGTATTAATTATCTCTGCTTTATATGCATAATTTGATTTTAAATTCGTTTTTTATGATAGTTTTATATTATAATCAATTATATTTTCTTCATAACGAAAGCTAGTCAATTAAAGCAATGATGCTAAGAAAACGACTCTAAAAGCAAGCTTTCCTGGAATATGGCTATCAGCAAAAGGTGTCTTCCCCGATGGTTGTTTAATTAGCAAGTTGCCCCAAAAAAAAACGTGGGATTAAGGTTAGTACTATCTAGTCAACTGTAACATGCCACTTGGTTGGTTCAAGTTGGACCGAATCCAAGTTAATCAAATACAGTTACTATTACATGTTTGATACTCAGATTGAAAATTTTATATAAAAATACATATTTTATTATTGCTTAATTCAACTTGTTATAAATTTACTGTTTATTTATTATTATATGGTTGGTGTGGTCAACCCCAAGTTTATCACATTCTTATCCATGCACGATCCGAGTTGAGCGGGATGTCCAGTTTCTCTCTTCCTAGAATACTGTTGCTCATATTCAGATCAACTGGGGAAAAAAAATATTGCTAAAGTCATTTAAAGTTATATTATAAGACAAGATCTTTCCTTCCTTTTCGACTTTTCGATATAAGATTAGATTAATGACTTTATAATACACCCTTTACATTTGAATTCAATAATGATAAGCAAAATATGAAATACGCCTCTTACAGTAACTCACGAAAACCTCGGATCATCGATGTGACAATTGACTAAACACTAATGACCTGTTTCCACATTTTCCAATTGTCGGCCAACTTTTTCCAATTGTTTATAGGTTACGATGTCTAAACTACCCAAAGAATTAATTAACACAAATGGTGATTTTTTTAGACAAGCAGTAACCACCGGGAAGACACCTTTGCTGGTACCAGTTTTGAAATTCATCAGTCTACTAAGGCGGCCGTCTTCCTTTTTTAAACAAAAAAAAATTTGAAATTATGGCAGGCTGAGTTAGTTCCGATGTCCACTTATCTGATTATTCACTAGTTTAATTACAAGATATAAATTAGGTTATGCATACGTGTACGACAAGTGTCTTTATAAAAACTTCTGCTTCCTGACGTGGACGACGATTCGCCAATAGCAAATATAGTATCAACACCAAACGATTAATTGGAATGGGTCACGCAAGCACCAATGTGAAAACAGCAACACCACCATATCTTAAAAAACAAGAATAGCCAATTTGATGAAGAGGGTTGTGACAAATTAAACGTTACGGCAAATCCGTTCGTTTTGACTAGAAATTTGATAATACGCTTAACGCTTATTCGTCCTTCCACCACCATAGTACTTATGATGTTTATAATACCAATATATAACAATTGATGCCATCGTGATATTCCTGAAAATTGACAAGTGGAAGAGCGGAGGAGCTGGGAAAGGTTAACCTTTGAATAATTTTGTTACGTGGGAGCCGTTCGAGAAATTTTATATTAAGGGTTGAAAATTTTATGTTATCTATACAAACTTGCAATTTGATATTTAAAGAAATGACTTAGTCAAAACCAAAAGCGCATTAATATTTAACAGAGTAAAATTTAGTCTAAAAGGATGACTAAGGAGGAAATAGAAGGTTAGCTAACACTGACCTTAGATAGATTCATGAACTCAGTTTGATTATTTGTTTTTTCTCTTCAGTGCATGTGCATGTGCATGCACGAGTTACGGAAACATATATTGAAGAAATGTTAAAAATACAATAAAATTATGATATGGTAATTTCATACCCCAGAATAGTACCAACCCACTAAATATTAATATTTGAGACAAAATTTAATAGTTTAAATAATAAAGAGTATTAATGCTTTACCCTCTCCAATAACATGCTCAAAAATCATATATGCTACCAATTTGGTAGTACATATCGATACCATTCTAATCTTATTTTAATATTTACCAAAGAAGGAACCAATCAATTCAATATAATATTTTTAATTTGGTGTTTGGTACACCAGCCATGGAATTATATTGACGGCCACCCATAGTCGACATTTGGCTGTGTCAATGCTCGGCGAGGATTATTAAACTATATATATCTGTTGGTCTCCGAAATCACAACTTTACCCCAATACGATTTGTCAACTTTCTAGTCAGACTTTTGCCTATGCACATATTGAACGGGTAGAAATAATATCGTATCAGACGCCCACTTGTATACATTTTATTTGTCATGTTGATTTATTTACTATAAAATCTCGTCCGAACACTTGATTTTCCGCAAGGAAATTTGTCTAGTTGGAACCAAGTTGGAACCACCAGTGAGGTCTTGATCGAACTTCCCATGGCTGGCAGCAAATCATCAACCGTGGGGAAGCCCATCCGATGCAAAGGTGCATATTCCACTTGTTATTTCTCTTTGCTATTAATCATATGGTTCCTTACACTATTATAGTCGGATTCATTATATGTATATGTATATGTATATGCAGCCGCAATTGCTCGTGCACCCGGAGCGCCTCTGGTGATGGAGGACATCTTTGTGGCTCCTCCCAGTCGGTTCGAAGTACGGATTCGCGTAATCTGCACCTCTCTTTGCCACACCGATATCACCTTCTGGAGATTCAAGGTACTGGTTCAGTGGTTTTGCATGTAAAATACTGTACGTGCAATGTGTTATTCGCAGTAAACTAATGCATCCAATGTTGCTGCTGGTTTCTTGTTCTAGGAACTTCCCGGTATTTTCCCAATAGTTATGGGACACGAGGCTGTCGGGTAAGTATCAAGGGGATACTGCATATTGGTGTGTAATTTTCTAAAAAGAATACTATATTCCTTTAAGAAGTAAGCCAAAAGTATAATTTTATCAACCGTAAATACCACTTTAATTTTAAAAAACAAAAAATCAAAGTTGTTTGACTATGGTGGTCTGACCAGCACAGTACTTTGAGAGATTTGGATTGGAACTCCACGCAGAGCATAGAAATTTCTCTCAAAAACTGCAAACTGGTTTCGAGTTCTAATCGTAATGGCACTAGTTACTGTAAATACTGCTTTCTGACCTCGGCAAAGCTTTGAGATGTCTTTGTGCTCTAATCCAGTTAAATCAAATAACTTGGAAAGACGTAGTAATAGCTCATGACATGAGGGACACTATCTCTGCCTCGCAGGGTTGTAGAGAGTGTTGGAGAGGGCGTAGACAATATACGCGAAGGAGATACTGTTGTTCCTACTTTCTTGGCAGATTGTGAGGACTGTTCAGATTGCAGATCAAAGAAGAGCAACCTTTGCTCAAAACTTCCTTTTCACGTCTCCCCTACGATGCCTAGAGATGGAACAACTAGATTCACAGGCCTAAACGGAGAGGTCATATATCATTTTCTCAATGTGTCGAGTTTTAGCGAGTATACTGTTGTAGACTCAGCCAATGTCACCAAGATTGATCCTTCAGTTCCTCCAAGTGCGGCATGCCTCGTTGGCTGTGGAATATCAACGGGTAACTCATATTTATTTTATATCTGATTACTCCTGCAAATCTATATTTGCTTGCAAGTTCTAGGTTAAGGGTATCGCAGCCTAGCTTGATGCCAATCTGCCTTTTTAGGGGTTGGTGCTGCTTGGAAAGCTGCAAATGTGGAGGCAGGATCGACTGTTGCCATATTCGGCTTGGGATCAGTTGGGTTAGCGGTATGCTCTTGCAAAGATAATCTGACGTATCCCGTTGCAAAGATAAATTGATATTCAATTTGGTGTTATGTTTTAACGTCTGACATGATCTTTGATAGGTGGCAGAGGGTGCAAGACTATGTGGCGCTAGTAAAATCATAGGGGTCGATTTGAATCCAGAGAAATATGAAATTGGTGAGCTTTCATATCATATGGGTTTTGCTTTTCTGCTTTTATATAATATAGGAGGTCTAATATTACACGTTTCAAATCCAATCTTTTAACCCTCAAATCATTTAAAACAAGAAAGAAATGTTGTTCGTCTTCCAGTTTTGCTTTTCTTTGTTCAGATGATTTAAACATGTTTCATAAGGAACTAATGAGTGTTCCTACCATGTGTTAATTAAATCACTCCAATGATTGATATTTTGACTGATTTCTCATGCATGCAGCAAAAGAATTTGGGGTTACGGACTTTATTAGTGTTGGAGATTGTAGAGATAAATCTGTTGGACAGGTACTTGTTCCAATTAGTTTGTCATTCGTGTACTTGACTTGGACTGTAAGCAGCAAAGTAAATCGATCTTACAATAATAATTAATGGTGATTGCTTTATGACCTGCAATATTTGAATAGACGGTCTTGGATATGACTGACGGTGGAGCAGACTACTGCTTTGAATGTGTTGGTTCTTCATCCTTGGTGGCGGAAGCTTATAGTTGCTGTCGAAAGGTCTCGCATGAATTACACTTTATTTAGGAATTTGTTTTGCTATCTTCTGATGTTAAAGCATGAAATCTTATGCTTGTTGGCTGCATTATATATATATTTCAGGGTTGGGGAAAGACAATTGTGTTGGGGATGGACACACCTGGATCCGAAATTACCTTGAACTCTCTTGATGTGTTGAGTAGCGGAAAAACCCTCAAAGGATCCTTTTTTGGAGGTCTCAAACCCAAATCCGATATCCCAATTCTCTTGAAACGATATATGGATAAGGTAATTGGTCCAATTGCAAGGCTTCTACCTATGGAAGAAGACGTTTTGTCGTTTTATGTCTTGATATTCATTTATTTCTTACTTCATTTTTCAGGAACTGCAGTTGGACAAGTTTGTTACCCATGAGATCAATTTTAGAGACATTAACCAAGCCTTTGATTTACTTGGTGATGGAGAGTGCCTGCGATGCGTGATTTGGATGGACAAATGAATAAATTTTCATGTCTGTCATCTGTGCAAGTTTGAATAAAAGAATAATTTTCAAATTTTCAAATTTTCATATTATGTCATATAATTAATTATGTTCAATGAATAAAAGAGTACGTTTTGTCTTTTATAATAATATCATCTTATATTACATGAATTTCCTTGCACAAGAAAATCAAAAGGACCATTATTTATTTAAGCCTTCACCTGCCTTGGATAAAGGCGAGCCTGTAGAGGGTTCTTCATTACCACCGTGAATTCCTGCTTCTCTGACAAATCAACCTCATCCCCCTCCACGGCCTTCCATTCGTAACTCCCTATCAAATTGGCCACAAAATACTCCAAATGCAGCATTGCCAATCCATGGCCAGGGCAAATTCTTCTCCCGGCGCCAAAAGGCATCATCTTTATCTCTTTACTTCCTGTGATATCAAAGCCCTCATCTCCACATTTCAGAAACCTTTCGGGTTTGAATGCCATTGGATCCTCCCACACCTTGGGATCCCACCCCATCTCCGCTACCATGAAATTTATAGTCCCTTTTTCCGGTACCAGATATTTATCCAACACCACATCCTTTGATACTGCGTGAGGCAGGACAAAATGTGCAGGCGGATGCCGCCTTAATCCTTCTAGGACTATTGCCTTCAGATAAGGCATCTTTTGTAAATTATCCTCTCCCACCTCTTTCGCTCCATTTCCCATAACTCCTTTTATCTCCTCCAAGAGTTTCTCTTGGATTGGAGGGTATTTGACTAAGTTTGCCATGATCCATTGCAGTGCTGTGGAAGTAGTATCTGTGCCAGCATTAAGAAACTCTGAGCACAAAGTAACTATTTCTCCTTCGTCAAGCTTCCTATTCTCATCAGTAAGTTCTAAGGATAGCAGCGTATCCAAATATGACACCATGTACTCGTCTTTACTCTCTTTAATGCCCTCTTTACCTGTGTTCATGATTTCCTGCTTCATCTTCTTTCTTGCTCTAATCAAAGGAATCAATACATCTTCCTGATCTTTCCGCAGCTGAAACAACTCGTTCCAACGCTTGCTCAACAGAATCTTGGTCACTCTTGGCAAGAAATTGAGCATGGTGAACCTCCCAATATTCAAAAGCAACCTGCGTTGGACTGCCTGTATTTTACCGATTTGGTTTTCATCAACCTTGTCACCAAAGCACATAAGCACCAACAAACAGAACATGGCATGTTGGAAATTTTCCATCACTTGAACGGGAAGACTGGAATTGGACTGAGACTCGAGGCGATTTTTCAGAATTCGCAGCACCCACCTGCGCGCATGAGAGTATGCCTTGACACGCGAAGGATGGAGGATTTCTGCGGTGAGGTTACGGCGCAGGAGGCGCCAAGTCGGACCATAAAAGGCAGAACTTATACTGTGCTGGTTAGTATTAAAGATTTTGGTAATAGCAGTGGCCGGTGGACGATTAGAATAAACAGCACCTTGCTGAACCAAAGCTTCGTGTGCAAGAGAGCGATCTGCAACAAAGATGGAAGTGCGATTACCGATTCGGATGGTAACCATAGGGCCAAACCGGGCATGGAGGGAACGAAGGATCGGCTCCAGATTGAAGAAAGACAAGCGGAGCCATAGGAGGCTGCCGATGATAGGGAAGCTATAAGGGCCAGGGGGGAGTGGGTGAGTAGGTTTTCTTGAAGAGGTGGATTTCAGGATAGCAAAGATGGAGAGGGAGACGATGATAAGAAACCAGATCTCCATTTCTGAACTGGGAAATTGAGCAATTTTCTAGGTCAATTATGAGATATCAAAAAATCAACTGATATCTTGTGTGTTGTCAGGTAAATTTTTAAATATTTGGAAGGATTAGATTTTTCTGAATTTTCGGAGTTATATTAAATTTATTATGAGTTTTTAAATTTTTTAAGGTATAATGTATTCTGAAATTATAAAATAATAATAATTAATTAATAATAAAAAAATCAAAGCGGTATAACGAGCCAAACGGCGTAATTCCAAGAGCCCGAATTTTTAGATGAATGACACAAAAGTCGCCGTTTTAGAAAATAAACATAAAAAAGTTTTTTATTTTTTTTCACGCTCCTTTTCCCTCCAATATTTCCGCTGCGCGAGTAGCATCCTCCCGGACAGCGACCTCCGATTTGTTCACTGCCAGGCCGCGGATATTTTCCTTGTTTCCTTCCGATCACGCGGCTACCGGTTTCATCCTGATCCACCCTGGAACGAAGCCGCGAAATATTCGGAAAAACCTCTTTCCGGCCCACTTGCTTTCCCTAGTAGGCTAGCCTTATATGAACCGAGTACTCCATTGCATAATCGTCAAATTTGTAGGTATTTAACTGAGCAATTGGCTTAGTTTTACTGGAAGGGGAGTTATGAGGAAGAAGGTAGACGACCGAATTAGAACTCTGATTGAGAATGGCGTCAAGTTACGCCACCGTTCTGTGTTTGTTATAATAGGCGACAAGTCGCGCCACCAGGTTCTTGTCTTTGCTTATATTGGTTTCAGTTCGTCTTTGAGTTTTGGTTTTTTCGTCTTGTGATTTGGCTATGTTGTGGTCCCGATTAATAGAGTGTTATTTGGTGTGTTTCCAGATTGTGAATCTTCATTATCTGCTAAGCAAAGCAGTGGTGAAGTCTAGGCCTTCTGTTTTGTGGTGCTATAAAAACAAGCTTGAGCTGAGCAGGTCTTTTTAGCTTCGGCGTATGAAAGATTTTGTCATGTGCTTTGTTAATTAGTTCTTGTTGTTTAGAAATAATTGTTTCGTGCAGTCACAAGAAGAAACGCCAGAAGCAGATAAAACAGAAAATGCAGAGAGGACTACTGGACCCTGAGAGCGTTGATCCCTTGACGCTTTTCCTTGATACTGCAGGATTGACTTATTGCTTGTACAAGGATTCTGACAGGGTTCTTGGGAATACTTTTGGGATGTGCGTTTTGCAGGTCTCTTTCCACCTTGAATTTAACTTTTAAAAGATGTAATTTGTAGTCTAGCCAGTGGTTTTTTCTTGAAATTTTTAAACAGTTTGTTAGATTTGCGCTAACCGTCCTGTCTTGACCGTAGGATTTTGAGGCTTTAACACCAAATCTATTGGCTAGAACTATTGAGACAGTAGAAGGTGGTGGGTTGATTGTGCTGTTGTTACGCACTCTCTCCTCATTAACCAGTCTGTGTACAATGGTCATGGTGCGTTCTTTGTCCCCTGTGCTATTTTAACTGTACCGGACTCTATGTTTACAAATCTCTACATTGCAATGAAGTTGGGTGGTTATGTTTGCCCTTGTTTTTCTCTTGTTATTTTTAAATGCAATGTCTTGTTATACAACCTTCGAGTTAAATGGTTTGATATGCCTGAACCATGGACTTAGAGGTGTGTTGGCTGATGTCAGGATGTTCATGAGAGATTTCGTACTGAATCACATTCTGAGGCTGCTGGTCGCTTTAATGAGCGGTTCTTATTATCGCTTGCATCGTGTAAGGCATGTGTGGTTATGGATGATGAGCTGAATATTCTTCCCATCTCATCTCATATAAGGTCAATTACTCCTGTTTCAGTTAAAGAGGTAAGGTTGTCCAAATATTACTGAAAAACAGTTTTGTACTATCAAGTTTGTTTTTGGTTGTTAGTGCAAAATGAAGCTTAAGCAGGATTAGTTTTATTACACCATGCAAAGAGTGAAAAGTTTAGACTTGAGGCATGAAGTATTTCAAATTTTTTTTCTAATTTTCCTTTTGTCTGATGAACTGTCATTGAAGGACTCTGAAGGTCTCTCTGAAGCAGAGCGAGACCTGAAAGATTTGAAAGAACAACTGGATGACCATTTCCCTGTTGGTCCTCTGATCAAGAAGTGTTGTACGCTAGATCAGGTAGAAACACTTGGCACATCTATTTTTTATCCTTTGGCCTCTGGTTTACTAAGGTGATTGATGCTGAAGTGTGTTACAAGTTCATAAAAAAAATTATTTTCATAACAGGGAAAAGCTGTTGTCACATTTCTTGATGCAATTTTGGATAAGAAATTATGTAGCACAGTTGCGCTGCTTGCTGCTCGTGGTCGTGGAAAATCAGCTGCACTTGGTTTAGCAGTTGCTGGAGCTATTGCAGCAGGGTAATACTTGTATGAAATTATAAGGATCTTTTGATGTTTTCTGCAACTCTGTTCCCATATCATTCTTATTCTGATGGGAAAATATTTTGTTTAGGTATTCAAATATATTTGTAACTGCACCCAGCCCTGAAAACTTAAAGACGTTGTTTGAATTCATCTGTAAGGGTTTTGACTCACTTGACTACAAGGTATAGATCTCTTTCCTTTTTGGTGGATGGTTCCTGATCATATTTATAGCCATTTATATATACTATTACGGAGAAATCTTTTATCAGTAGGTAAGGTTTTAAAAGTTAACAGTTTCTTGTTTGTTAGTCCTATTTCAAAACTCTTATAGAAATAATCAAATGTGGTTATTGCTATTGAAGCTTACAGTAATTTGGCACTGTGATCTTTTAGCTTTTTTGTATGTGTTACCTTTTCTAACGGATGGTTGTTCTGGAGTATCACTTTGATTGCTCCTGATCATATGCTTTACTTGTAGAAACATACCCATTATGATGTTGTGGAAAGTGCGAATCCAGAATTCAAGAAAGCAACTGTACGGATCAATATTTTTAAACAGCACAGGCAAACAATTCAGGTTAGGAAATGTGGATGGTTGTTGCATAAAATGAAATTTTCTTATTAATTTGTTGTTCTTTCATGGTTAGTGGTGTGCTCCTTGAAGACAGGGATAGCCATACATCATGATGTATTTGGCAAGTTTCTTAATCTTCTTATGTTTACTTGCAGTATATACAACCGCATGAAAATGAAAAGCTCTCCCAAGTTGAACTATTGGTTGTTGATGAAGCAGCTGCAATTCCATTGCCGATTGTGAAGTCCTTACTTGGACCATATCTTGTTTTTCTTTCATCTACTGTGAATGGGTGCGAATTTTAATTTTCATTTCTATTGGAAGTACTATTTTCTTTCAATCAGGAATCTCTCCTTCCATATTATGAATTTGTTGTTTTCACTTCTTTCAAGCGCTTACTGCTCTCCAATTTCAGATCTTATTTCACCTTATCTAATTATGCGGTACATTTTTTTTCACTTAAAAGTTATGAAGGTACTGGCCGGTCCTTGTCCTTAAAACTTCTCCAGCAACTGGAAGAACAAAGCCAGATCACTGCTAAGAATGTAGAGGGCTCCATTTCTGGTATATTGGAGCTTTAACTGTCTTTCTCTGTTGCTCAAGTATTATCTGCATTGAACATTCTGTTACTGTTGTAATTATATTGTAAAGATATATGTTTTTAATTAGCGGTTCATGTGGTAAAGAATGTTTGTTTTCAGTGCTTCCCTTCCCCCATCCATGTCTTGCTTCCAAGGTTGTGCCAGCAAACAGAAATACTTGCTTTTTTCAGTCTTCTATTATCAGATAAATGCTCTTTTCCAGCAGTCTGACAGCTATGACAAAGCTCTTCTCCATCAATGGATGTGTCCTAATCTCATCAAGATTTCTCTTAACGGGCTTTACAAAGTTTTGGTAGATCTGACAGTGTTAACCTTTTTGGAATTGTTTTTCTTTTTATACCTCACTGTTATTGTATACGAGTTCACCCATAACTCGAAACAAGTTACGAAACAAGAAAAGGTTCCCTATAAGTTTTGTTTTGCTTTCTATTAAGTTGCATTCTGTTCATCCTTCTGTCCTTTGCCTCAGAACTTTTGCAAAAGATTGGTCTGCAGTTTATTAGTAGATTTTCTTGTAGTTATACTAGTCATTTCTTCTGTTGCTCCTGAGCTATTGTAGACACCCTTTTTGAAGTTTTTTCTTGCCTATTAGTAAGTTCTCTCTCAATATCAGTGGCATGCTTTCGTTCCAGTCCTAGGTGCAAGATGCTTAATTTCAGTGTAATCTCATTGCTACTGACCCGTGCCAGCCATGAGGAGTTTCAGCTCCCTCCTCAGCATCAAGGATATCACTTTTTTGCTCCCATTTCGTTCGTTTGTGAAACTATTCTGCTTGTTCCTTCTTATAAGCCAAGTTTTGTCAAATGACAGTGACAATGAAGATTATCCTCTTTTACTAAGCAGCAATGTTATTAGATGCCTGTCTCGTTGATAAGTTTCCTTTAGGAATAATAACTCAAATAGTATCTGATCATGTTGGTGGTATTGCATTCACTTTAAGTTTCCTTGGTTGGCTAACAAATGGTATGCATATTGTGGACTATCAATGGTGCATGCAGGTTTTATTACATACTCTGAAGGTTTTCTGAGGTCACTGTTTCTTTATGTGCAGGCCGTATTTTCAAAAGGATAGATCTAAATGAGTCTATTAGATATGCATCTGGTGACCCTATCGAATCTTGGCTTAATGCTTTACTTTGCCTGGATGTTGCAAACTACATACCTAATATCAGCAGGTAAAGTAAACTTAAGAGAATATATGCAGCTGAAAATAGTTGATCATCTTCACTGAGATTTGTTGTGGAAGTTTTATCTTTTATTAATGTGCTATATTTTCTGTGACCAGATTACCTCCTCCCAGTGAATGCGATCTCTATTATGTCAATCGTGATACACTGTTTTCTTTTCATAAAGACAGCGAGCTGTTCTTGCAGGTAAGTAATTTTTGTCATTTAATCTTCTTTGGCATTAAGGGTTGGAGCACCAACTTCTACTAGATTATTTCATTTTTCTCATAGCTTTGACATATTAGAACTAACATTGCAGCGGATGATGGCATTATATGTATCATCTCACTACAAAAATTCTCCTAATGATCTACAACTAATGGCTGATGCTCCTGCTCACCATCTATTTGTGTTACTAGGTATATGATTTAAGTTTGTTTTAATTATTCATTTTCAGATAATACAGTGTCTGAAGCAATTTTCTATGTGCAGGCCCTGTTGACGAGTCAAAAAATCAACTTCCTGATATCTTGTGTGTTGTCCAGGTAAACTTTTCAATGTAGAAACAAATACTTATGGGTTTTCTATGATACTCGATTTGAAATGAACCAATCTCTTGAGTAGTTCCATGATATGATATTCTATGAAATTTATGATTTTCCAGTAATTCCTCTTCTGAACCTTTTCTTCTGCCATATGGTTTTTGTATATTTAAATATCATATCTTATGTTATCAATTTTGTTTTTCTTGGGGCCTGCTAATTTCCATTCAAAATTTTTAAAATCTTTTACTCATAAATTATATTCACCAAATGCTTGAGAAGAATGTCCTCCTTGTCATTCAGTTTTCAAAACCAATATGCATCAAAATGGAGGGGAAGTCATTTTTAACTTAAGAAATCACTAAGATTTCTCCTTCTGAGTTTTGAAACTTCTATTCTTTTCAACCCAATTTTTTTCTAATATCTCTATAGTTCCCCATGACAGCTTCCATTATCAACTAGATGCTTCCTTCCCCCACTCCTTGCAAGACCAGGATTCTGTTACATCTTCCTAGTCTCTATGCTGTTCTTCTTATTAGCTGTCTCTGTGGTTAAGCCTGCCTGATCATCTTTTGCATGTGTTGAGTTTGGAATTGTATAGAGTGTATATCAAATTCTGATTGTGATGTGGAAAGCCGCCACATTGTTCTTTTGCCTTTGGTTGGGTCAGTTGTTCCCATGCAAGGCTCTCTTAATTTTCAGTCATTAAAGGAAGTAATATCTGATCTCATAGTTATCTATTTTTCTTTTAACAGGTTTGCTTGGAAGGCAAAATTTCCCATAGATCAGCCATCCAGAACTTAAGTGAGGGTCATCTACCTTTCGGGGATCAAATACCATGGAAATTCTGTGAACAATTCCGAGATACAGCTTTTCCTAGTCTTTCAGGTGCTCGTATAGTACGGATTGCCACCCATCCAAGTGCCACGAGGGTAAGCATGAGTCTTCTATGCTCCAAATTGAGTTTTTTAAGTTTACGTATAATGGAATGTAACATTCTTTGAAAAGATGATTGCAGCTTGGATATGGATCTACTGCAGTTGATATCTTAACCAGGTACAAATAGTCATATTGTGCAGCATTATGATTTCAAAATACTGCTGTGGACCCTCGTGCTACGATTTAGGTTTTCATGTGTATATGAATTCACTGCACTGTCCTGTGGTTATCATGGTCACATATGTCAATGAACTGGACTACGTAAAAGTCCGCCTCTGGAGATGCCTCCTACTTTAGATGCAAAAACCAGCTGCCTGACTAGTGAATCAAATTATAGTCTCATATAAGTGTTTGAAAATTTGTTTATTATTTCAAAAGATTCTACTTTGTTGAACTTCTGAGCATGTGCTCTCTTCAGATTGATCTGGGAAGTACTGGAACTGCCTTTCCGGTTTCAAGAAGCCTTGAATTTAGCCCAACAATATACTCATGAGTAACCATCTTCTGTGAGACTGTATTGTTTAGAACCTTTAAGTTTGTTGGAACAGCTTTTCCATGTCAAGGAGTCAGCTTCTATTGTATAAAAATTAAATAAAGGAATGGTGATAGGCTATGAGGCACAGAGATCTAACTCTTGTCATGTATAGTGGTCAGTGGTTCACTTAGACCTGAAAAGAGAGGGGAGGGTCAGGTCGTAAGTTGAAGATAGTCACTTCCATTGCTTGTTTAGGTTTATGGTGTGCTGAGAACAAATGACATTGTGGTTGCAAACCATATCAGTCTATACTTAGTTCTATTGATGCATTAAACTTTTCATTACATGTGGAAGCACTTACATTCTTAATTCCGGCAGGTACTATGAAGGACAGTTGACTCCTTTTTCTGAGGTTAATGATGAAAATGACAATGAGAAATCCCCAGTTAGAATCACAGAAGCCGCAGAGAAGGTCAGTTTGAAGAACATAGCTTGATTTTAATTCTTGTTTCTTACTGACTTGGTATTTGAGTTAGTATGTTTGCAAGTTCAGTTCATGTTCCAAAAGAATTTATTAAAGAAATGTTATTAGAATTACTATTCTTATTAAAGAGATTCTAAGCTACTTGGTCAAGTAAAATGCTGATAAAGACTCCTTGAATGTTAAAGCATCTTTAGTTCAACTTTTTTGGCTACAGTAAATACGGTTCACCCCAGTGCATTATCATTCTCCTTTGAATTATGTGTCTTTGCAATTTTATGCCTTTCGATAATGCTTGCAGGTTTCATTGCTGGAAGAAAATATAAAACCTAGGACAGACCTCCCACATTTGTTAATACATCTACGTGAAAGAAAACCTGAAAAGCTCCACTATCTTGGTGTCTCCTTTGGAGTGACCTTGGATCTTTTTCGTTTTTGGAGAAGACATAAATTTGCTCCATTCTATGTTAGCCAAATTCCAGTTAAGAAGCACTCTTCTCCGTGCATTATTTTGCTTGGGCTCTTGCATGCATCGACAAACTGATCTGTGAACTTAAAACTTTCTGTTTGCTTCTGAAATAGAATGCTGTAACTGGTGAGCATACGTGTATGGTCCTGAAACCATTGCACAGTGATGATATTGAAGTAAATGAATCAAATGAATGGGGATTTTTTGGCCCATTTTACCAAGGTTAGTTCCATTTTCAGATGAATATGATGTTTCCAATGGGTTCGGTTTTGAAGTTCCATGAACCTTTATTATTTGATTTCTTCTGTCTTCAGATTTTAAACAAAGGTTTACGAGGCTTTTAGCTGGCGATAGTTTTCGTTCTATGGAATATAAGCTTGCCATGAGGTTAGAGTTAAAACCATATATTATAATCAATTTTTAGTTGGATGTGCTTATGTTTCTCTTGATCTTTCCAGTATCCTGGATCCTAAGATCAACTATGAGGATGTGGAGTCAGAACATACAAAATCTTCCCCAGATGGATCTTTTAAGTCCCTAACTGATGATCTATCACCACATGATATGCAACGTTTAAAAGTTTATACAGAAAACCTCGCCGACTTTCATCTGGTGAGCTCTCTGAATGATGGGTGTTCTATATGCTTTATTGTCTGCTATTCAAGATACATTTTCATGATCATGGAATTGACTGTCACACATTTATTTGAGTTTAGGATGAAATATTTTCTTTTTGTTTGTTTTTCTCAGATGTTTCTAGATAATTGCTATCAGCTAGTGACCGCTTGTGTATATAATCAACTCCATCATATACTATAATTTCTGTTTAAATTCATTTAAGAACCGTAGAGTCTCTACCTATTTAAGATGTTCATGCTTTATCATCAATTCCGTAATGGAGAATTGTGTGTTTCTGTTTGCTTTCCAGATTCTAGATATTGTTCCAATTCTTGGTCGTATGTACTTTCAAGGAAAGCTTCCCATTACCCTGTCATACGTTCAAGCTTCTGTTTTACTGTGCATTGGCTTGCAGCAGCGTAACTTAAACTTTATTGAGGTTTGGCTCCTATATTTCTTTTGAACTTGTAATGTTAATGATATTGGTGCTCCTTTTGAGGATTGTCGATAAAATGTGTTATTGTAGGAACAAATAAAGTTGGCAAGAACACAGATTCTCTCATTATTTATAAAAGTCATGAAGAAATTCGATAAATATCTTGATAGCATAGCATCCAAAGAGATTGAAGCTACCCTTCCCCGATTGAAAGAGGTATGTGTCGCAGATTTATACCCCACGATGACTGACCCATTATTGCATTCTGTATGGTATGGTACACTGTAGCAGAGCTTGCTCAAAATTCTAAACCCTGCTTCCGTAAAACTCTATTGGCATTTAGATTGAGTTGAAACCTCACAGCATATCAGTGGAGGAGGATCTCAATGAAGGAGCAAAGCAAGCAAGGGTCTGTTCTTAATTTTTTCACTTAGTTTTCCTTTCATCTCCTTTTTTACATCATCTGTTCTCATCTCTCAACGTGTTTGAATATCACTGTAGGATGGGATGAAGGAAGCCTTGCTCAAAAAGTATGAAATTTTGCAAGTAGAGGAGCTTGAGAAAGCTTTGCAAGCTGGTGGTGGAAAGATTGCCGATGGTGGTATTATTAGTGTGAAATCCAGTGGATCTAAAGTGGAAAAACGTGGAAAGGACTCTCACAGGACAGGGAAAAAGCGAAGCAAAGAGGAGCATGGCCACAAATTTAATAAAAAGAAGAAATCTCAAGG
The DNA here is from genome assembly GCA_019739055.1 of Passiflora organensis. Lineage (NCBI taxonomy): Eukaryota > Viridiplantae > Streptophyta > Magnoliopsida > Malpighiales > Passifloraceae > Passiflora > Passiflora organensis. Next base: position 30,531,528 of record JAEPBF010000087.1, read on the forward strand.
CATCAAAGAAGAAGCTTCTTCCTGATAGATGGTGTTGGGTATGATGCCTCTAATTCTCTTATTGACAGGCTACTTTTGTCTTATGTACATAACATTATTCACTGATTTACTGGTGAATAGTTTAGAATTTTGGAATAAGGGATGACCTTATTCTTCTTACGTAAATCTGTAACATATAGATGACCGAGTGTCATATAATTATTTCTTTATTTTTTCATGTTTTGTTGTACTCTTATTACCTGGTTTTGTTTTTAATTTCACCGATTTATAGAAATTGCGCATCATGAAGATATTTTCGGGTCAGTCGGTTGGTTACCAACCCAACATTAAAATACAAAGACTTTCATCCAGTTTGGACGAATTCTTAAGACCCTATTCGTGTCTCTTGAAAAAAGAAGAAAAGAAGCACATGTTGAGACTTGTGAAAGAAATTATTTGTGATATGAATGAGCAGAACTAGCGAGAAGAATGAATACGATAAGCATACTAAACTTTCTAAAAGGTTAGCCGCTGCCTTGTAAATCTCCATAGCCAAACTTGTCGCTGCTCGCAGCTCACGTAAACTTGTTGGTGATTTGGGGTGTCTTGTCGTTAGGTAAATATAATGACCAATAAATGGGCAAGACTGTGCAGAATGCCTGTATTAGAAGCGCACGAGGAAACCCTGAAAAGTCATCTCCTGTGATCCCAGAGTATGATGCAAGTGCAGCTCCAAGGTATCCGCTAATTGTGAATGCAAGTGCTACGGAAGATGCCACCAGCGCCATCACAGATCCCTCACATCCCGGAGAGCAGAGCTGTGCCATTAAAACATTGAATGGCAGAAGCTTGAAGAAGATGACTACCTCCATAAAACTTGTGAAAACTATGACATATATTGAGTCGGGTAAACCCATGTCTCGGTAGATTCCTTGCACGAACAGCACATCAGAGGCCATGAAAATTGCCATTAATGCCTGAATGACTGCTATCAATTTCCTTGCTGGGATTGAATTCAGGTAACGGCTGTAGAAAATGCTCCATACCAGAATTGCTGCCAGGCCCAACAATTTTGAGATCCCTAGCAGTGATGCGTCAATCTTCAAAGCTTCTGTTTGGTAGAAGAACATGGTTCCTGTTTGTAATGGAACTATTGCATAAGAAGCGGCCAACCACACTATTGGGTAGGTAACCTCTGGTTTCTTTAGTGCAACAAAAAGTTGTGAAAGTTGATCTCTAAGCCCCCCATCGGAGGAATGTTGGGGAAGCTGAAAAGAGGTTTCACGTACAGTAACGGTGACAAAAAACTGCAAGACAAGGAGAAGGCTAAAAAACAAAAACAGGACTCGGGCAGGGTATAAGTTTATGGCATATCCTCCCAGCAGGTTTCCAAGGACACCTCCAATAGCACGAGAAACAGAAGCAAATGACTGGATTTCACCCATGGAAGATGACTGAGATTCTACACAAGAGAGATTGGGTTCCTTTCCGATTTCTGCAACGATTGCATCATTTGCTACCTCAGTTATTGAAGCACCAATATTTCCTAGGAGGAGAAGCAAGCTCAGGGTGAAGAGTGAGATGCTCCAGTACTGCGCGAGAATTGCTATAGCTAGCCACGTTAATGCTTGCAACAAAGCTACAAATTAACCCCCGAGGAAAAGAGATTATCAGAAAGAACAATGAAAAGAATATTTAAGAGAAGATTATCACCCAAATCATGAAAATGCTGAAAACGCAGGAGCATCAATCAAGACTAGTTTTTGCTCTAACGAAATGCAGAATCTGAATTGAATCATTTAGCAAAGCCCTTAAGAATGCGATAGACGACTGACTAACCGCCATAGGCAATATAGGGAATGCGGTGCTGGCCCTTGATGTAGATGGCGTCGGAGACAACGCCAAAGAAGGGCTTGCCGATCATGGGGAGATTAGCGGAGGTGAGGAGTAACTGAAGAGTGGAGGGCTCCACATTGAGCACATCTTTGAGGAAAAAGGTGACAGCCATCCAAGGGAAACACCGCAACCCCTGCAACCAGAACCCCACTCCCAGAATCACCTTGCACCTGAGCGGTATCATTGTACGTCTTCCTGCTCCGTTTCACAGATACCAATCCAATATTCTGCGGGTTTAATTGTGTTTGTACGTAAGCGCTTCTATTTGACTATATGTGCCTTGTTTTGCAGTCTTTTACGTAACGTTAAGGCCATAAACTGGGGTGGTTTTATAGTACATATATGTTTGAGAAGAAACGACACGAGATGCTGAAGACCGTAAGTGATCGAAGTAGGGGAGCTTGCTGCTTTTTCTTACCATACAAATGCTGTCTGAACCGTTACATTCTGTGAATGGAAAGTGTAAGTCAAATTCATGTCACTTATGTGTTTATTTTGGGTGGGTTTGACAATTTATTAAATAAAACAAAAAAACTAAATATTATGATCAAATTTTATAATATAATAATAATTTATTTATTTATTTCTGATTCTATAACACAAACCGATGATTAATGGGTTAAAGAGGAAGAGAAAAAAACGCAGCTTGCAATTAAGGGTCTATTAAATCTAACTTTGAATTTACTCTCAATTAAGATATGCTTATCAACACACTAACTCATGGCTCGATCCAAAGGAGTGGGATGGGCGAGTTCACATGAGAGAATAGGATGGGAATGTCCTGCATTTTTTTTAATTTTTTTTTATATAATATATGATCTATTACAGCCTACGATTTTGAATCCGAGCACCTTCTAACCCTTTTTGTATTTATACCATATATGGTATTATGTTAAATTTGATTGCATAAATTTGTTAGAAATAATCTATATTTGTATTAAATTTTATATATGTACACTCCAACTCCGGATATATTGGATTCCCCTGTTTGGGTTTGGTGATACATCCATCATCTACGACAATCAAAATGCCATTTTATGAGCGATGGCATATGATCCTATTTATCCATAATAAACAAGTGCTGATATTTCTCATGCATACTTACATTTCATACAATTAAAGATAGCCTGCTTTCTTGAAGATTTAGAGTATCTTTGGCTTCATGGTCCACCAATAGGTGGATATTCTCGTATTATTTCTCAATGTTTCCCCTTTCCCAACTACTCCCACTCCCTCTATTAAATTTAGGGAGATAAGTAAACTAAGGTTCGCCAGTTTTCAAAAGCCTACTATCCCCTCGTTTCCCTTTCCACCCAGTAGTCGCATAAATTGATCAAATATGGGAAACAAAAACCAGATATAAGACAAATTTTCAGTCAAAACCCTACTAGAGAACCTGTGAGATAATATATATTATTCCGAGCCTGGAGGGGATACAGAACTGAATTGTGAGCCGTTTACTGCAGCAGGTACTTTTCAACAACAGTCCGCCCAAACTTCTCTTGGACATCCTTTGGAGTCTCAATCTGGAAAATGCATAAGACAGAACAAAACCTTAGAAACAGTCCTCAAACCCAAATAACACATATCTATCGGCATCACTGACTGGTGCCTATTAGTATTACTTACTGCATTCATAGCTTTAAAGATAGCCTTAACAGTATTATAAGGATTCCTTGAACCAACCACCTGTTAACAAAATTAATAAATACTTCCAATTAGAAAACCAATGTTCCCAGGATTACAGCGCATTCAATTGAGCAAGTTCATCACATTACATTACCTTGGATTTGACATTTTTGAAACCTGCTAAATGCAAAATTGCTTCGACAGTTGTTCCGGCTTTCATACCCTTTCTTGTTGAGGCTGGCCAGAGATAAACCTAAGGAACAAAGATAAGTAGGGACAATAAAAGGGATAACATAATAGAAACCTTATAGGTTGGGAGAGACTTCAAATGACGATTGGCAGCATGGGTAGTAAAGAAAGAGACAAACCTTGGTTTTCTTGTATGTTGTTTGTACTGCATGCGCAATTGTGTGGTTCTCATGCCTTTCTATGAAATGAAGATTCTCAAAGCATTTCTCGTTTGCCTGTTAGCCAGATCAAATTACATAATATTTTAGACAAGCACAAGAAGATTAACAAATCATGCGAGTAGCATTAGAAAGATCCCACAAGATACATAACTAATTACCCTTAGTATTGCAATCACAAACAATTAAAAGCACACAATAATTGTTTTTTTCAGTAAACACAAGAGAGGAAAGCCAATCTTTCTTGCATTAAAATATAATGGCACTTCGAAAAAAGATCATTTATACAGTCCAGTCAAATGCTTATAAGTTAAGGTTAGTTATGTTTCCTCTTCTTTTCATCTTCACCACCCAATAGCCACTCTTGGGATACTGTTCGCAGCGGTCATTCTCGATTCTGTGATATAGGATTCTATGCAATCTTATTAAAGTTTGATTTCGTTTGACCTAAAGCTTACATGCTTGCCACACCAAATCAGCTTCTTTCTAACCGCAATGCAATGAAGTTTTTGCCATTATCACCCTAAACATGAAACTAATAGAATAGGCGTTCCAGCAGGAACTACATAATTGTCATTCTGCCTCTATTTGTAAGGCCTATGCCATCTTAAACCTAGGGATAGATAATATGATCTGAAGCAAGACTAGTATATAGCTGAGCCAGGTATAACCGACTCTTGCAGCCCTCATTATGCCTGAGAATCATAAAATTTCAGTTTACAGAAATGCTCATCTCTAAAGAAGGACAAGGATAAGTTACAAAAATTTCAAGATTCCTTGAAGTAGTTTTTCTTATGGTTGGACACTATAGGGCGTTATGAGAACAGATAAGCGTGGGCAATGGGGTAATGTATTTGAGAGAAATTATGGTACAATAATTTATTAGTTAGTCCTTATCCAACTGATTCCAGCCTATCTAATTGGTGAGATGGGAATACGAGCTAGGTGGATTTTGTCAGATGAAAAATAAAAAGAATTACACCCTAACTTAACAACAAAGCAAACACCTTAACCAACATTATTTTTTCAGCTGGTCCAATCCAGGCTATCATGCCTTAAGCTATGTTATAGTAGTGCACCAGGAGAGAGGTTTTATGCTATAATAATTTGAAACCTGAGGTCAAGTTGTTTTGCAGGACAGAACTGAAGATGCACCAGCGGATGGACCAATTTGTAAAACTATGGAAGGAGGAGGGACCTAGACCTGATTTCGGAATCTCTAAGAGAAAGTTATTTCTTGTGGCAACTCACCTTTCTTTAGCTAAGCACATTGCTCTATCAGTCTACATAGTACAGACACTTAATCACAGCTAATTGCACTTGTACTTCCTATTTAACCCACCTAAACAAGAAGTACACTTTCAAACAGTCAGGCATACAGACATATTACAGACGTTTAGGAGAGCAAAGGATAAGTTACACACTTTCTATAGTATTTTGCTTGAGATTCAATTTCCTGGACTTCTTTCTCCTTATCCACAACTCTCTTTCGCAGTCTTTTCTCTTTTCCATTGCTCTCCTAAACAAGCCCAGAACTCTCTACCATTTAGTTTCAAAAAAAGCTTCTAGAACAATTTGAATCCACCATAACCCTAATTTCTAAAGTAAAACAATAAGAAACTCAAACAACACCACAATTTCCTGCATCAATCACTTCTTCCTGTTCTTTCTCTTGCTCCAATTAGCAAATATAAACCGAGGAAACACAAGTAGATAACTGATAACATAATATATTGAGGAAATAAAGGAGCAAAATGAAAAAAGGAAATGCACAATACAGTTCTGCGGAAGACAGAGTATCCATTGGTCATTCATGGATATCATACATGCTACCAGTATCTTTCTAAGTAACCATTAATCTAAGAATTTTCTCAAATGTTACCAGGAAGAACATAATTGATAAAGCAGTAAGGGGGTATTGAACCTTTAGTACATATAATAGAACCTCTAGTGTCTAGCAACAAATATTCAATCAAGTATGGCGAGGAAAAAAAACATACAAGCATATAAAACCGGTGGGGGCAAGGACTACCTTTTGCATAGCAATAGGGGCTGTAGGGCCTTTGGCTTTGGCAAAACCAACAGCACCATGATAGTTTCCACAAGCTACTAAAGCAGTATATTTAACCACTTGTCCTCCCTAGATCACACCATGTAGAAAACAAGTACACAGGATTGCTAAAATTTTACAGAATTCACTTTGATCAAAAGGAAAAAAAGATTGAGTTAATACCTTCGTGACTTTACAAGTTCGATTAATGTCAATCAGCGTCAAATCAAAACCCTGACATTAATTGATAGCAATTCAGATCAAGAGGTAACATATTTGATTAATGGATATGAGTAAATTTAAGTCAGAGGACAAATAAAAGAGAACAAATAAAGTTAAATTTGTATCAAGCACAATCATTATAATGAAAGCAGAAACAAGATGACAAGCAGAAGAGTTAAAATCTAGAGAAACCATCACAATTTTGTTTAATTTCACCATGAGAATTTTTACTTTCATAAAAGGAATAAGGATAAGGAACCATTAAGTAGAAATTATGGCTTATATATTTTTCAGAGAGTGATAAGTGCCCACAGGAATTAAACATGATCTGCAAGGATAACAATTTCGAAAAATATTACATGCATTCTCTTCATCAGTAACCCCAGATAAATCAAAAAGTTTAGCATGTAATGTTTACACTGAACCAAAACAAGCAGTAGAGAATTCGTACCAGAAATCACAAATAGCACAAAGTCAGCCCCACTAAGAAGCCAGCTGCATCAAAATTTAGCATATGATACCTCTAATGCAGCCTAATCCAATTTCAACCTCCAATCACATTAAGGACCACATTTAACATATCTCTGATGGCTGAGACCTGGGTGATTGCAACAGCCTACAATATCATACACTCATTATATTGTGAATCGTTTTAGTAGTTCATCTCCTTGATTCTTCAGGCATACATTATCATTTGTTGCACTGATGAAAATATTATTCTAAGTAAAAATGAATCATAACAGATACATCATTCATACACATAATTCACACTCAGTTTGTGTGGAAGCTATGCTCTATTCGAAGGTTCTCAAAGTACTTGTGACAATCAGCTCACCATTTAGCAATTTTAGTCTATATACTATCCAAAAGCTTATACAAAGCCTTGTGCATATGATTAATCTCATATGAAGAACTTCAAAGAGGAAATTTTTCAACATTTTTGCTGCAATCAATATCCCAGCAAGTTGAATGCTCATAATTCATGCTACGTACTAAATAGTCCACTCAACATTGGTTTTAAGATACTTCAGAATAACCAATGGAAGATTTTGTATTCATCCCAATCAAAACATTGCTAACATTATTGCTTCTATATCTCACTTGTTATTAGCACCAGCTACCATAATTCAACAATTCTCTCACACCATGTTTCCTACCTCAAAAAAAAAACATCAGGTTTGAGAAACTATGTACCCTTTCTGTGATTCCAAACAGTACATTCTCCATTTAAAATTTAAATATCACATCATCAGAACAAACAATAACTATAAAGTATGACTGAACAACATTTTCAGAAAAAAGAAAACTGGCCTCCTGTATATGTAACCATATCATTCAAACAATAACTACCAAGTATGACTGAACACAATTTTAAGAAAAAGAAAACTGGCCTCCTGTTTATATAACCCTATCATTCACCCAAATTCCTACGTAATCACCACAGGTCACTATTTTTACCAATGTTCTGAATGCTTCCCGGCAGACTAACTGATTCTTCACCAAACAAATCTCAGCTTCATGCTATCTCCCACATTATGTTTTTATTCCTCTGAATATTCCATGTGACAATTCTAAAACCCTATTCCTCATAAACAACAAAATATCACAAGGTGTTTTTTCAAGTACTATAGCGAAATAGTGCTGAAATCAAAGTCTGTTAATTCCTATGCTTGCACCAAACCACATTAAGAAGGCTTCGCAAGCAAAAATAGGCAGAAGAACAGTAACATAACCGACAAACAGCAAGTCACTTACATTATTGGCAAAATACTATAATAAATATTTATTTTCCAGCAAAGATAAAAACATCAACATGATAGGCGGGCAAAATCTATGGATAAAATGTATTAAATTCATTTCACAGAGAGATAGATACCATAGACTATTCTCATTGACCTAAAATCTCAAAGAGATATAGAATTAAATATAATCTATGTCAGAACAACACAACTGTATTTGTGCTTATAATTAAATATAAGCACCTAAAAGCGGCAAAGAGGAAAAACACAACTGTATTGGTAGCCTCTATGTCAGAACTTTTCTTACAAAAAAATAGTATGAACATCAATACCCACTTTTCCATTTTAAGGACTATTGTTCTCAAGTTATCAATCACAAGAAAATGGCAAAAAGGTGCAATGTGAATTGCCACTGGATATTTTCGACGAAGTGAAAAATTACACAACAAATAAATCAAAAGTTCTGAAGATATTTAGGTACAGCCTTAACAATAAATGAATGCAGTCGACTCTTTTCAAAAAGCACAGTCCAGAGCCTGCGACCATGTTCAATGTGAAAAATCAAATGAATTCAACCTTGCTGAAGGGTACACTATGTTCCAGACTCTGTTCTCAGCTACAGCCATAAATTAGTGTTTGATGAGGAATTGACTGATGCAATTGACGTTAATTTTTGAATCATTACACACCTTGAGGTATGGACATAGCTTCAGATAAGAATAATAAGCTCCAGAAGATTGAGTAATCAAAAGGTGAAGGTGACAACTTACTTTTCTATACATCGGTCTTCTTTTCTTTTCTGTCAAAGCATTTCTCTCTTCGGCTAGATCTCTAATCTCCTCCTCGAGAAGCTTACCCTTCTTTCCAAAAGTATGATCCAACTCTGCTAGCTTCTCCTCCAGTTTCTTGTCAACAGCATCAAGCTTCTCCAGAAGTATGTTGTCCCTCTCCTTAATGTCATCAAATTCCTCTTCCTCATCATCAGATTCTCTCTTTGTCACTGGCCTGTCCTTGTCAGGTCCATCATCTTCTTCAAGAATAAGATTCGGGTCCCCATTAGGCTTGTCAATAATCCCGTAATTGGCAGGATTATTGGGATCATAAGCTTCCTTCCACTCAACCAGTCTCATTGCCCTATTCAGTTTCTGCTGCAGAATAAACTTATTTTTACCTTCTGCTACTTTCAAACGATTCATCAGATCACCAATCACCTTATACTCGGGCCTCAACTTAAAATGCTTCTCCTCAAACTTATCAATCCTACTCATCCATTTGAAGGCATCATCAAGTGTCTCTGTCCAAAGATACCAAAGCAAAACACAAATAAATTCAAAAAAACACATTCATCCCATCAGGGCCATAACATATATGTATACTATAAGCATAAATGAAATCCGCTATATTCTTATTAACATACTAGAGTCGACAAAATTCTTCAGCAACTCTTCATGTCTTTTAAATTTCCTATCAAACTCGATAGACCTCTTCTGAGCATCATCCGCGAACATCTCATCCTCTTCTTCACTGTCTGAATCGGTTGGTTCTTCATGCTGATTCAGCAATGCAGGACTAATATCTTTCTGCTTCTCCTTCTCCAACTTCTCTATCAACGGCCGCACACCCATGTAATCCTCTTCATCTTCTCGGTCAATGTCTTTGGTGTCTAGCCCTTGCCTTATCCTGATCTCCTTCTCACGCTTTTTTTCAAGTTCCAGCTCGGCCAGGAGGTTGAACACGGCACGGGAGGAGTCATCGGTAGAAGTGGAAAAATAGGTTCTGAAGGAAAAGGAGAATGAGGGTGGTTGGAAGTGCGGTAAAGTCGAGGTTTGTCGGGAACATTGGGGGATTGGTGAATGGGGTTTTCTGGGTTTTCTCAAGGGTTGGAATAGGAGAAGACGGGACCATGACCTGGGGATTGTCATTTTCTATCAATGGGTCATTTGACATAGGAAGAGTGGGAATGTAAACTTGCGAGAATCAGTGGGAAACATAGAGCAATAGATAGAAAATGTGGGAAAATTTTGCTACGGAACGGAAGGAAGGAGAAAAGGGAAGGGAAGGGAAGCCAACCCAGTTTTAGGGTTTTAGTTTAGTTTAAACTTTAAACCCCTTAACAGCTGGAACGTGGCCCGATAACCATCTTAATGGGCTGGGCTACCAATCGAATTAGAATTATAAAAAATTATTTAATAAAAAAAATTAAATATATTTTTCTTAGAAAAAAGGCATAAATACAGATTAAAAATAAATAAATTTCAATCAGAATTTTTCGAATTTATACAAACAAATATATGTATAATTTTTATTATTTATCAATACAGCGAAAACTATCTTCATATAATAACATACAAATCTATTTTAAATGATTTTATGGATATTAAACAAATAATATACATCAAGGACACTGAAAAAAAAGACTTAGACTCAAACTTCACAAGCTCCTGATTAGTGTTTCTGATTCTTGACGAAGATTTAAGTCTTTACATGACCTCCTATGACTAGATCCGAAGGGAAATTACACTAAACATGCATCTCTCTTTAATTTTTTCTTGATTAAAATGAAAAATATTCTCGATTCGAAAGACTAATCTTTTATCCAATTCCGTCGCGACATCTATGTGATGAAAATATTCTACCAAACTGCGTCTATGCATCTTTCATTGTGTGTATGTACATATAAATTCTGGTGTCAAAAGGAAACACACACTTTAATGTTTAACTAGCATGGCCTCCATGTTCTTTTTCCTCGCAGCATGTTTTAGTTTCTCCATAGCAACCAGTCCCACCTGCCTAACCCTTTCTCTGGACAATCCCATCCTGCAGAGTAAAACATGAGCAGTACTGTCATATCATCATCAGGGATGACACCCCATTAATGTGCACTACTGCTAATTGGTAAAGCTTTTGAAAGCATAATAAAGGATGCTTCCTGCATAGTATGCAGGTAATGCAGATGTTGCAGATGTTGCTGCATGGATAATTACTGTCAGGATGAACCCAGATAGCTATTTCACATAAAACTAATAATGTCTATAATGTAAAAAGAAGCCATAATGACGATGACACAGATGAGGAGAACGGTCATTGTCGTCGTGATGATGGATATCCTTTTAATTTCAAAAAGAAAAAGCAGAGCCATAGTGTTTTCCTACTTACCCTTTACTAATATCTTCCCATGTAAGGCATTCTTTGTCCAGACCGTAATAGAGTCGTATGATCTCCCTCTCCCTTTCCCGCAGTGTCGAGTTGATAAGATTGTTGACTTCTTCCTGCATATGCACAGGCAGACACATTGTGCTTAAGCACTTGTAGAGGTTAATCATGGTGAGTGAAGAAATAGTTTTGACATTAGGATATTAGGACATGCTAATTGTTCTCAGATATTCAAGGTGGTGTCTGCAGGTAAGGCTAATCATCATCAGCTTGTCTTCCATTCTACATCCATCATGGTCAAAACTTGTGGATTCTCACCTTTAATGCCCACCCATCCATTCCATGCCAAGGGTTATTTTCAAGGCGATTGTCCGGAATGTACTGTAAGAAACAGAAAAACAACCAGTCAATGTCTAAAGTGATCAAAGATTTCGTCCGAACGGATTCGCAGAACCAGAAGTGAGCTGAACTTGACTTACACTGTGGTATGTTTCTCCAGGAACACCATTCCAAGAACGGTATGCTTCCCGGTCAAGTGAATATACCTGATCAACTGCCTGCATGTAGTGTAGTTGCAAGGTGAGTGGAGAGAAAACAAGGGCAAGACGAGTTAAACTAAACAATGTGTCTACATTAATCAGTACCTCAGTAGCATTTCGGACTTTCTTTTGGGACATATTAAGAGTTTCTGCAATTTTCTGAGAGGTGTAAAAGACATTAGTAAGCATCTAAACTAAAACCTGAACAAAGCTGATCTTAAAATTCAGCCTAACCTCAATAGATGGAGCTACTCCCCTGCTTTTCAATCTGGTTTTTGCCTTTCGAATTAAGCCTAACCTCTCATGTAAATAACAAGGCAATCTCACGGTTCTTGAGTTCTCAACTAATACTCTGTTTATACCCTGCAACCGGATCAACAGATGAACAACACATATTAGGAGTTTTATTTTACCCTGAATGGTTTGTGGCAGAAAATATTTGCAGATCTGTGCAGTTCATTTAAGGAAAAATACATAGATCAGACCTAAGGAGTAGAAGGCATCCCTTACCTGGCGTATCCACCAGTAAACATAAGTTGAAATCTTAAACCCCTTGGAAGAATCAAATTTCTCGATCCCACGCTGTAGTCCAATTAAACCTCCCTGTATGGTACACAAAAGAAGTAAATCATACCGCCGGCATTTTGTTGCTTGGAGGAGAAGGCGAAGAAGATCTCACCTGGACAAGGTCTGCCAGTTCAGCTCCCATGTGGTCGTATCTTTGCGCAACAGAGAGGACTAGACGAACATTACTCATTGCCAGCCTCTCTCTTGCCAGAGAACATTCAAGCAGTTTTGCCTGCAGTTCAGCTCGAGTGATGCTCAAAGAAGTGGCAACTTGGTCGTCAGAGGGTTCACATCCAAGTCTATCCTTCAACCTGGGATTTCCATTAATAACATTGCATTACATTTCATTTCTTCCAGATACAAACAGTTTGTAAAGGGAAAGTTCTTACAAAACACAGTATCCGTTTCTGAGTTATTTACTTCTCTATCTGCCCGGCTCACCTGGATTTGTGATCCTCCAATGAAAGTCCGGCTTTAATTGTTCTCGACAGTCTCACAACTTCAGCATGGGTGAGCAACTCTGCACTTAACACACCATTCACATAACTCTTCATACGATTCTGCAGTAGCTCTGGATTGATAACTGATCTCAGCTGCTTAGATAAGGGAGTTTGCGGTATCAATTTACTCTGGTTTTGCTTTTTCCTCTTGGCATTGATCCTTCGCTGTCGAGCTGTTACCCCGGAACAAGTGACTGGGAATTTCTTGGGATTCTTTATAGCTACAGAATCACTCTCGAAGTTAAGATTCCATTGCTTTTCAAGTATAGATTTCTGCAGCAATAAATGTGCCTCCACCAGGGAGTCAAGATCAGAACCCTCCTCTTCACCATCATCCAGCGTCTTGAACCATGTGTCTGCAGTCAAAGGGATGGTCTCCGCATGTTCTTTAAGTGCCTTGAGAGACCTTAAATGTCTATTATACGGTGCGGAACTGGGACCATAACTTGATGACTTCTTTGCAGTTATCAAATTCGTTGAGGAAGATTGATATAGGGTCGATCCGTGATCATTTCCATTCGAGAACCTTTCTGTAAGATCAGAATAATAGGAGGAACTCAAAAGCATCTTTCCTGCACTAAGTCCTACAACAGCAGCCGTGGCCATCATAAAGCTTCTTTTCAGATATCTTAAACTACCATGAAATCCTGTAATAGAAGAATTTGTAGAACCAATTAGGGTTCTACTGTTCTTCTAAAGTTCCCGAAATGCAGTGGGTTGAGATGGCTCTGAGGGTACAAGAGAGTAAACGTTGTAAAGGAAAACCAAAACACTAGACCTTTTTTTTTTGGGACAAACTGATCAACTAAACTACACATAATTCAAACAACTCTGAAACAATCCAACAAATGAGGAACATCCAATTCACACTGAAACTACTCCAAAACAATCCAACAAACGACGAACATTCAATTCGAACAGGCGCCAGAGTAACTAAAAAAGTAAATCCACGCGCTAGTTCGAACACAAAAACATGAGCGTGCTTCAGATAGGGCATTCGATCCAACATCATAGGTTAAGAAAGTACACACATACACACAAACATAAATAATATATGACACGTGAAGAAAAAGAGTTATGCCTGACAAGCAACTACCTCGACCATAAAATCACAAAGAAAACAAGAAGTTGAAGCAAACCGAGGAAGTAACTCACATGGAACCTAGCTAATACTAAATGAAGACGGAAAGAAATGACAAGCAAGGTTCAACAGTAGTGGTATACCTTAATATATTCCAGAGAGTGAGCATTAACCAAGAACGGAGAGGTGGTTGTGACAAACTGAAACCACCTTGCTCACAGCCTCGCTCTGTTTGTATTTAAATGGTATATTATGTTTTTAGTTTATCCTTCTTTTTCTTTTATCTGTATGATAATAGTTTTCATTTTTTTTCTACTTACTTGATGATAGTTTATTGGAGTGTTGCAGCGGAAACAAGTATGGAGATATGGGAAGGAGAGATGTCATTGGCTAGAATAGATATCGGGTCCATCTTTTAAGTGGTGCACAGATTGCCAGTTTGCCACTTGTATAGTCACTCCCTTGTACATCAATCGTTAATCCTAATCTCTGATTCTCTTTTGTTGTCTCGTGGGGTTCGCTTCCATTTGGTCTTTGGCAGATTCTAGATCCAGACACTCGCTACCATTGCATGTTTCATTTATTTCTGACAAAACTGATGTTTGTAATCACAGATATAGCTCACAAATATGTCTGAATTTGAGGAAAAGGTGCATGATTTAATTTATGAAAATTATGTGAAATAAGAAAACACAAAATAAATAATCCAAGAAAAACAAAATTTTTACTAACTTTTTAACCTCTTTTTCTTTTTGGATGAAGTTTAATGAAAATCATTTCCATAGACTAACCAAAATTTGATTTTTCATGAGTAAATGGAACAAGAATTCAAAATATAAATTTAATATTTTTTTTTAAAATTAAAATATTCTATTTATAATTATTTATTTAAATACTTAATCTTTTTGTAATCGAAATTCTAAGAATTTTTTGTTATAAAATAATTATATATAAATTATCAAATATATATTTTTTTTTTAAAAATCAATGTACATTTATCCTAACAATAGTTCTAGTCCAGGTTAACATATGTAGTTAACCTTTTGCAATATCTTATTTATCCTAACATTAATTCTATATATTTAACTTGAAGTAAATAGATATTAGTGTTTGCTATAATAAAGAAATACATTTGGATACCAATTTTCAATGTTTGTTTGATTAAGGAATTGATATTGGTTTAATTTTATAAATAATAGAATAATAAGAATCTAAAGTTGCTTCTTAATAACACAAAAATAAATAAACGAGTCTTCATGGCTATGATAACACGGGTAGAATCCAAGAACCACCGTAACAAACTATATAAAATAATAAAATAATAAAAACAAATTATTCTTCATATTTTTCGAAAAAAATATATTAGACACCGTGGTAATTTTCTTAACCAATGCGACGACAACTTCAAGAAAAATATAGTTTGGAGACATTAGAGTAATTTATGTGAGAACTGGAAAATTTTTTAGTTGTTTGAACCGGGAGACCTATTCGAGGATTGACATTGTTAGTAGGTTTTAGCTAACTAATCGGAATAGTTTATGGAATTAAGCTGGTTTGAAATATTCTAAAGATAAATATTGATTTTTAGAATTATAGTAATTATCGATATTATGATTGAAAAATTATAAAGAAAGTTATAATAATAATTTTAGAATTTCAAGACTATAGATTGATCTATTGGATATGTTTGAGGTTACATGAATTTTTGAATAATTTTCAAAATTACATTTGGAATTTTTATGAATTTTTTAAGATATTAATTAGAATATTTATGAGAAAAATATAATTTTTAATTTGATGGATTTCTCTATTTATAAAAAAATTTATAGAAATTTTTTAGATATTTTTCAGTGTGATATAGTATTTATTATAAATTTTTTTAAAAAATTATAATAAATAAATATTATTTTATATTTAATATTATTAAATTATATTAATATAATAGTATTTAAGTCAAAATGATGGGAGGAGATGTTGTTCTAACCAGGATTGGTCAAAATGACACCCACCCTTGTCGTTTTGACAAGACGTGGCAAGGATAAATCGTTTCAAACGAAATGATGTCGTGTGAAGGTTAGCTTAGACGACATCGGGACCCCGTCGGTCCACCCTCACTGCTTTACTGAAATTTCATGTGCTATCACTGATTTTCACTGGGTTTTGATCTCCATTTGTCCTTGAACCACGATAATGATACCAATAGTTTCCTCTCCTGCTTCAGAGTATTGTCCGACCAATTTTGTGCTAGATCCGGCCTTCCTACGGTTGGAATAAGGTCAGTTTTCATCTCGAAAATCCGGATATACTTTAGAACAAATCTACCATTTTAGTTTGTTAGAATTAGGGATTTATGTATGGTTATAATCGGGATGGCATGATTTATGGATTAGGTTTAGTTTTGTTGAGGATTGTATTGTATATAGTGAGATCAGAACTGTGGGTGTGGTTCCGATTTGCAGTTTCAGAATCCAGCAACTAGAGGAAGAAGATGACCTCGGACAACCTACTTGAGTGACGGGTTGTTTGACCTTTGAAGTGAACGACGTGTTGCCTGCATGTGCAGGTGATGTGTCATTAGATTGGGGTGGATAGCTACAGGTTAAGACATGTGTAGGTTTGGAATGAGGGTCGGGTGTAGGTCTGGCAGCACCAAGTGCTGCCACATATTGCATCATGATTGGTTGAATTAAATAAATTCCGTAAAATTGAAAAAATAGCCAGAAAATAAATAAAATTCAGGAAAAAAGTAAAAAAGTGAGAAAAATTGTGGAAAACTTACAAAAAATACTAGATTTAATTTGGATTCTAGTGATGCCAAATTTTTATGATTTTAATTTGATTTGATAAATCAATTAAATCAAACAAGATTTGAAAATTTTTTAAAAAGATAAAAATCACCCAGTTGGGTCCCGAGTCGATTATCGGGTAGAAACACGTTGATTTAAGGATTTATGCATGTGATTTTTATGTTATTATGATATGTGATTTATTGAGAATATGGAATCATTGTGTGTAGGTGGACTCTTACAATAGCAGGAACTCGAGAAATCGGTTTGAAGAACCATCAAAGTCTATAAAGGCTTCGAAAGCTATGAGTGGACAAAATCTTCTTTCTTTTATATATTGCTTGCATGGATGTTTTTAAATGCGAGTAATATGAAATGAATAATTGGAATCATACGTGTCTGCTGGTAAAATACTGTGATAAGTATGATAATTAGTAT
Source organism: Passiflora organensis (assembly GCA_019739055.1). Classification (NCBI taxonomy): domain Eukaryota; kingdom Viridiplantae; phylum Streptophyta; class Magnoliopsida; order Malpighiales; family Passifloraceae; genus Passiflora; species Passiflora organensis. The sequence goes on from JAEPBF010000087.1 coordinate 30,548,514, forward strand.
AGTATGCATCGAATATGCCATGATTGTCATGATATGTTGTGAATCAGATGAATGTGCCTCTTTGCTATGCTTGGACTATTGAAATTCATAAATACATCGGGAGCATTCAGGAATCAACACCGACATGAGAAATGTACTGAGTCCGCGTAGGATAATCTATGCAACCCTTGAGAGCTCTTTGGATCCGGTAGCGTGGCGTGGAGAGGTCAATCACGAGGTAATAAGGTTGAAATGAGCTTTATTTATTTTATTATTAATTAAATTATGATTCAGGATCCTATAGTGTGGAGATCGATTAGGTGGAGCTACCATCACTTAATGCCCTGGCATCGTCAGTGGATCAGGTTAGGCATTAAATTGGCATGGACTTGTCTATTGCATGCAATAATGAGTTAAATTGAATGATAACAAGAATAGAGTGCCACTGACAAACTACAGTCTTGTCCCTGGTTTGGATAGACTAGAAGATATTACCAACCCAAATCACGGTAATGTGTGCTATGAAGAGTCTTGTTTGTTACGTATAAATTGACTGTGATTTACGTGTATCTTTGCATGAGAATAACTGCATGTGTTAATGAACTAGTGTGTGTGAAACAAATGAATTATTAAATGCCATCATGTTTAATTGATTAAGTCAATAAATGCATGTGAATTTCCTTGTACGTTTTTCCTATCTGCTCACCTAGCTAGATTATGCCAGATTATTGGCATATAATGTAGGAATGATAAATAAGAGGTCACTCCTAGGCATCTTGAGAACGGAATAACGGATCGATCGACTAATGACCATATTCAAGGTAATTTTGAAGAGGTTTATATATTCTTAGTAATAATTCCCTTGAGTGTGTTGAGTATGACTATGAGTCAATGTATTAAACTGATTCTTGGGTAGTATTGCTAAGGTTTGTTTATTTAATGATGTCATCGGACAACATTGTATCATTTAATTACATCCACTGCATGTTATGTCTATTAATTATTTTATTTCCATCTCCGCTTTATTTTTATACAACAAGCCTTGTTGGTTTATTATATGTATTGTTGTATGACATGACAGTATATATAGTAGGTCTACAATGACAGTCGTGTGAAATTTGGGGTCTGGGGCGTGACAGTTTTTGTGGTAGTGGAGCATTATTTGACTACTATACTTAGAATTGATATGTTTCACATTCTTTAATGCTACGCTACCTTTTCTTTATCACCAGTGTGGGTCACAACTTTTGCGATAGCAGAGCATATTCCCTTCCTTTGGAAACATTCTTGGTTATCAAGTAACCATACATTGCGTGTTTTCTTGTTCGAGAACACGAGTAAGCCTTTATCCTTACCAATTATGGTAGTTGTCGAGCATGACTACATTTTATGAGCCCATCTCTGCTCGGTTCCTTGGATCGAGCAATTGTTGTTCCGAGCGACATCCTATTACTGCAAATCCATCGTGACATTGGCCACTCATTGGATTTGCTATGTCATTCTATATTGTACTATCTCTTGTAAGGAATCTAAAAGAAATCAAAAGAATTCTTCTACTTGAGGTTAATGTTCTAAATGCACATTGTGCCTTGCAAGAAATGTTGTTTCATAATTATCACTCAGATGAGTGATAGTTCTAGTCTTTGTTATAAGACATTAATGGGTGTATGGTTGTGAGACCTCGTCCCTCCGGGTGCCTAGTCAGCGAGATCGTTTAGCAAGAGTGTTCAATTTTGACCAGTTTCATTAAAGTTGACTAGTTTGACCTGATAGTTAACCGTTGACCAGTGAGTTGATTGTTGACCCAAGAGTGACTCGTAAGATGAACACAGTCATAGAAAGCCTATGTGTGTGTCTAGGTGTCTTAGCAAGTAGTTTAGGTCAGGTGTCGAGGTTTGAGTTAGTGAAAATCGGTATTGGCTGATTCCGAGTCCGTTTTGAGTGACCGTAGTCTTTTGGGCCAAAAAAATTGTTTTGGGCCCGTTAATTATTTTTCGGGCCTAATTACCCATTTTTGAGCCCAATTAATTATTTTAGTATATTTTTTATGTTTATTGGTTTTAAAACCCGTTTTTGCCCACTCATGGTGGGGGTATTTGGGCTTTTAAAATATTTCATTCAGGCATTTTATGAGATTTTGGGCCCAGGATATAAATACCCAGCCTGACTTGATACTTAAAATTTTCTAAGGGTCAGAAAACACCTGTAGCCTTCATTCTCTCCTCCTTCCCTCATCTTTCTCTCTCCTATTCTCCCTCTCGAAAACACCATTCAAATTTTGTCAATTTTCTTCCTATGAAAACCACTGGGCTTCATCCCTATGTATTTTCCTAACATTCCTCGACCAATTTCCACTACTAGTTGTCGATCGAGGTGCCACAATCTATTATTCTTCACGTTTAGGGAACTTTTTGGGGATTTTGTGGCAAGTGCTCTAAATCTATGTTTCTTTCGTTAATTTTTGGTGTTGATAGTCCCCTGTCATTTTTTTAAGTCGGTTTGGTGGTTTTGATCTATTGAAAGCATCTCTTGATCTTTGGGTGAGTGTTTTTCAGTTCAGTGACATTTTCGGCAATTTCAGGCGTTTAGTGATTTTGATGGAATTGTTAATTCTGTGGAATTCTGATGCTTAGGTTAGTTGATTTGTGTATTGTGGAGTGTGCTTGTGGATTGAGAAACCCAATTGTGTGATCGGTGTGCTTGAGTTTTGATTTGGAGCCTTGTGTGGCTTGTGCGAGGTTTGGACGTTTCGCTCGTTGGTGGGATTTCATAATTTTTAAATGGAGAACGTGTTGTTAGTGTGAGGTATGTGCTAATGAGCATTTTGTTGGGGTCTCTAGGGTTTTAATTTCAATTTCAAATCCTTTGTCGATTTTTTTGGTTTTGATGCTTATGTGTTTGTGGTTCAGTTTGTGTGTTTAGGAGGTGTTGGTGTGGTCATTAAGGGAAAATGTATTGCTGCTCATTTTTTCACACGTCAAGAGGTAGAAGTTTATATTTCATTTGCATATGTGTAATTGTTTTGTGTTTAAAATTTAAAATATGGTAAATGCATGATTTTGAATGCAGGTTATATGTATGATGTGTTTGACGAGCATGTTAGCTACATGAACTTGCTTGCCATGTTTTCAATGCATGATCTATGTGATTGAGTTCCTAAACCTGTTGTTTGTGCATGTTAATTGGGTGTATGATCCGTTGTTGGAATTCGTTCATTTTGACTAGTGAGTATGCCCATGTGTTGTTGGTATTGAGCTATTCGATTGAGTGTTTGGAGTGTTGTGAGTCATTTTTTGTTGCCGAGGGTTCCAACGAGTTTCAAGAGTGATCCGGGGCGCGTATCCCTTCAGGAAAAGGGTAGGGGTACACACCAATATACTCTTGTACATAACCTATGTACTGTTCTGGAAAGAACATTACACGACCTGTCTAGAGAGTACACAACTGTGTACCAAGCCGTGAGCCAGTACACGGCCTTCCTAGACAGGGTACACGACCGTGTACGTATACATGGCCTTACCTAGTAGAGTACACAGCCGTGTACTCTTGTACATAGGCCATGTACTCTTATATCAACCCAACTCGTTTTGATTCCGACGACCCTTGTATCCTTCCTACAACCCATGTACACCATTTTCCACCCTTTAACCTACCCTAAACCAATTTCACCCCAATCAAACATCAAATCATACCCAAATCGATCCCACATAAGTGCCCTTCATGGTGATTATTTGCATTACATGCATTATGGATTTCCTATGTAAAAATTATCTATGTGTTTTCGTGGAACAATTGGAATTGACGAATATTGTATAGACAAACATGGTAAGTACATGGAATCCTAGGCTAAGGGGAATATTACTTACCGATAAGTGTTGTATGGATAGACTATGTATGTATGCCTGATGTGGGCTATGTCTTAATAGGCTATGTGTCACGACCCGGCCCTCGGAGCCTTCGGCCCAGCGGGCCCAGACGTGTATATGCGTGTGATGGATCACAACTGCAACACTTGGTTGAGCTTCTAACCACATGGCCCAAAAGATGCATCTTGTTACAAATAATCCACTCACACAACACATATAAGCCCAAGATCTCCCCCACTCCTTTCCGATGTGGGATTGGGTAACCTGACCCCCCCTACGGGCTGGGTCTCACAATCTCCCCTCCTTATAGACCTCGTGTCCTCACGAGGGGAGCCCAAACGTAACTGACTTGGGCCAAAACTCACTAGCCCAAACGTGAACACACAACATGGCCTAAGCCCACCCGGAAAAGGGAACGAGATCGGCTCCGCTACCATCTGTCACGACTCGGCCCCCGGACCCTTCGGCCCAGCGGGCCCGGACGTGTATATGCGTGTGATGGATTACAACTGCAACGCTTAGTTGGGCTTCTAACCACATGGCCCAAAAGACGCATCTTGTTACAAATGATCCACTCACACAACACATATAAGCCCAAGACCTCCCCCGCTTCTTTCTGATGTGGGATTGGGTAACCTGACCCCCCTACGGGCTGGGTCTCACACTATGTGTTATATATATACGGATTATGATTGAGTGTGATTATGTGTTTTCTCCACTCAGGTGCATATAACATTAGCAGTAAGGGACTTATATGTATTTTGTGATGAAAATTAACTGTTAGTGAGCTTTTGGTTTCCCTTAGCGCAGGGATTCCGAAAGTATTTTGTAATCCACCTTAATAAGTTTTGGGGCATAGTAGCCCATGTGATGTTGTGAAGTATTATGAGTTATGAAACCTATTGGGCTGGTATATATTATGTAGTGTTTTACAAAACATGCATTGTGCATACTTACTTATGAAACGCTTGAGTGCATGTCTAGTATGCATGGATGAAATAAATGTTTAAATGTAGCTGTTTTATTACTTGATTTCCCTATGCCTCTATTCCACCGAATGTTCTTATAACACTGTAACTCCCACTGAGGTCTCTTGATCTCACGCCTCTTGTTGATCTTTTCAGGGCTAGTTCGTTCATTATAGTCGATCGTGCTTGAGGTCGAATATTCCTAGTGTTGGTCTTAGGGCTGGACTACTGCACTTGCACATCTTGGAAACTTGACATGTTTATGTTTTTGGACATTTTAAAACCCTAATTGATATAATACTTTTGTTGGATTATGGTTATTGATATGGATTCGTTGTTGGCTTGTTTTTCCGATTTGACTTTATTTACGGATGTATGACGCATATTTTTGTTATGTTATGAGATGCATGCCTTTGGGTACTTTTTGTGTTAATTTATATAGGACTTGTGAGTATGGACTCTTTTGTTGCATGTTTGGGGATGTATGACTTGTTCTGTGTGATTTAAAGTCTTCTGTTGAATATGTGTGTGGACTCTATTGTTCATTTAATGCCGGGTGTATTTTGGCAAAAATTTGCTTGGTTATGAGTTGATTTGAGTCAGGGGAAACTATGAATATATGCATTGTGCTAACAACGATTTCAGATTGGAAATCCTGGGAGGAGCAAGAAAGATTGCCTGTATAACCTCCGGTAAGCCTATATTGTGTACTGATAATTTGAGCATTAAAAATACCTTGGATTATGTACGGTTTAATAAGAACTACAGGTAATCGTGAATAAGTTTGAGAATGGGTATTTTTTTTGGGACATAAATCAATTTTGGGATTGACTCTAGTCTGACATGCTTATAAGTAATAAATTGCCTTATTGAAAACTAATAGGAATGCATGCCCTTAAATGACCAATTATTTTCTTACCTATCGAACTACATGTCACTTAATTTTTAATTGGGCAACGAGTCACTCACGGTGGGTTCTAAACAACATGTTTCTCATGCTTAATTTAAACGACAAGTCTTATGTGCTTAAAGTAAACAACTAGTATCCTTACCCCTTTCTTAGACGACTTGTCATATGGACAGCCTCAGATGACTTGTCATCCGAGGTCGCCTCTAACCTCCAGCCCAATGGAATCCTTGCAACCATATCCGATAATTTTTCCCCCTTTCGCTAAATCTTCCGATTTCACCTCAAACACACTGTATAACTTTACAAATAGCAAGCTTACATCAATGCAAACCAAACTCAGCCATTATCATTTGTTTGAATCAAATCTAAAACCATAAATTCAAAGGTTTAGGGTGCCCCAGTTTTCGGGCAAAGAGCTTACCCCAGACGTCGACACTCACTTGATTTCCTCTCAATTTCTCTCGCAGCTCACTCATCTTCGTCCCTCGCAGGTCTCTCACACACCAAATTGGGGAATTTTAGGCTCAGCTGGGATTATACCCACGCTTGGCATCTTTGCCGAAGCTTCTGCGGCTATGTGTGGGTTGGTGTGAGATCTCGATTTTTGTGTCTTAGAAGTCCAGAAGCTAGTGCAATCTAAATGACCATTTTGCCCCTAAAAAATAGATATATGATAGCCGAAAATGGTATTGAAGGTTCTTTCCTCTTTTGGTTGATTTTATTTCCTTCTTGATTCACCCATATCAAAAATGGTATATCTTCTAAAATTAAGAGATAATTTCAGAATTTAGTCCTAATGATTATCTCCTTATATCTAAACCTAAAAGTAAGAAAAATTAATCCAACTAATCCTATAAACATACCAGACGGCCACACAAGTCCACACACACCAAAAATACACAAAATCATTAAGCAATCAACCCTTCTTCCCTAACCTTGCAGCCGAAATTTCTAAACATTCACCATAATCGAATTCTTTCAGCCTTTGTCAGATTTTTGTGAATAATAGCTTGTTAGAAAGCTCTTTCCATCCTCTATCTTGCTATCTTGGTTTCATCATCAGAAGGCTATATTTCCCTTGTACTTTTCTTTATTGTGATTGCTTAGAGTTTGGTGCCGAAATTCTTTGATTGATCCTTCAATGGGTTTCTGTTGTTGTTTCTTTTGTTCGTATGATTGTTTTGAACTATTCATGTTGTAATATCATGAATTCATCCTTTGAATCTTCCCTATGTATGAAATCAGCGTATCTTACACCTTTGCCTATTGTTGCCAATTTTGATCAATTGACTTGACTATTGGTTTTTAATATTGTTCCTTTTAATCTTATGCATAATTAACACCTAATTCTTTCTTGTAATTATGAAATCGCAACCCCTAAACCTTGTATGCATGAAATCATAATTTCCCTTATACCCTAACTTAGTACCAAAATTTTTATGGTTAACTGGGATGGTAAATCGGGTTAATTCTTGTTGTATTCTTGGCTATCACATCACACATCCTAGGGGGAGGTCTTAGCAGCATCTGATCGCTAGTTTCTAATAGGTTTGGTGAGCGGAATTGGTCAGAAAATAGGGTGTTTACTTGGTTAATGAATATGCATGCTTAGTATTGTTTTGTCTTTGCCTTAAGGTTATATAGGTGGTTTGGATCATTTTAATAAAGGCAAATGATTATCTACGTGTTTAAAGACAAGAGAGGTAGGATCTATACATCATCGGTTTCTCCAGAGATCCTTGTTGATTACTTGATGTTTTCGGTGCATGTTCTTGTTGATGGTTATATGTACATGACTTGTATAATGTATGCATGAGTTGCAGATTGAGCTATGATACATTAGGCAATGTCGAACCCTTGAGATGGGTTGTGTGTAGCTAATTCGCATGTGATGTGTGTATTGAACATGCTGATTGTGTTGTGATATGATTGAGGATGTCCTGCTGTGATGTTATGCCATGTACTTCCTTGTATGTGCTTATACATAAAATCATAATTTTTCACTATGAAGGGATTCTAAATAATCATATGAATAAGGGCAACAACATCAGAGATCAATCAAAGGCAGAATTATACAAATCTTAAAACTTAATTCCGCCGGCGATTTTCAACTTATCTTTTGAAAAAGAAGTACAAATGTCAAAACAACAAAATAAATATGGTTGGAAAGAGGATGAAGAGAGTTTTCCAACAAGCTATTATTTGTAGGAATCCGACAAACGATGAAAGAGTTAAGCTATATTGAAGTTCAAGAAGATTTTTGCAGTTCGGTCGAGTTTTAACTTATCTTACGAGAAAGAAATACTAACCTCCTGACAAAAAATCAATGATGGTTAGAAATATAATGAAGAGAGTTTTCCAACAAGCTATTATTTGCAGGAATCCGACAAACGATGAAAGAGTTATGCTGGTTTAAAGTTTCAGCGAATTTTGACAGATATAGGGAGGTGTAAGGGTTTTAGGCTATACGACTTTTGTGTGTTTTCTATGAATGATTTTTGTGGGGTTGGCTTCCTATTTATAATGGATGGGTATGAAATTAAGATTACTATTTTAAAAGATTTATTAAAGTAAGATAACTATCAGATTTAATTTCTGTAACTATCCCCTATTATTTTTAGGGATTTTAATTCCTAAAGTAATTATCAACAAATGAAGAACCAAATTAAAGAGACTTAATACCAGAAATAATTACCAAATATTCCTTACTAATTTCAGCCATCACACATCCTTTTCTTCAAGGACAAAATGGTCTTTTCACCTGCACTGGCTTCTAGACTTCTAGGACTCAAAATTCGGGGTCTCACATCCCCTCCTTATAAGAATTTCGTCCTCGAAATTTTAGCACAAGTACTTAAACAAACAAGTAAGGAAATTTTGCACGCATAGATTCCTCAGTCTCCCAAGACTATTCCTCAATTTGGCCATTACGCCAAACAACTCGTACCATAGGCATGCTACGACTGCGAAGCTGTCGAATTGACCGATCTAGTATGGAAACTGGCTGTACTGGATAGGATAGATCTTCAACAACTTCGATTGGGGATTCCTTGAGCACGTGAGCAGGATCTTTTACATACTTTCTCAACATTGAAACTTGAAACACATTGTGAATTCTTTCCATATTTGGAGATAAGGCACGTTGGTATGCAACAGGGCCGATTCTTTCAATGATGTCATACGGACCAATGTAGCGAGGTGCTAGCTTACCATGCTGATGAAAATGAAGGACTCCTTTCCATGGGGCAACCTTCAAAAACACTTTGTCACCTACCACAAATTCCAGCTCCCTTCGTCGATTGTTGACTTAGCTTTTCTGCTGATCTTGGGCTGTTTTTAGGCATTGTTGGATCAAGTTCAACTGCTCCGTTGCTTGATCAATCAATTCCGGATTGTCTAGGCGTCTTTCACCTACTTCATTCCAGAAAATGAGAGTCCTGCAACGTCTCCCATATAATGCTTCGTAAGGTGCCATACCGATGCTTACATGAAAACTATTGTTGTAAAAAAATTCTGCCAACGAAAGGCATCGATCCCAACCGGTTTGCTGATCCGAAACACTCGCTCGTAGCATGTATTCGGGTGTCTGAATTGTACTTTTTGATTGACTATCAGTCTAAGGATGAAATGCTGTACTGAGATTCAATTTCGAACCCAGGGAAATTTGGAATTTCTCCCAAAATCATGAGGTGAAACGAGGGTCACGATATGAAACGATAGAAACTGGCTCTCCATGCAATCAAACAATCTCATCTAAGTAACGCACAACCAATTTCTCAGGTGTCCATCACATGTATAGGAAGGAAGAGTGCAGATTTCGTCAATCGATCCACGATCACTCAAATGGCATTGTATCCTTGCTGTGACCTAGGCAAACTGGACACAAAATCAATAGTGACATGCTCCACTTCCATTCTGGAATTGGAAGTGACTGAAGTAGTCCAGCGGGTTATTGATGTTCGATCTTTACTTGTTGACATACGAGGCATCGCGCAACGAACTCAACAATGTGGCGTTTCATGTTTGGCCACCAATACTGCTCTTTCAAATCTCGGTACATCTTAGTGCTTCCGGGATGGATAGCGAACTTCGAACTATGCGCCTCCGATAGAATAAGGTTACGAATATCAATATCTTGTGGAACACATACTCAGTTTCTGAAGACAAGCACTTTGACATCTCGTATTCTGAAATCACGAACTATGATATCAACACCATCAGAAAGTTGCTTCCGAATTTCAATTAGTTTCAGATCCTCTAATTGCTGATTTCGGATTTCCTTAATCAAGGTAGGTGTGACTTTGATTCGTGCCAACAATGAACCAGAATAATCAGTGCCAAGATGCACACGATTAGTCCTCAAATCCAGCAACATAGGCATGTAATGGGTGCGTATATAGGCCAAAACTGATGGGGAAAAAGGATGAAACTTTCGGCTTACGACATATTCAATTCTTTTTGCATGAGTAGGTACTTCACGCTTTTATGATTGGTAAAGATTCGGCATGTCTCGCCGTATAAGTAATGTCGCCATATTTTCAACGCAAACACCACGGCTGCAAGCTCCAAATTATGTGTAGGATAGTTGCTTTTATGCGGTCGTAACTGTTGGGAAGCATATGCAACGACTTTCCCATCTTGTATCAATACGCATCCAAATCCAGATTTTGACGCATCGCTGTAAACCACATACTCCTTTCCGCAAATAGGTAAAGTAAGGATAGGTGTGGAAACTAACCGGTTTTTCAGTTCTTCAAAACTTAGCTGGCATTTCTCGTTCCACACGAATGGCTCACCCTTGCGCGTTAGTTTTGTCAATGGTTCGGCAAGCGATGAAAAATTTTCCACAAAGCGACGGTAATAACCTGCTAAGCCAGGGAAACTGCGAATTTCAAACACAGTCTGTGAGGGTTCCCAAGCAACTACGACTTCAATCTTCTTTGGATCAACTGTCACACCTTGGGCGGAAACAATATGGCCAAGGAAGCCAACTTCGCGTAACCAGAATTCGCGTTTGGAGTAGTTTGCGAACAACCGTTGATCCTTTAAAACTTTCAGCACAATCCGCAAATGCTTAACATGCTCCTCTTTTGATTTTGAATATATCAGAATGTCGTCAATGAAAACTATCACAAATTTATCCAGGAACTCATGGAACACATGATTCATCAGGTCCATAAACACAGCTGGTGCATTGGTCAAACCGAATGGCATAACCAGAAATTCGTAGTGGCCGTATCGCGATCTGAATGTGGTCTTCAGAATATCAGCATCCCGAACTCGCAATTGATGGTGTCCAGATCTGAGATCTATCTTGGAAAATATGGCTGCACCCTGGAGTTGGTTGAACAAATCATCGATGCATGGCAAAGGGTACTTGTTTTTCACAGTCACACGATTCAGCTGCCGATAGTCGATGCACAATCGCAGCGAACCGTCTTTCTTTTTCACGAATAGGACAGGTGCTCCCCAAGGTGACACACTTGGTCGGATGAAACCATGATCCAGCAAATCTTGCAATTACGTTTTTAGTTCCTTCATTTCCGCAGGAGCTATACGGTACAGAGGAATGGAAATTGAATTCGTACCAGGCACTAACTCAATGCTGAATTCCACTTCCCTTACTGGTGGTAGACCGGCTATGTCTTTTGGAAATACTTCTGTAAATTTGCAAACCACTGGGATAGAATCCAAATCCAAGGATTATTTTGAAATATTTTGTACGTACGCGAGGTACGCTGTACATCCTTTGTTGATCAATCGCTTCGCATCAAGCCAAGAAATCATGCAAGTTGGAACAACTCGCCTATCACCTTCAAAATAGTACTCGGCACCATCAGGAAATATGAACCGCACACGTTTTGTGAAACACTCCATCCGGGCTTGATAGTTTGCCAGACAGTACATGCCTAAGATCACATCAAGCTCTCGGATGTCTAATGGAATCAGATCCACTTCAAGTACATTTGGACCCATACGTACAGCACAACTGATGTAGACTAGATTACAAATCAGTTGCTCTCCCAGTGGAGTTAGAACCGCAATAGGAGGAGTCAAGGGAGATAGAGGTCGATCCGTGCTAAGCGATATCCTTGGACTTACAAATGATCTATTTGCTCTGGGATCTAATAATACTTTAGCTGTGAGGACCCACTCCCGGTAAACATGAACCTCACCGCCGTGCAACTCCGATCAACCCAACTCGTGAATCAATCGAAAGTACATAAGGCTTAGTTAAATTTTTAAAATTAATATTCCCAAAACTGTGTACAAATTTGAATTTTACTAAATCAATACAAGCATGGCACGTTTTATAAAACACTCGGCAATAAACAACGGAGTAATCATAGACACTCAGCAGAAGTCTTAAGTCGCATGCAACAGGGTACACGGCCCCAATCATGCCACACGACAAGTCCATACACACAAGCCCTTAAGATCAATAATAAGTACTCAAAGCACACATCTTATATGTCAATCCAGTTTCCAAATTATCCATGCATATTCATAACCAATTTCCAAAGAAAATTCACCAGCAATTCACATCATTTATCATGATTTATTACATGCATAAGTTTCATAGTTCACAAGATAAAACAGAACATGCCGAGTCTCCAAAACAAAGATCAGCTACGAAATCACGATCTAGCCCTATGAAAGACACCGGGAAAATCTCAACAAAGATCAGCTACGAAATCACGATCTAGCCCTGAAAAAGATAAGGGGAGCGGGTGAGATCTAAAGACCTCAGTGGGAGTTACCGCGTCATAAAAATATCTGTTAGAATAAAGGCATTTACTAAATCAGTTTAATAAACATTTATTCTAAACATACTTGAAATCCATGCCATCTATCGTGCACCCAACAACACCCATGGCAAGTATGTATAGCACATGCCTCACAAAATATTATGCAATTCAGTTAAACAAATAAATTCAAATCCAATTTCTCATCAGTTCACTGCGCTAATATGCCAAAACTCATTGGGGCAGATATAAACCACTTTCTAACCACCCCGCTAAAGGGAAATCCAAAAGCCCATTGACAGTTAACATTTTCATTTCTGTAAAATATATATATAAGTCACTAAACCCCCTACTGTCAATGCTATCCATAATTTAATGGAGAAAATAATCTTTCACATTCAATTACCAAACATGCATGCACAATGAATTCACAGCCAGCAAGGACAATCCAGTCCTATATGTCCTGCTAAGTACGTTAAGCTAGGCACACATAAACACAAACCATCCATACTACTCCCATCAGTAAGTGACATTCCCCTCAGCTGGGATTCCATCAACCTACCTTGTTTGGCCAAACCCATTCGTTAATTCCATTTGATTCCGGAGAAATATATATATATATATATCTTTGTATTAAAACATATAATGCATGGTATACTCAATATCTGATCCCACCATGGGACCTTCTCCCACTCAGATAAGCCTCTTGGTTTCAATAATTAATCACAAACATATCATATAAAAATTCACTCATCACAGGGTATTATTTAGAAGAAGAAATTCGGATTGCACTACTCTAGAGAAGTAGTCGATTACTTACTGTTGGTCGAGACTTCTCTGTTTATTTTTCACTCGAAGTAGTCGATTACCTCCTGGAGTAATCAACTACTTACTGCTGTCGACCCATGTGTTAAAATCACTGACAGTAGGTAATCGACCACTCAATATGAGTAATCGTCTACCCATTGCTACTGAAGGTGTTTTGCTGGGTTTTGACACCAAAAATAGGGCACCTAGTGCCATGCACTTCAAGGTTACAACGCACACACCAATTCTAACTTCTAAATCATAAAACCAGACACAAAACTATATCCTTGCATCAACAAACACAAAGACTGGTTACATATCAACATTTGCATTCCACTCTCAATAAATTTTGTGGATCAAAACTCACAACAATTTCAGTTTATACACAACTCAACAACCAGAATATACTTATGGCCATTCATGCACACAAATCTTGCAACCACATTCCCAGCATGCATAAGAGTTTAATTATATATTTTATGCATATAAACATGGCAAGCAATATCATGATACTAACATGAGTATCCAACATATTTTTAAGTAATGCCTCTATTCAAAACAAATCATGCATTTCCAGGTTTTTAGATTACACAAATCAAATCATTTCGCATACGCAAATGAAACTTAAACTCCCACCTCTTGACGCGCAGACGACACACTTACAGCCACCTCTTTGCCCTTATCACCTGTCTGAGAACCACCTACAAACAGGACAAGAAAATTCAAGCTCAACGCAAACCTAAACCAAAAAAATCTCAAAGAAAAAATCTGGTTCTTGTGACCACCTTCTGACACATTCTATAACGCTCAAACAAACCTTAAGCATCCATCCTTAAAAGCTTCCTAACTCAGGGAATTAACCTTTGTAAACTCGTACTACAGAGCATCAACAATCAAACTAGAATACATAACCAAACTCAATTCTATTCGAATCGACAGCATAATGGCCTACCGACTCGCAACCTCAACTGCACTTAATTACATCCTTAGAGTCAAGGGAAAGAAAATCAGGGTTCACATTTTCCAGAATCTTAAGAAATCCCAATATCTGATTCACACAATACAAAATTTATAGAACCAAGCAAAACCAACTATAAATCCATCTTCCACAACATCACAAAACACCAATAAAACTGATTTTTTTATCATGAATGCAAAGGAATCAGAAATTTACCCCAGAATTTCGATTTTTCCCTTTCAGAGTCTAACTCTTTCAAAACCACTTTCAAGAACAGCTAGCCAAAGCAAAAATTTACACAAAGGGTTTCGGAATTGCTGCAGAAAACTCACTTAGTCATCAATTTTGGAAGAAATTGTGTTTTGGAGGTTTGGGTTTTCAAAAGGGAAAGAAAAAAAAAGAACTCTAGTTTCTGGTGTGGTGTCGTGAGAAGGCAGAGAAAAGAGAGAAAAGGGGAAGGAAAGAGAAGAAAAGGAAAAGAAAGAAAGTGGGTTGGTCCGCTTTGTGGGCTAGGCCGACCCGATGCAATGCTTGAAAATCTTGAAATTCAAAATACGTTTTAAAACGTCCCGACGTACCCAAAAAAAATGTGCAAAATATACTCGGGAACCAAAAATAGTGTTTCTGATTCTGGAAATGAAATTGGGCCTGATGAGTAGTGAATGGGCTCACTTTTGGCAAAGTTAGCCCAAAGGCTTATGCTCACTCAAAAAGGGCCTAAAATGCATTTACGGGTTCAAGATAATGAAATAGAATTTTCGTTGGACTCAAACGGTCAGGTCAACTCACTCGGTCGACTATTCAAACGCTCAACATCGACCACTCTAGCCATGCCAATTGTCCTCTCTCTTGCTGACTAAGCACTCGAAAGGACGGGGTTCCACATTAGCATTTTGAGAAAAGACTGAAATAGTACCTGTCACCACATCAGGACTAGCCTCAGCATCAGTTAGGGTGAAGAGCCTTATTGGTCTTGGTTGCGCCTTGCTTGTGGATCCGTTGGGTGGTTCTCCTGGTGCGCGTGTTGGTGGTCTGGCAGGGTTGGCATTCCCACCTCGTCCTGCTTTTGGTACACCTATGATTCGCCTTGGTTTCGAGCATTTCCCTATGAATATGTCCTATCTCGCCACAGTTGTAACATCGACGTTGCTGAGAATTCCATGAAGATCCATTGGAATTTGAACCAGAAAAGTTCTTCCTATTGGTATTTCCATTGCCATTAATTTTTGGAGGATAGAATCTAAAGGATAGGGTCCCGTTCATCAATTGAACTTCGAATCTCGCCTATAGGATCCGCCACTAGTGGCTGCGGATGGCTTCTTGGTTTGTACGATCCTTTCGGCTTCGGTTGCGGCAATGATTAGTTCTTGCAAATTCTGCACCGGTGTCGTACCTATGATGGTTTTGAGTTCGGTACTCAACCCATCCTGAAATCATCTCGCAAGTTGGTACGGTGTACGATCTTCTTCTGGTGCAAATTGGGACAACTCCCTTAACACTTTCTCATATTCCAGCACCGAACGGTTGCCTTGTTCAATTTTGTAAAAAGCTTGTCGTTGCTCGCTTTTATGGAACCTCGTATAAAATCTTTCATCGAATTCGTACCGAAATTCTTCCCAAGTTGGCAAACGATCGCCGAATCGCAAGTTAATAGATGTCCACCATGCGAGGGCTTCTCCCTCAAGTAGGAAAGTGATGATGGCAACTTTGTCATCATCCGAGATATGTAAGAACAAGGATACTCGACATAAGGTGTCTATCCACTCACTAACGGCAACAGCTCCGGCTGAACCATTGAAATCTTTACATCCCAACTATCGAGCTTCCTTCAACAATTTTGTAATCATGACGGGAAGTCTCTCGGCTTCATTAGGATGTGCCTGCTATACAGGTTCAAGTGGAGGAATAGGTTTTTCCACTGGTGCAGGTGCAGGAGCATTCTGAAATTGCACCTCCATATGCTGCTGATTTGCAGCAATTCCTTGTAATACGTTTAATATTTGTGCCATCACAGGATCAATGACTGGTGCAACTGGTGGCTCAGGTTGATTTTCGGGCTCAGCTTGCCCTTCCTGCTCAATTTGTGCATTTGGCTCCTCTTGCTCAACAGGTTGTTGTTCGGCCTGAATCCCATTCCTACCCGTCGATCCCTCGTAGCGTTCAACCTTGCCATACTATTTAAGCATACAATTGTTACTTACATATAACTAAATACGATACTAGGAAAAGAAGTGGTACCTGGTGGAGAGGCGTGCACCGGACGATAAGCATATGCTGGAAAGCAACATACAAATTTTCGGAAATCACATGCACACATGCAAAGGTATTCTCGTCAATCACATCAACACTCATATATACTCTCGGAAATCATCATCAAACATCAAACAAGCATGGATTCACACAACATCCATATTCGACAATACACACCAGCAATTCCATACATATACATTTAACAATACAGGAGTCAAATAGGGACAATCGGCAGCATGCATAAATCAACACACATATTCTCAGCAATGATAAGAAACACAACAAACACTCACCGAAACATATCATTGCATACCAGGCATAAGAACATACATGAACAAACATCACATCAGATTATCATTCTCATAATTTAAATCTTACAAATCAATCCCATTTTAGCATTAGTTCACTTTCGGTATTAGCCCCTAAGTGAGTGGGTGTGTGCACATGTCCTTACCTACAAACACCAAAATCAACAAATAAGTTAGCATATAACAAATTATTTTCCCTAAACCATGCTCCGTCAATTCCTACATACTAATATTTTCTCCGATTAAGGTCATTACCGGCGTGAAACCCAAACAAGCCCAAAGACACCTAGGACCTATCTGAATTCTGCCAGGCTTACTAACTAAGTTTTCGACTTTTAACATGTTCATTCTACATGTTTAATAACAGTTGGAGCATGATATTTGACAATCATTCTGGTATCATACAGAGTGAGTAAAAACATCAGCGGAAGTCTTTAAATTAAATCACTGGATTCATAACACACAAGTCCTGAAAGGATCCAAATAACCAACAAGAATTCCTCCAACATAGTCGAAAATAACAAACAAAGGAAGAATCTTAAAGTAAACCCGAAAGTAGTCTAATTTTTATTCAAGTTATATGCACAAGTAATCAAGGAACAGATATGCAAAAGTGATGCGATATCGCCCCACCGTACAGTCTTGATCTCACATATTGGTACCACGAGCAGTGATTGTACCTAAGCCTGCAAAAAATGGTGAAAACAATGAAATGAGATTACAAGAATCTCAGTAGGGTCACAACATCATAAGATCTACAAAAACCATAAACACAAATCTCCTGAACAACATTTGATCATTCCTATGCAACTAAAGGGATTCATGCAATTCAAAGATTCAATTAAAAAGGGTAGGGCTGAATCTAAGTCTGAGGGGGACTACAAACACTTCCGAAAAGTATCAGAAGTACACAGGCAAGCAGAACTCATCAGATTGCTCTCGGCAATGAAGAAGAAAAGGCCATCCCCTTCCACCTGTGTTGTCTAAGGCTTACTGCACGAAAGGTAACTGGTTAACACACAAGCTAATCAGCAAGCCTATTCATCTTGCCACACAAGGAAAAAAGATCCCAAGCCACACAAGGACAAGGGCATCCCAAACAACACAAGGGTAAGGGTTTCCCAAACCACAAAAGGATAAGGGGTTCCTGCCACACAAGGACAGGGCTTCTGGCCACACAAGGACCACATATCCAGCGAGCTCTTACTGGGATTTTCCATCTATACGACTCCCATACTAGTAAGAATCTCCCCTCTCACTAGGAGCATTAGCGCTTCCCCGAGTGGCCACCGGAAAAGGATCCTGACACACAAACACGTACAAGCACACACAGGCAAGCACAAAGCACAAAACCACAACAAGGTATTCTCAATTCTGTCAGATCACATTCAGCATGTTCAATACACATCACACATGCAAGCTAGGCACTCTTAACCTACCTTAAGGGATTCAGTATGTATAGCCTAGAAATTCCTCAATTCAATCCGCAGTTCAAGCATGCATTATTTAATATGAATGCGCAAATAGTTTCATAATCATAGGTACCGAAATCAATTAAGCAAACAATAAGATCTCTGGAGAAACCGATGAGGCATAGACCCTACCTCTCTTGTCTCTGAACAAGAAGCTATTCCTTTTCCCTGACTAGATACTTCCGAACCACCTAAGTCATCATTAGGCAAAGACAAAAAAAACAAACTAAGCGTGCATACACAATAACTAAGTATACCCTATTTCCTTACCAATTCCACTAACCAAACCTATCAGAAACCAGTGATCAGATGCCGCAGGTGCTTCCCTCTTGGATGTGTGATGTGATAGCCAGAAACTTAACGATTCAACCTGATTTACCGTCCCAATTAACTATGCAAAGTTCGACAATAAGAGTAAGGCATAAAACAATTTTCGATTTCATGCATTCAAGGAATGAAATCATAATTTTTCACTATAAATGGATTCTAAACAATCATATGAATAAAGGCAACAACATCAGAGATCAATCAAAGGCAGAATTATACAAATCTTAAAACCTAATTCCACCGCCGATTTTCAACTTATCTTTTGACAAAGAAATATGAATGTACAAACAAAAAAAAAAGTGATTGGAAAGAGGATGAAGATAGCTTTCCATCAAGCTATTATTTTCAGAAATCCGAAAAACGATGAAAGAGTTTTGTTACATTGAAATTTTAGAAGATTTTAGCAGCTCTATCGAGTTTCGACTTATCTTACGAGAATGAAAAATACTAACCTCCTGATGAAAAAAAAATGGTTAGAAATAGGAGTATGAGAGCTTTCCAACAAGCTATTATTTTCAGGAATCCAACAAACGATGAAGGAGTTATGCTAGTTTAAATTTTGAGCAAATTTTGGCAGAAATAGGAAGGTGTAAAGGTTTTAGGCTATACGAGTTTTGTGTGTTTTCTATGAATGATTTTTTTGGGGTTGGATTCCTATTTATAATGGATGGGCATGGAATTAAGATTACTACTTTAAAAGCTTTATTAAAGTGAGATAACTACCAGATTTAAATTCTGTAACTATCCTCTTTTAATTTTACGGATTTTAATTCCTAAGATGATTATCAACAAATTAAGAACCAAATTAAAAGGACTTAATACCCGAAATAATTATCAAACATTCCTTACCAATTTCGGCCATCACACATCCTTTTCTTCAGGGGAAAAATGGTCTTTTCACCTGCACTGCTTCTGCACTTCTAGGACTCAAAATTTTGGGTCTCACAACGGACCTGATAAATTGCATATTTCGAGAGTTCCTGAATAGATTTGTGATATTCTTCATCGATAATATTCTGATTTACTCAAAATTGGAAGAGGAGCATTCTCAACACTTGCGGATTGTGCTGAAAATTCTGAGGAATTGACACCTGTTCGCGAAATATTCCAAATGCAATTTCTGGTTATGCAAAGTTGGTTTCCTTGGCCATGTTGTTTCTGCCAATGGTGTACTGGTTAATCCAAAGAAGATTGAAGTTGTAGTTGCTTGGAAACCCCCGCAGAATGTATTTGAAATTAGTAGTTTCTTTGGCTTAGCTGGATACTACCGTCGCTTTGTGGAGAATTTTTCATCACTTGCTAGACCCTTGAAGAAATTGACATGTAAAGGAGATCCGTTCGTGTGGAATGAGAAATGCAAAAAAAACTTTGAAGAATTAAAGAATCAGTTAGTTTCCATACCTATTCTTACCTTATCAGTCGGTGGAAAGGAGTATGTGGTGTACAACGATGCATCGAAATCCGGACTTGGATGCGTGCTAATGCAAGATGGGAAAGTCGTTGCCAATGCTTCTCGGCAGTTGCGTCCGCATGAAAGCAACTATCCTACACACGATCTAGAGCTTTCAGCCGTAGTATTTGCCTTGAAGGTATGACGCCACTATCTGTACGATGAGACATGCAGAATCTTCACTGACCATAAAAACTTGAAATATCTCCTAACGTAGAAGGAGTTAAATATGAGACAATGAAGATAGGTGGAGTTGATTAAAGACTACGATTTGATTATCAAATATAATCCCAGAAAAACAAATATTGTTGCTAATGCCTTGAACCAGAAGATCCATCCTCCTTCTCCATCGGTTTTGGCTTATATGCGCACCCAATACATGTCAATCTTGCTGGATTTGAGAGCTACACATGTGCATCTTGGTACTGATTTTTCTTGTTCGTTGTTAGCTCGAATCGAGGTCAAGCCTACCTTGCTTGAAGAGATCTGAAATCAGCAATCAGAAGATCCAAAATTGGCTGAAATTTGGAAGCAACTATCTGATGGTGTTGATGTTATAGTTCGTGATTTTAGAGTGCGTGATGATGAAATTCTTGTCTTCAGAAACAAGGTATGTGAAGCACAAGATGTTGATATTCGCAATCTAATTTTTTTCGAAGTTCATAGTTTGAAGTTTTCTATTCATCCCGGTAATACTAAGATGTATCGAGATTTGAAAGAACAATATTGGTGGCCAAACATGAAGCGCCACATTGCTGATTTTGTTGCCCGATGCCTCGTATATCAACAAGTGAAGATCGAGCATCAAAGACCCATTGGTTTACTTCAGTCACTTTCGATTCTAGAATGGAAGTGGGAGTATGTCACGATGGACTTTGTGACCAGTTTTCCTAGATCTCAGCGAGGATTCGATGCTATTTGGGTGATCGTGGATCGACTGATGAAATCTGCACACTTCCTTCCTATTTATGTGACAAACATCCCTGAGAGATTGACTGTTCGTTACTTGGACGAGATTGTTCATCTACATAGAGTGGCAATTTCCATTGTTTCAGATCGTGAACCTCGCTTTACCTCACGATTTTGGGAGAAATTCCAGAGCGCACTAGGTTCGAAATTGAATTTCAGTACATCATTTCATCCTCAGATCGATGGTCAATTGAAAGAACAATTCAGATATTTGAAGACATGTTGCGTGCAAGTGAAGTGGACCGAAATACCGGTTGGGATCGATGTTTAACTTTGACAGATTTTTCTTTCAACAATAGTTTTCATGTAAGCATTGGTATGGCTCTTTATAAAGAATTATATGGGAGACGTTGCAGAACACCCGTTTTCTGGAATGAAGTAGGCTAGAGATGCCTAGATAATCCGAAATTGATTGATCAAGCAACGGAGAATCTGAATTTAATTCGACAAAGGCTGAAGACAGCGCAAGATCTGCAGAAAAATCATGCCGATAATCGACAAAGGGAGCTGGAATTTGCGGTGGGTGACAAGGTGTTTCTGAAAGTTTCCCCATGGAAAGATGTCCTTCGTTTTCATCAACGAGGTAAGCTAGCACCTCGTTACATTGGACCGTACGATATTATTGAAAGAATTGGCCCTGTTGCATTGCATGCAAACATAGAAAGAATTTACAACGTGTTTCACGTTTCGTTGTTGAGAAAGCATGTGCTAGACCCTGCTCATGTGCTTGAAGAACCACCAATTGAGGTTTTTGAAGACCTATCATACCTAGTACATCCAGTTACCACACTAAATCAATCAGTTCGTCAGCTTCATAGTTGAAGTGTGTCTATGGTAATGGCCAAGGTGAAGAATAGTCTTATGAGATTGAGGAATCTATGTGTGCAAAATTTCCTTACCTGTTTTCTTAGGTACTTGTGCTGAAATTTTGAGGATGAATTTTTTTAAAAGAGGGGAGGATGTGAGATCCCGATTTTTGTGTCCTAGAAGTTCAGAAGCCAATGCAGCTAAAATGACAATTTTTCCTCTGAAGAAATGAATGTGGGATAGCCGAAAATGGTCTTGAAGTTTTTTTCCTCTTTTGGTTGATTTCATTTACTTTCTACTTAATTTCCTTCTTGGTTCACCCTTATTAAAAATGGTATATCTTCTAAAATTAAAAGATATTTCCAGAATTTAATCCCATTGATTATCTCCTTATATCTAACCTTAAAAGTAGGAAAAATTAATCCCACTAATCCTATAAACATACCATCCAGCCACACATGTCCACCTACACCAAAATACACAAAATCATCAAGCAATCAACCCTTCTTCCCTACCCTTGCGGCCAAAATTTCTAAACATTCACCATATTCGAATTCTTTTATCCTTTATTAGATTTTTGTGAATAATAGCTTGTTGAAAATCTCTTTCCAGCCTCTATCTTTCTATCTTAGTTTCATCATCAAAAGGTTAGATTTCCCTTGTACTTTTCTTTATCGCAATTGCTTAGGGTTTGGTGCTGAAATTTTTTGATTGATCCTTCAATAGGTTTCTATTGTTGTTCCTTTTGTTTATATAATTGTTTGGTACCTATTCATGTTGTAATATTATGAATTCATCCTTTGAATCTTCCCTATGTATTAAATCGGTCTGCCCTACACCTTTTCCTATTGTTGCCGATTTTGATCAATTGACTTGCTTATTGGTTTTTGATATTGTTCCTTTTAATTGTATGTGTAATTAAAACCTAATCCTTCCTTGTAATCATGAAATTGCAACCCCTAAACCTTGTATGCATGAAAATCGTAACTGCCTTTGTACCTAACTTAGTGTCAAAATTTTTATGGTTAATTGGGATGGTAAATCAGGTTGATTCTTGTTGTGTTCTTGGCTATCATATCACACATCCAAGGGGGAGGTCTCAACAACAACTGATCGCTGGTTTCTGATAGGTTTGGTAAAAGGAATTGGTAAGGAAATAGGGTGTTTACTTGGTTATTGAATATGTATGCTTGGTATGATTTTGTCTTTGCCTTATGGTTATATAGGTGGTTCGGATTCTCTTAATAAAGGCAAATGATTAGCTAATTATTCAAAGACAAGAGAGGCAGGATCTTTACCTCATTGGTTTCTCCAGAGACCCTTGTTGATTATTTGATGTTTTTGGTACATGTTCTTGTTGATGGTTATATGTGCATGCCTTGTATAGTGTATGCATGAGTTGCGGATTGAGCTATGATACATTAGGCAATGTCGAACCCTTGAGATTGGTTTTGTGTTCCTAATTCGCATGTGATGTGTGCATTGAACATGCTGATTGTGTTGTAATATGATTGAGGATATCCTGATGTGATGTTATGCCTTGTACTTGCTTGTGTGTGCTTGTACATGTTTTTGTGCCAGGATCCTTTTCCGATGGCCATTCAGGGTAAGGGTTGATGCTCCTGAGGAGAGGAGAGGAGAGGTTCTTACTAGTATAGGAATCATATGGGTGGCAATCCCCAGCATGTACACGCTGGATGCCTAGTTCTGTGTGCTGGCTAGATGCCTTGTCCTGTATGCTCGCAAGATACCCTTATCTTTGTATGGTTTGGATGCTTTAATCCTTGTGTGGTTAGGATTCATAGTCCTGTTTGCTAGCAAGATGAATAGGCTTGCTGATTAGCTGTGTGCTAACCTTTAACCCTTTGTGCAGCGAAGCCTTGGACAACACAGATGGAAGGGGATGGCCTTTTCTATTGATGAGATTGAATGATGATTTTCCTGCTTGTGTACTTCTGATTTCCGAAAGTGTTTGCAATCAACCTTTAGCCTATAACTTTCAGCCCTATCCCTATTGATTGACTAATGTTTGCGTAATATCCCCTTTAGATGTGTAGACGAATTTGATGCTGTTCGGGAGATGATTGTTTAAGATTTATGCAGATCTTATGATACTGTGACCCTACTGAGATTCTTATAGTCTCACCCTATTGTTTTCAACATTTTTCAAGCTTAGGTACATCCTCTGTTCGTTGTACCAGTGTGTGAGATCAAGGCTGCATGGCAGGACGATATTGCATCACATTCGCATATCTGTTTCCTTGGTTGCTTGCGCATATAACATAAAGTTTGATTCGACTACTTTCTGGTTCTTTGAATGCCTCCTTTACTTGTTTGTTTTCGGAATTTATTGGGTGATTACTAGCTGAATTTTGAGATTCCTATAAGACTTGTATGCTGTAGTAACTTTAATAAATTATAAAGACTTCTGCTGATTTTTTTTTTATTCACTCCATATATTGCCAAAATATTTGTCCATTATCATGCTTCAACCTTTAATAAAATTAGAATTAGGGTGAAAAACCTTGTGAAATTCAGATAGGTCATAAATTGGGTTTATTTGGGTTTCACGGCGGTAAGAGTCCTAATATATTGAGTTTGGGTCCTTACAGTTGGGCGAGTTGACGGGTGGAGTTTGAGCACATGTAAAGCAGGCAAAGGTTTCGGTTGGTGATTAATCTCCGCAGCTAATACGGGTGGAGTTCGGCTTTCTTCTTCTCTCTTGTTTTTTTTATACATAATAATATAATAATTAATATATTTTTTATTTTTTAAAAAATAAAATAAAATTCCTAATAAATAATCTTATACCTCAAAAAATACCTCAAAAATTCCAATAAATTCCTTAAAATTATTATAATAGTCCCATGTAATTGAATTATTTTTCTCAGAAATTATAAAATTTATAATAAATATAATACCCTAAAATTATAATAAGGAAATCCTTAAATATTTAAATACGTACCTTTGAAAATTCCAAAAACATTTCACATTCTCATATCTCATCTTTATTCTTAATGAAGTCCTTAATAACCTAAATCTCCTCATAATCTCTAAAAATGATTTTTTTTATAATTTCTCACTTAATAACTAAATCGGTACTACTACAAAAATTTTGAAAGTAAAAAGGGTTTGAGTTATACCTCTGATTTCTAGTTTTCCAATAAATTTCTAAAACATTGCTGATGGTTGATTAAATTAAGAATAAAACAATGACGGTTTTGTGAAATAGAAAGTGAAACTATAAAAATACCATCAATTTGGGTTTCGACAAAGAACGATATCCTTTTTCTCAGTTTATTCAATAATAAATTCATACCATAAGCCCAAATAGCTTAATGGGAGGGTTTTTATTCCCTTCGATTCCTCTTTTTCTCGAATACTAGGCCATTCTTCTAGATCTAGGCCCAAACGTTAAAATTCAACCCATCGACTTAATTATTGGGATCTCATATTTGATTTATAACCCGATTGGGTTGATGATGATGAATGATCATATGTGTACCATCAAGTTTGATAAAAGAGCATATATTGATTGATACAGGAAATAATGAGAATGCAAGTGGATATCACATTCTAGATTAGATTAAGACAATATAAGATTATTTGGTAGAAGTGGATGCAATTGACGATGGAGAGAAGGAGAATGCAGTAAGATATTGCAATTCTTATTGTGAATCAGTGTACATGAGATTCTTATGGTAATTGTAATCTAGTGTAAGTCAGTTTCGAGGATGAAACTTTCTATAAGGTGGTTAGGATGTGAGAACCAGAAAATTTTCGAGCTACTTGGGCCAGAAGGCCCATTCGAGGATTGACATTGCTAGTGGGCCTTAGCCCACCAATCGGAATAGTTTGCGGAATTAAGCAATGATTTGGAATATTTCAAAAAGAAATATTAATTTTTAGAATTATAGTAATTATCGATATTATGATTTGAAAATCATAAAGGAAATTGTAATGATAATTTTAGAATTCCAAGACCATAGGTTGGTCAACTGGATGTGTTTGAGGTTACATGAATTTTTGAAGTATTTTTAGAATCACAATCGGAATTTTTATGAATTTTTTAAGGTATTTAATTTTTAATAGATTGAGTACTTATAAAAAAAATTAATTTTTAATTTGATAGATTTTCATATTCAAAAGAAATTTATAGAAAATCTTTTGATATTTTTCAAAGTGATATTGTATTATTATAAATTTTTAAATTTTTTTATAAGAAATAAATAATATTTATATTTAATATTATTAAATTATATTAATATAATAGTATTTAAGTCAAAATGACGGGAGGTGATGTCGTTTTGACATGACGGGGCAAGGATACGTCATTTCAAATGAAACGACGCCATGTGAAGCTCAAGCCAGATGACGTCGTTTAGACATTGAGACCCTCTGCCAGCCCACCCTCATCGCTTAACCGGAATTTCACTTGCTATCACCGATTTTTCCTGGGTTTCACTCTCCCCTTATCCCCGAACTGCGATAATAATACTAGGAGTTTCCTCTCCTGCTTCCGAGTTTCGTCTGACCAGTTTTGTGTTAGATCCGACCTTCCTACTGTTGGAATAAAGTCAGTTTTCATCCTAGAAATTCAGGTATACTTTTGATTGAATCTACCATTTTAGTTTGTTAGAATTAGGGATTTATTGTGAGGACTTGCTCCCGATAAATGGGGCCCCCATCACCATGTAGTTTTGATCGACCCAATATATGGACCAATCTAAACAACAAAAGGCTCACATTGACTTTTCAAAACTGAAACACCAAAAATGCATACAAATTTGAATTTTTATTTTAAATGGATCATGACACGTCACAAAATATACCTTGCACATAATAATCAACAGAGTAAGTGTGAGACCCTAATCCTTTGTCTTAGAAGTCCAGATACCAGTGTAGCTGAAATGACCATTTTACCCCTGAAGAAAAGAATGTGTGGTAGCTGGAAATGATATTGAAGGTTCAGTCTTCATTTCTTCCTTATTTCATTTCTATCATAAATGGTACATTTTCTATTCTTAAGAGATAATTTTAAAATTAAATTCTAAAGATTATCTTTTCATATCTAGCCGTAAAAGTAAGAAAATTAATCCCATTAAACCCTATAAGTATAGTAGCCAGCCATACACTTAATTCTACACCAAAAACATACAAACTCATCATGTGATAACACTCTCCCTTACCCTTGTTGCCAAAATTTTCCTAACATCTACCATAGTCGAATTCTTTCATCCTTCATTAGAATTCTACAAATAATAGCTCGTTGGAAACCTCTTTTCATCCTCTATGTTTCTATTTTGGTTTCATCATCAGAAGGTTAGTTCTTCCCTATGTTTATTGCTATCGCAAATTCTAAGGTGTTGGTGTTGAAATTCCTTGATTCTTCCTTCAATTGGTTTTAGTTTTTGTTCTTCTTTTTTGTATGATTGTTTGGCACCTATTCTTGTTAAAATATCATGAATTCATACTTTGTATCTTCTCTATATGTGAAATCAACATACTCTACTCCCTTGCACTATTGTTGCCGATTTTTACCAATTGACTTGTCTGTTGGTTTATGATCTTGTTCCTTTTAATCATATGTGTAATTGATACCCAATCCTTATATGTTATTATGAAATCGCAACCTCTAAACCCTAAATGCATGAAATTGCAATTTTCCCTAACTTAGAGCCAAAATTTGCATTGTGAATTGGGTTTGAAAATCAAGTTGATACTTATTGTGTTTCTGGCTATCACATCACACATCCAAGAGGTGGTTCCGGCAACATCTGATCACTAGTTTTTGTTAGGTTTGGTGAGTGGAATTGGTAAGGAATTAGGATGTTTATTTGGCTATTGTATATGCATGCTTAGTATGGTTTTGTCTTTACCTTATGATCATATAGGTGGTTTTGAACCTCTTAATAAAGGAAACGGATTAGCTACTTGTTTATAGACAAGAAAGGTAAGATCTATACCTCATCG
The DNA here is from genome assembly GCA_019739055.1 of Passiflora organensis. Classification (NCBI taxonomy): domain Eukaryota; kingdom Viridiplantae; phylum Streptophyta; class Magnoliopsida; order Malpighiales; family Passifloraceae; genus Passiflora; species Passiflora organensis. The sequence goes on from JAEPBF010000087.1 coordinate 30,576,304, forward strand.
ACTTCTTCAGAGATCCTTTTTGTTTGATTGATGTTTCGGTTCATGTCCTTGATTGTACGCACATGCCTAGAATTGTTAAGCATGATTGCAGATTGATTTTTGTTTCCCTTAGGCTATTTCAAATCCTCTTGATAGGATGTGTATGCCTATTTCAGTTGTGTTGTGATATGATTGAGGATGCCCTCTTGTGGTGTTATGCCTGGTACTTGCTTGTGTGTGCTTGTACATGATTGTGTGTTAGGATCCTTTTCCAGTGGCCGTTAGGGGTAAGCACCGATGCTCCTGAGGAGAAGAGAGGTTCTTATTGGTATAGGAGTTGCATGGGTGGAAATCCCTAGCAAGTGCAAGCTAGATGCCTAGTTCTTTTGTGGCTAGAAGCCTAGTCCTTGTGTGGCTAGATGCCTTATCCTTGTGAGGCAAGATGCCCATATCCTTGTGCGGTTTGGATGCCCTTGTCCTTGTCTGGCTTGGATGCCTTGTCCTTGTGTAGCAAGATGGATAGGCTTGCTGATAAGATTGTTTGCTAACTATTTACTCTTTGTGCAGCTAAGCCTTGGACAACACAGGTGAAAGGGGACAGTCTTTCTATTGATGAGATCGAATGATGAATTACCTGTCTATGTACTTATATTTTCCAAAAGTGTTCTTAGTCAACCCACAGCTTGTTACTTTCGGCCATATCCCTTTTATAGTTAATTAATGATTGTTTGATATCCCTTTGGTTGTGTAGATGAATCTGATGTTGTTTGGGAGATGTTTGTTTAGATTTCTGCAGATTTTATGATGTTGTAACGCTACTGAGATTCTTGTAATCGCACTCTATTGTTTTCCCCATTTTTTAAGCTTAGGTACATCATCTGTCAGTGGTACTGGTGTGTGAGATCAAGACTGCATGGCGAGACGATATTGGATCACATTCGCATACACCCTTTCCTTGTTGTTTGCTTGCGCATATACCTCTGAATATGTCAATTGATTGGATGGATTTCTGGTTCCTTGGATCCCTCTTGTGCTTGTTTATTTCTGGAATTTACTTGAGGGCATCTTGTTAGATTTTGAGATTTTTATGGGACTTGTGTGTTATGGTTCCTTTGCTTAAATATAAAGACTTCCGCTGATGTTTTTATTTACTCCGTATGTTTCCAGAATGTATGTCCATAACTATCATGCTCCAACCTTTAAAAACATAAGAAATGAATCTAATAAAACATAATTAGTGTGGTTAAGCCTTGTGGGATTTAGATAGGTTCTAGGTTGGGCTTGTTTAGGTTTAATGGCAGTAAAGGTCCTAATAGGTTGGGTTTGAGTCCTTACAAGTTTGGTAGCAGAGCATGGTTTAGGAAATATAATTTGTTATATGCTAACATATTTTCTGATTTTTTGTTTGTCGGAGAGTACTTGCGCACACACCCACACTCTTAGAGATCAATGCCGAAAGTATTCTGATGATAAAATATTTTGTTTGTGATGTTTAATTGTTGTGATTGGTTGTGTGATTTTCTGTGTGTTTTTGTGTTTTCTTATGTATTGTATGACTTGTTATGTTCCAATGTGTGTTTGACTCCTTTATGATTGCTGAATGCATATATGATTTGTTGTATGATGATTGTGATCCTTTGATGTGTGTTATCAAATGCACCTGTGTGTGAATATGTGTGACAAAATGCATGTGTGTGTGTTTTGTGATTGCTGAGTATATCAATATGTGTATGAGTATGCATTGCCGTGACTTGTATGTACTTGTGTGCATGTGTGTTTTTTTTTATTTTTCAGCATATGCATATCGTCCTATGTACGCCTCTCCACCGGATACCATTTTCTTTCCTTGGTTTTGTATCTAGGTTATGTACTGAGTGACCTTGTGTGTTTGTTTAGTATGGCAAGGCAGAACGTACATAAGGATCGTCGGGGTAGGTATGAAGCCCAAGTCGAGCAGCAACCCAATGAGCAAGAGGAGCTGAATGCACAAAATGAGCAGGAAGGGAAAACTGAGGCAGAAAACCAATTTGAACCTGAAGCACCAGCCGCACCAGCCATTGATCCCGTAATAGGGCAAATATTGAACGTATTGCAAGGAATTGCTGCAAACCAGCAGGGAATGGAAGCTCAATTTCAAAATATTCCTGCACCCACACCACCTGTGGAAGATCCTATTCCTCCACTTGAACATGTCCAGCCAACTTACCCAGAGAAGCCGGGAGACTTCTGGTTGTCATTATGAAATTGCTGAAGGAAGCTCGTCAGGTGGGATGTAAAGGTTTCAGAGATTTAGCAGGTGCCACTACAGCTCGTGAATGCATTAATAGTATATGCTGCGTGTCCTTGTTTCTGCGTATTTCTAATGATGATAAGGTTTCCATCATCAATTTCCTACTTGAGGGAGAAGCCCTCGAATGGTGAAAAGCCGTGAGCTTACGGTTCGGAGATTGTTTTCCTTCTTGGGACAAGTTCCAACATGAATTCAATGAAAGATTCTACACCAAATTCCATAAAAGTGAGCAGCAACAAGCTTTCTATAAGCTTGAATAAGGCACTTCGGTGCTAGAGCACGAGAGGGAATTGAAGGAGTTATCCCGTTTTGCACCTGAAGAGGATCGCACACTTTCCCAGTTCATGAGGTGATTCCAAAATGGGCTGAGTACCAAGCTTAAAACTATTATGGACACCACACCTGTGTAGAACTTACAAGAGTTAATTGTTGCTGCCACCAAAGCTGAGAAGATTATGTAAAGCAAGAAGCTTCCTGCAGCAAAAATGGCAGTTCTTTCCGATGTGATTCCAAATTCAACCGACATATGGGACCCTATCCCTTGAAGTCCTATCTATTGAAGAATAATGGCAATGGGGGTGATTCCAAGAACAATTTTTCTGGTCCTAATCCTAATAGATCCACGTGGAGTTCATAGCCACGACGATGTTACAACTGTGGCAAAGTGGGCTATATTCAGAGGGAGTGTCCTAAACCAAGGCACATCACAGACGCACCTAATGCAAGATGAGGTGGGTATGCCAATCCCACTAAAACACCAGCACGTGCACCTGGAGGACCACCTAGAGGATCTACAAGTGAGGCGCAACCCAGACCCATGAGGTTATTCACTTTGATTGATGTCGAAGCAAGCATTGATGTGGTGACAGGTACTATTTCAGTCTTTTCTGAAAATGCTAAACTGTTATTCGATCCCAGAGCAAAAAGATCATTTGTAAGTCCAAGGGTAACACTTAGCATGGATTGGTCTCTATCTCCCCTGTCTCCTCCTACTACGGTTTTCACCCTTTTGGGAGAGCAATTGATTTGTGATCTAGTCTACATAGACTGTGCTGTATGTATGGGTTCTACTGTGCTTGAAGTGGACTTGATTCTGTTGGACATCCGAGAGCTAGATGTGATCTTAGGCATAGATTGTTTAGACAAATATCAAATGCGAATGGAGTGTTTCACCAAGTTTAGGTGGTTCAGCCTTCCAGATGGTTCCTAGTTTTGCTTTGAAGGTGATAGGGGAGTTGTTCCAACTTACATGATTTCCTGGCTCGATGCGAAATAATTGATCAGCAAAGGATGTACTACAAACCTCGTGCATATGCATGGACTTGATGAACAGAGTATTCCAAGAGTTCGTAGACAGATTCGTGATAGTCTTCATCGACGACATCCTAATTTACTCAAAATTGGAAGAGGAGCATGCTGAACACTTGCAAATCGTGCTGAAAATTCTGATAGATCAACACTTGTTTGCAAAGTACTCCAAATGAGAATTCTGGTTGCGCAAAATCGGTTTCCTTGGCCATGTTATTTCTGCCCGTGGTGTTCTTGTTGATCCAAAGAAGATTGAAGCCATTGTTGCTTGGGAACCCCCATGGACTGTGTTTGAAGTTCGCAGTTTCCTTGGCTTAGCCAGATACTACCATCTCTTTATGGAGAAAGTCATTGCCTATGCTTCCCAACAGTTGAGTCCGCATGAGAGCAACTACCCTATGCATGATTTGGAGCTTGCAGCCATAGTGTTTGCATTGAAGATATGGCGCCACTACTTGTACGGTGAGACGCGTAGAATCTTCACCGACCACAAAAGCTTGAAGTATCTCCTTACATAGAAGGAGTTGAATATGAGACAACGAAGATGGGTGAAACTGATTAAAGATTATGATTTGATCACCGAGTATCATCCTGGAAAACCAAATGTTGTTGCTGATGCCTTAAGTCAGAAGATCCATTCCCCTTCTCCATCGGTTTTAGCCTATATGCGTGCGCAATACATGCCAACATGTGTGCTTCTTGGCAGTGATTTTTCTGGTTTGTTGTTAGCCTGAATTGAAGTCAAGCCTACTTTGCTGGAAGAGATACGAAATCAACATTTCGAAGACCCAAGTTTGGTTGAAATTCGACAGCAATTATCTCATGGTGTTGATGCCATAGTTCATGATTTCAGAATGCGCGAAGATGGAATTCTTGTCTTTAGAGACCGGGAATGTGTGCCATGAGTATTAGATTGATGAAGACCGAAAATAATAGTTATCAGGTATTGACATAAGTGTATGGCTCGATAGAAGCCGACTTAGGTGTCATTTCCATACTCTAACCTATTGAATCATATCGACTCGCAGGAGTGTTTCTTGGCTTTTGACACCTCCGAAAGAACCTCAGATGGTGTATTTTTTTAAACTTCATATCCAGAGCTAATTTTGTCTTTTCATACCCTGATACTTGTCGATCTTGAAATTTGAGTCGTTTGATGACTAAGACTCTCGAGTCTATCCTTTGAGACTTATAAGAAATAATATGTATCAAAAGGACTGAAAAGAATAATTAAATTTGTTTGAATGAATGATTATATGATAAATTAAGAATTTTATATACATAGGATTATGTATATATGTGATATATTATTGAAAAGAGTGTAGTAAAAGAATGATTCTAATGGTTTAGAATCGTAAATAGGTTCTTAGATTAAATATTGATGTTTACAAATTTTTGAGGATTTTTTGGAATAGTATTTATAATTATTAGTATTTTTTAATAAATACTATAGAATAATTTTACTTTTAATAAATTATGTAAATAAAAAATATAACCTTTCAAGATAATTAAACTCTATTGTTCATCAGGAACTTGTAGCATTTTCCGTTGTATTTTTATGATTTATAGGGTATTTGTTATGAATTTATAAAGATTTAACAATTTTTTTAAAAAAATATATTATAGTATTATTATTTATAAAAAAAAAGGAGAAATTAAATATTCAAAGGGTCAAAACGCAACAAGTTCTGCCATTTTGACAACTCTCAGCCTGAAGAGTCGAGGTGGGTTATTTTGGTCGGAACGACACTGTTCCAGCAAGAACTAGAATGACGTCGTATAATCAAAGGGTCGAGAGACCCTTGTCCTTGTTTGACGTTTGTTCCTTCCACCGTTACTAGCTGTATATTACGGCAAAAAAATGGTGAAGTGTCATTTTTGTTACGAGCCCCAGCTAGAGAGAGTCATTTTGCTCACATTCCCTTCGCCTTGCCTGAATGAATCCATCCATGTGTTTCCCTGTAGATATTCTTCCTTTTTACTGTGAGTATCACCATTCGTATTTTTTGAAATTTCAGATGATATGGATCTTGTGATAACTAGCTAAATTTTAGATGAAATCTTAGATCTACAAATGGGTTTTGTTGCGCATGATGTGGGGATTGATTTTAGCGAGGTTTGAGTTACTTTGGAGTGAGGGACAGTGGAGCCCCGATTCTGGAAATCCTCTGGTTCAGTTGAACCAGAGGTTGAAGACAACCTCGGAAGACAAGTGGTCCGAGGGTCTTTGGGGTGACATGTAGTTCACAAGTGAATTAAACAACATATCGTCTAGGTATGGAGCAGGTGACATGTCGTTTAATTCGGTTTGGTAAGCCTGGTTTCGGTTCAATTTTGGGTTGGTACCAGGCTAAATGTGGTACAAACGTGGCAGTGTCACGTTGATTTGACCAAATTAGAAAATTAGAGAATAGAAATAAATTGAAAAAAACTATGGAAAAATTCAAGAAAATAGAGAAAATTGTGGGGAATGTGATGGTATAAAGTTTTGATGATTTTGATGAATTTTGATAAGTATAAAAATTAGTTTCTGAAAATTAAGGAAAAATATGAAAATTACCTGAATTGAATCCGAGGGAGATTGTTGGGTCCCTAGGATAGGTTTGAGGATCAAGAAGTATTTATTATAAGATTATTAAGATTTGTATGATGGTATTAAGGATTGGATTGAGATTATATGTGTAGGTCATAGTAAAAGGATCAGGAGTCTGGATCGGAATCAAGTAGAAAATCAGGATGACAAAACTGTGAGTGGACAATTTTAATTTAATTCCCATTGTTTTAAATGAATTTGAATTGTTTTTACTTTTAAATGCATGATTGATGGGAAATTCCTCAAATAACGGCAAAGCCTGATTTCATGCATTTGATTTGATTGATAAGTGCTTCCATGGTTATGTCCTAAACCATAATTGAATGTTTGGGATGTCATTGAAATATCAACGAAGTGGGAAACGACAATATTAAACTGTCGAGTGGGAATCGTAGAAAAAAAACTTAACAAAATATCTTGTAATGACCTCAAGGTCATACGAGAAGAATAGTGAACCCCGTGTTGGAAAAATATAACATGGGAGGAATTAAGATAATAATTAAAATAGGAATAAATTGAGAATGTTATGGAATTAAATTCCTATTGATAAAAATTTTAATTTTTGAATTATGAAAATATCCTAACAATATCTCGTATGACTGACCTGTCATACGAAAGAATACTAATTGTGATGAGTTTATAGCACAACCATATAGGAAAATAAAATTCAAATAAGAGAAAAAAAATTTGTAGAGGGCCAATCCAACCTAGGAAGATCAATAAATTTTTATTAAGAATTTATCTAAGCCTTGATGAAGAACAAATCGAGATGTTAATAAATAGAAATTAAAAAGAGAGTCTAACCTAGGGGAATGAAAAATGAATAGCAACTATGAAATTAGCCGACTGATAAGTGTCTTAACCATCAAAGAATATAGTATAAGAATCTATATTGGGATTGATCACCAGATTACTAGTGTTCCCAGATTACTACGTGTTCAGATTATTGTGTGTGATTTTAAACCTGGGTATAGAGTGAGAGTGAGAGAGAGAGATTATTTATCAACCTGTGATAAAGGTTGACTATATTAACCATCTATAAGAATGGCTATCGATTGTGTGCCGAGATTTATAAGATCTTTGTTTATTTTTGATGTGTGTGATGTATGCTGACATTGCTTAAGTGTGATCCTAATGATGGGATCTTTCATTGTATATTGCTATGTCGTGTGGCTTTACTCTACTGTGATTGTCGTTGATGCATTGTTATGAATGGGTTTGAATGATCCTTGGTCATGATTTAGGATTTTGTGTTTGCCAAGTCGTTTGATTGAAAGAATACAAAATTGTGTTTTAGTTTTAAAAGAATTCGTAAAGGAAAACGTCCACTCAACTAGTTGCCATGCTAGTGCTTGATAGGTTTTCCCGAGTTAGAGCCAGAGGATCGACTTCACCCCAGATTGTAGACTCTTTGATCAAGTACATGATACAAGGTATGGTCGAGAATTTGGATTGGTACTTGTGGACTAGATGCATATGACATTTCTTCCGTGTATGTATTGTAAATTGGAATCCCATAATTTGTTAATAATTAAATTATAATTTTGATTCGTGTCTCGGATGATGTAAATTTTGCATGTTCGTTTGTTTCAATATATTTTCTTAGTTCTTGGGATTGCTTCCGAGGCACATCGTGCACCTAAATATGAAAAATAAAAATTTAAACTGGTTTCGTTCTCACCTAGTATGGTTATTCTATACTCTTAGGATGATCATCCAAGTTTGTACAATAGCTACACAGCAGTTGTTACGACTTGGTGGATTCCGGGGCGTGACAATGCACTTGATGGATCATAACTGTAACGCTGAGTTGGGCTTCTAACCACATGGCCAAAAAAATACAACTTGTTTCAAATGATCTATTCACATAACACATTTAAACCCAAGACCTTCCCCACTCCTTTCCGATGTAAGATTGGGTAACTTGATCCCTTACGCAGGCTGGGTCTCACAGCGACTGTCACTCGAAATTTTGGGGTCCGGGGTGTGACATGTTTAGGGATATTTTCATTAAGAAAAAAACATATTGAAGGCCATAATAGAATGGAGGATACAGTATACCTTCACCATCGTCCAACAAGCATCGGTTTAGTCTCAGAATGTTGCAGATCTTGAAGGGCAATTAGTGGCATTCAAGGTTATCTCTAATTAAAGTATTTAGAAAGCAAAATTTGATGGATGTCATGGGTGAAATTACGAACATACCTCTAGTATGTATTTCCATAAAAACATTTCTTTTTCAAAATAAAAAAATCGATACCAACATCTGTGAACCCAAATGACCCGACAAAAAAAAATTGCCAACGTCACCCACCATCTATGGGTCAAAGAATATTTTCCGGCCGACATAGAAAATACCCAGTCCAATAGTTTAAAATGACAAGATCTACCACTTGATTTCAATTTTGTCTTTGAATTTCAATTATTATTTATTACTTTATAGTTCCATCTTATTTTTAAGACAAACAAGAACAGGATGATACAAAACTTCCAGAATACGACCAAGGACCATATGCCGATTATGACAACCTAGAACAAGACAAAAACTTAATGGCATTTGAAGAAAGAGAAACTACATCAGTCATCGCATCAGAAACATCTTATGGACTGATAGAAAACATGAACTGTGATCAAGAGCTTATCCATAAATAAAGATTGATGTAGAAAAAGTGTAATAAAGTATGTGTATAGTAATCAAGTCAAAAGGCTATGCTCAGTTATGTCAAGTCAAAATTTGTATATTGAACTAGTTACCCAAGTTAGGCGGTTACTAATAATTGGAAACCTCTGTTTCCAAGTCACTTCTATAAATAAGTCATGAATGAAAGAAAAAGTTACCAGGTGTTTTTAAAACATTCATTATGTACTCTTTCTATATGAAAAAGTACAATCTCTCTTATTCTCTAAGTCTTGAATTTCATACTAGCAATGGCTTATCCAAGTCTACTGCTGTCACGTCCCGTATCCCATGGTGATGTAACAACTCCTAGCCATAAAACATTCGAACCTCCCACTTGTGCCTCTTAATGAAAGATATGAATACTATACAATTCTGTATGTTAGCAATCTATTTCCCATCGTGCCATTGCCAAATGCAATAAAAATATTTACATACACAAACTGCATGGTGATATTTATTATATGCATTAAAACCGTGTGTGGAGTTAATATGAGATGCAAACTATAAAAACAAACATTTTTTTATTCATTTCACAACCCATGATTGTATAAGCCCTAAAAATATTTGGTTCACAACAACACACCACACTATGCACATGAAGCAAGCCACCAATACGGGATAAAATCCTCAATTATTTATATACCTAGAGAAGTAGGATGCTCGCAGTTCTTCTCGTAATACCCTCAGTCTCTAGGCCCCACTTCCAATAGTTCGAGTAAACCTGGCATGGCAAACCAAGTGAGTGGTCCTTGAATTTTGTTCTTAAAACTTAAGGTGAGTGAGTAAGACTACTATGACTGTTATTAACTTTTCAAAGTTCTTTAATGGATGAATCAGGTAATTCATAATAGATGTAATAAAAGAATAGGAAATCTTACACTGCACAGTCACATAGAATCTCATGCACTCAATCAATAATAACAAGCATTCACGATTTATCACACACAACATTGGTTAGCTGTTTTCATGCTTAATGGGATTCAAATAACATATTAGTAGTGGATTATGAGGTTGAAGTGGATTTTCTTCCATCAAAGGTATCGGGGAAGACTGTCAGTGAATTTCTTTAAAAAGGAATAGCGTGTGTAATACATTGACATTACCAGGGGAGGCGGTGACTCCACAACCTCAATCCCAAACTCACATTGGCAAATTCCTTCATCCTCACACTCAGGCCAGTGATACTAATAATAAATATCCTGTTAGATATTAATTCATCTCTCTCATCAACATGCACTCAGAAATCATCAGCATACTTGAGAGAGTCGAAACCCTCTGGATTTTTGCATATATCAAGGTCCTTATGACCATATTCACCATATAATTGATCACACAATGCATAGATTTGCATGTAATTCTTTGCACATATGAATCCAAGCAAAGAAGACATCTGTTTCAAAGTAATGCCATGATGGAAGAGTGTTCCCGTCAATGAAAAACATGTTTATGACATCATAGATTGACACAAAAATGCAATATGAAACATAAACAATTGACAGAAATGTTAAGGTTAATCCACTTACCTTATTCTGGCGGCATTTGACTTGCTCCCGCTCCAGGGTCTAGTGCATGCATTTCAACACCTATATAGGTAATGATCGATAAATTTATTTAATCTTTTAATTCATAAGGTATAAAACTAAAAATTAAAATCATACAACCTCTTACTTAGTTATAAGGGACTCGATTCGCCTATACAAAATTGTCTAGGATTTTTTTCGATATTTTCCAAATTTCTATCAACTTCTCTCAATTTTTATACCCCTCAATTCAGATCCAAATTTAAAAAAATATAATCATTGTTTTCCTTATATTTTTCTCTATTTTTCCTGAATTTTTCTTTATTTTCAGAATTTCTATCGATTAAAATTAGAAAATTCAACAGACACATGCCATCACTAAACATGGACACATGTCACCATATAATTCATCCTTTAATTTCACTCAACCCAGTTTGACCTAACCCAGTATGACTTGGTTTGGTTTAACTCTTCCTGAACCAACGATATGTCGGTTGCAATCACCGTCGGATGGCTTGTTGTCTAGTCCCACTATGGACGACTTGTAATCTGGATGACTAGCAGACGATGGTTCATCTTTAGCCCCTTGACCCCATATAGAGGTCGAAGCCCTAGAATGGTGATTGGCCATTCAAGCCGGCAAACACCCCCAAATCCTACACCAAAACACTTGCCTATCCTAATGCAAAAAAACCCAACAACAATCGATGCAAACCATCCATAAAATCACGAGATTCAAGGAGAAATTTTTCCGAACTTATCGGCTATAAGAGCTCGCTAGAAATAGTCCAAAAGTTGCTCGATTTTGACTAAAACCGCACCAGACTATTTAAGGAGAAGAATCTATCCTGATGTGTCAAGCTCATGAATCCACCAAGACATAGCAACCACTGTATAACTACTATAAGAACTTAGATGTCCATCCTATGAGTTTACAACAACTATACAAGATGAAAACGAAACCTATTTAAATTTTTTGACATATTTTGAATGCATGATGTGACTCAGAAGCAATCCTAAGACTAAGAAAAACATATTGGAACAAATAGACATGCAGAAATTTTACTGAATTTACATCATGCGAGACATGAATCAAAATCTCGAGTTATTTATCAAGATAGTATGGGATCCCAATTTACAACACATACACACATGAAATGTCATATTCAACTAGTCCACATGTGCAACCCAAATCATCGATCTTACCTCGTAATCTAAACCACTCAGAGAGTCTACGATCTAGGGTGAAGCTGATCCTTTTGCTCTAACTAGGGAAACTTATCAAACATTAGCATGAAAACCAGGTGAGTGAACATTTTTTTTTGCAAATTCTTCTAAATTTAAATAAGATAATATGTTACTATGATTATACAATTTCACAAACACAAAACTAAAATTATGGCTAAGCATCTTTCAGATGCAATCATAACAATGCATCAATGACAAATCAAGGCAAGCAATGCCACACCATATCATGCATAAACCATCATCAAGGTCACACTCAAGCAATGTCATCAAACAATATAGAAATATCATCGCATACCACACACATCTCAAATACATAGAGACCTTATAGATCTTGGCATACAATCGATAGCCATTCTAATAGATGGCTAATGTAGCCAACCATTATCGCAGGTTGGTATTATAATCACTTTCTCTATACCTAATTGTAATCACACACAGTGGTCTAGGAACACGTAGTAACCTAGGAACACATAGTAATTTGAGGCAATACAATATGCTGGGGTGATCAATCCTAGGATAGGTTCATAAACTATACTCTTCAAAGGTTAGAGTATTGTAAGTCGACTAATTCCATAGCCACTATTCCTTTCATTCCACTAAGGTTAGTATCACATTAACTAACCTTTTTTGCATCTTTCGTTCAATTAAGATTAGTATATCTTTAACTAAGCTGTACTCATTCTTTACTTCTCCTTATCATAAATTCTGTTAAAATATCCTTGAGTCATTACTGATTTCATTCATATATTATTAATTTCTTATACTTTTACAATCATCTTAGTTTTCCCTCTGGAAATCCCATTTAGTAGTTTCTCAATTATTTTTCATTAGCTTTAAGATAAATTCTTACTGAAAATCAGATGTGAGACCCCAAAAATTTCCGAGGTGTTCGGACTTTGTTAGCATAAAATTGAATTTACCTTTAATCTCAAGTGCACAATGTCAACAAGTAATATAGTTTAGACAAATGAGTATCGATCCTATAGGGAAAATCTATTTAAGACTAATCAATTCGTCGAATCATCATACTCTTGTTAAATCAATAGAATATTGGGTTTGATTTCAGAATAAACTAAATTACTAAATCTAAGTAACTGAATTAATATTGTTCATGTATTAATGGACTAAATCAGAATTCGTACTTAGAATCTGTTTTACTACCTAACCTAGAAGATGTTTCTGATTTCCTTTTATCCAATAATACCTTCCCAGGCTACTATTGGCTAACCTAGTACCCTAATTAGCTATATTCCTATGCTAATTCAATTACTATATGATTATCTGCAATTAGTATGAACCTTAGGTTTGGAAGATATATTCCTATTCTATCAACTATGGGTTACCTAGGTATTCTACCCCTATGTCGGAATCTAAACCAATATCCCTATCAGATTACATTTACCTAGAATGAAGTGATCAATTTCATAATGAAGAACATAGTACAATAGTCTTCGTTGGTTAGTAGGTTAACCAATTTCGGTGTGTATCCTTTTTGGGTGCTTAGAAACCAAAATGACAGAAACAAAAGAAAATGAGTAAAGAAAAATCAATTGTTATACTCAGAATTCAAATAACATACCATAGTATAATCTTTGAAAGATGATGAATCCCAACAATAAAAATGATGTTTATGCTCAGTAAACTAAAAACTTGATACCTTACAATGAATCCAAGATGTCTATTTATACTAAAACCTAAGCTTATAGTCTTTATCCATAGTAGATTGGTATTTATCCAATATTTTTCATATTTATCTGGTTCCATCGACCGGTCCATTGAAGCTCGATTCTTCCATTTTTTTTCTTGTCTGGTTGAACTGACTGATCAATGCTGTCCAACGGACCGGTTAGTGTCTCTTAACTGACCGGTCATTGGGGTCTCGACATGGATCATTTCCCTAATCGACCGATTGGTTAATTTTAACTGACTAGTCGGTGTCCTTTCATGAAAACCTCCTTCTTAACCTACTACTGTCCCACCAACGTTCGCTGCTATATTGAAATTTCTTCTAGGCGTACCACTAAGTCAGAATCAATAGCAGCATGCGAAGAAGACCCTTCCTCGACTGATCGATCAGGAGGTGGTGGGGTTGCAGCGCCAACTGCCAAATATACACTTTTGTTGTAATGAAAACACAAATACTTCTCTGTGTGTTGCAATGCCTCTATCACCTTTATCTTTGCTCTAATGTATGAATAAGTGAATGGCAACAAAGGTTTTAGGATTGGAAAAAACGGCTTATCAAGTGACGCTACTCCTGCCACTACACATAAGGCTGATATTGTGTATGGAAAAGGGAGCCCATTATTCACCTTTTGCTTCCAATAAAGGATTTTTCAAGAAATAACTTTCCCAACATTGAATCATATACCCAACAGAATCTTGTACAAGAATAAACTGGCTTCTTTGTTGATTTCATAGTCTTTAGATGTAGGAGTCAAATTGTGTCCCATGAATATCCTCCAGAAGCCACTCTACAAAAATTAGTGACAATAACACTACCACCAACTTGCTCCTCCACACCTTGCCCAAATGTTACCACATCATAGACAAGCATTAAGTCTGATTCTTCCTCCTCAACATCTTTTTCCACTTCATCAAAATCCACATATTTGAGAATAGTTGCATCAACTCTAACATACTATTGCCTAACCATAACAAACCCATCTATCGCATCCATGAATGTTTGCATAAAACTTATAGACAAGTTCAGTATATGCATCGACTGGTGTTTTAATAGAAAACTTATTCCAACCAAGCTTCTTACATAATTCTAGAAATGTTGGGTAACTAGGAACATTATATCGAGAACACCTTGCTCGGTATTCAAAATTGAGTACCTTTTCTTGCCAAAATTCCCACCCCTTCAGCGACTCATATCTTTTTTCTACTACGGTCAAAGTAAATCAGAAAGCATCAAATTCTGGCACCTCCCTAGATGACACAGCTTGAGATATGGAGCCTGTATTCATTTAGAGGGCCAACAAGGAGGAGGCCCCCCCTGTTGGCTAGTTTTCCCCTTAGTTCTTCCCATTGTTGCTGCTAGGTTGAGGGTAAAGAGACGAAATAAAAACTATAGAGATCTGAGAATTTCAATAACAAAGATGATTGTAGTGTAGGATAGGGAGGTGGAGGTGAGTGTTTAAGTTTGAGGGAAAGTGTTTTCAGGTTGATTTTGTAGAGAGAAGGAGGAGAGTGGCCATTTTTAGAAATAGAAGAGTGATGGTATCAAGTAGGGTTTCAAAGATCTAAAAAAAGGAGAGAAAGAGTTTTTAAAAACCCTATCCTGATCCACCGACCGGTCGGTGTACACTCATAATCCATCATCCATCTCGTCTTTTTCCCACCGACCGGTCGGTTAGTTTGCACAGTCCGGTCGGTGATTGTTCGGTCAATTTCTCCATACAAACCGACCGACCAGTATTACTTTGGATCTCCAACATTAAATAACCAATCAGTTGGTTTGTTGGCACTGACCAATCAGTAGACCTTCGTCATAATCCTCTTTTGATCACGACCAGTCGTTGGTTTGATATGAACTGGTCGGTCAACTTGCGAACACCTCACCGACTTATTTTCTTAAGCTTGCCCATTCACAAACTCGTTAATGATAAACCCTCGTTTCTTCTCTCATTTCTTCTCTCGTTTCACTATTTCTCTTATTTTTCTTAAATGATGGGTTGCCTCCTTTTCAGTACCTTAGTTAAGGTCCTGGCATGACCTTATACACTTCATTCTCCATATTTTAAGATGATGGTGGAGGCTGGAGATACCTCCCCACCATAATCAGGCTTCAATCTTTGTCCATTCACTTTGAATAAATATCCAAATTTGGGGTTCTGCACCTCGACTGAACCATAAGAAAACATAGCTATTACTGTAAAAGGTCCAGACCATCTTGATTTCAGCTTTCCTAGAAATAATCTCAGTCTTGAATTGAATAGCAACACCTGCATTCCTGGTTTGAATTCCTGACTTTTAATATGTTTGTTATGCCATCTTTTTGTTTTTTCTTTGTAAATTCTGGCATTCTCGTATGCCAGTTGGCACAGCTCCTGTAATTCGTTTAATTGTAGCATCTGTTTTTTACCAGCTATTAACATGTCATAATTCAGCTTCTCGATTTCCCAGTAAGATTTGTGTTTCAATTCCACAAGTAGATGACAAGCTTTACCATACACCAATAGAAATGATATCATTCCCAGTGGTGCTTTGTAAGCCGTCTAGTATGCCCATAAAGCATCATATAATTTGCAGGATCAATCTTTTCTTGTAGAGCCAACAGTCTTCTCCAAAATTTTCTTGATTTCTCTATTGGAAACTTTAGCTTGGCCATTGGTTTGTAGGTGGTAAGGTAGAACCACTCTATGTCTGATCCTATATTGTTTCAATAGGGTCCTAAATTGGTTGTTGCAGAAGTGACTACCCTCATCACTAATAATCGCCCGTGGAGCCCCAAATATGGTGAAAATATTTTTCTTCAAAAACTTTAAAACCACTCTGGTATCATTGGCCTCGTAGGCTTCAGGTTCAACGCATTTAGACACATATTCAACTGCCTGCAAGATGTGGTTCTTTCTATAAGATGATGGGAGAGGTCTTATAAAGTCAATCTCCCAAATATCAAATAACTCAACCAGGGGTATCTCATTCCTTCCTCCATCATATGGTAATCTTATAGTATGTCTTCATTTTCAAATTGTTCGGATACTTTTTGTATTTTTTCTTAATTACTAGAAACTTCTAAAACTTTTTCTACCTTTAAAAAATACATCAAAATCATCTAAACTTTGTATCATCATATTCCTCATAATTTTTTTCTATTTTGAGAAAATTTTCATAATTTTTCTCAATTAATTTCAAAATTTTCCCATTTTTTATCATTTTTTGATTTTCAACAACGAACGATGTAGGCCCAGTTTAAGGCCGAGCCCATCAAAACGGCAGAACTTGCTGTGCTTTGACTCTTTTCATTTTCTTTTCTTTTCTTTTATTTTATTTTATAATAATGATAATAATATTATAAATATAATTTTTTAATATATTAAAACTTTAAAATTCATAATAAATAACATATTAATTATAAACTATCCCAAAAAATATCCTAGACTCCTTATGAGCATTAGAGTCCAATTAACTTAAAAATTATATTTTTATAAAAATAATAATATCTTTTGGTATTTCTTAGAAAAGTACTAATAAATAGAAATATCTTTCTAAATTTTTTTAAAAAATTTCTAATCATTAATATTCAATCACATGTATTCATGATCCTAAACTAATCAAAATTACTCTTGTACCTCATTCTTTTTATTTTTATATCATATATATACATAATCCTATGATATGATTTTTATAAGGTGTATATAATTCCCAAATTATCATATGATTTTTCTTATAGAAAAATTTAATAATTCATTTTCCTTTCTTATAGTGTGAATCATTTTTTCGTGAGTCTTAGAAAATAGAATCAAAGGCTTTAGTCATCAGAAGACTTAGATTATAAAATTGATAGGTATCAGGGTATTGAAATGATAAAATTACCGCGAAGCATTGAGTTCCAAGAAATACACCGTTCGAGACTTTTTTAGAGGTGTCAGAAACCAAGAAATACATCTATGAATCCAAATGACTCGACAGGAAGAAGTATGAATGTGATATTTGATTCATCTTCTTCTGAGCCGCATACTTATGTCATAGCCTAACAACTATTAATTTCGGTCTTTATCGATCTATTATTCATACTTATCTGTCTTAATTGTATCTGTAGCTTTTCATACTCCTGGCCTATAGATCATGAGCTTACCAAGTTACTGTTTATCTGGTTATTGAGCTTAAGACTCAACCCTCCCAGGTATGAAATCTCTCATCCTATCCACCTTATAAAAAGTTTTTCCCTTAAAACTTATTTACGAATAAAGTCATTCTTATCTTGGGGTAGAGATACTTTAAAAGAATTCCATCTAAATAATGTAATATCATTTGCATTATGTGCATCTTTAATATTAATAAGGATTCAACTAATTCATCATCCGTACTACATATGAGTATTTCCATACTCATTACTTTGACTATTTACATAACATAAAATTCATAATCCATATTCTCATATACCTAGCTTTCTCTTGCTATTTCAGTTTCATCAATCATAATAATGGTTTATATTTGTTTTCTCATTACTTGTATCACACAAGTTTACTAAGCACTCATAACCATCTCCTATCATCACGACTCAATAATTCTAGTTAATAAAACCCTATAATAGATCAAGTATCCCTTACCAAATAAAAGAGATTTGATAAAAAGATTATCTGGAGCAATTATATTCTCAAAATTTGATATGAAATCAAGATTTTGGCAAATACATGAAGAAGACAACTATAAAACAACCTTCATAGTGTCCTTTGGACATTATGAATGAAATGTAATATTTTTTACATTAAAAATACACTGTCAAAATTTTAAAATATAATGAATGAAATATTTAATCCATATTACATATTCACCATAGTATATAAAGATAATGTGTTAGAATATTCTAAGTCGATAACTCAACACTTTAGACATCTAAAGAAATTCATAAATATAATAAAAGAAAATTAATTAGTGGTATTTACTCCTGAGATGAAATTATTTTAGACAAAGATAAGATTTTTAGGATATAATATAGTACAAGGGATTTTTACCCCTATAAATAGAAATATTGAATTTACTGATAAATTTCCTAATGAAATAAAAGATAAATAGCAGTTATAGAGATTTTTAAGATGTTTAAATTATATAGCTAAAAGACTGACTAAAGATAAAAAGAAGGTTATCAAACGTTCAATTATCAAGAGATATTTAATATAAAATAAAAAGCTAAGAAGGAAGAAGAAGAAAGACGATGTCTCAAAAATGACCTAAAGGTTATTAAAAAAGGAATAGAGGACAATAAAAGAAAATAAGAGTATTACAGTATTTTTACAACTTAAAGTATAAGTACAAGAAAATTATTATAAGTAACCAATCTTAACAACTTAAGATGGACAAGAAAGAAGAAAAGAAGTCTATAGCAGCAATGCTGACTAACAAAGCATCATCCTCTGGATCAAAGAGTTCAATAAGTTCCTAGTATTCAAATTCTCCTCTCAATCTTCAATAAACTACTACTCAGTTCCTAGTATCGAATACAAGAGTAATGCAGTTATCTATAGTTCTTTCTTGTGCATAAGGGACAGGGTTAGACATAATACCTTTTAATGCTTTTACTTTTTCTTCGAGTGACTTTTATCTTCGACTTTTATCGCCGATCAGCTTTTATCTTCTTTGCCCTGCAAGAATTCTCTGGATAAAAAATCAGTTAAATTATTTAATTTTTCTTTTATGAATTCAATTTTAAAATCAAAATTAGATAACAAAGTTTGTCATCTTGCAAATATTTGTTTTGACACTAAATTTCTAACATCTTTTTGTAGTATGAATTTTGTCGACTGACAATCTACCCTTATTAAAAAGCTTTTATTAATTAAGTCATCTTGGAAGGGATTAATACACAGAACAATAACTAATACTTCTTTTTTTACAATAGAGAAGTTTTCTTGAGCTTTATTTCATATTCCGGAATAATATCGAACTAATTGTTCTTTATTTTTTATTTGTTGTTTCAAAATTCCTCCATATCCTTGTTCAGATGCATCTGTTTCTACTATTAGATATGCATTTTCTTGAGGAATTCCTAAGCATGGTAATTGCTTTACCTTTTCTTTTATATCTCGTACTATTTTAGTCATTTTAGAGTTCCATGTAGGAGAATCTTTTCTTAATCTTTTATATAATGGTTTACATATTATTCGTATATTAGGTATAAAGTCTGCAATATAGTTTAAGCAACCTAAAATATTTGTAATTGATGTTTATCTTTTATTTCATCAGGAAATTTGCTAGAAAATTCTATACTTCTATTTATAGGAGTAAATATTCCTTGAATTATATCATATTCTAAAAATCTGATCTTAGTCTGAAATAATTTTATCTTTGTTGTCGATACTACTAATCCATTTTCTTTTATTATATTAAGGAATTTTCTAACATGCCTATAGTGCTCTGTGATTGTTTTGGAATACACTAGAACATCATCATGTAAACAATAGTGAACCTATAGTAAGGATTGAATATCATTCATCATATTCTGAAATTCTGAAGTTGCATTCTTTAATCCAAAGGGCATTACATTCCATTCGTAATGTCCAAAAGGGACAATAAATGCGGTTTTATATTTATCTTCTTCTCGTATTTGAATTTGTCAAAAACCTGACTTCATATCAAATTTTGAAAATATTAATGCTCCTGATAATATTTTTATTAAATCTCTTTTATTAGGAATAGGATATCTAATCCACTGTAAACATTTATTTAGGGGTTTGTAATTGATGACTAACCTGGGTGCTCCTCTTTCTAGTTCTGCCTGGTTCTGAACATAAAATGCAGCACATGACCAAGGTGATTTGCTAGCTCTTATTAAGCCCTTTTCTAATAGTTCCTTTATTTCTTTTTTACAATATTCTAGTAGTTCTGAATTCATTTGGATTGGCCTCGCTTTAGTTGGGATGTTTTCTTCTTTAAAATCTTTTTCATAAGGTAATCCTATCATATGCTTCTTTCTGTTCCAAAAAGCATTTGGAAGATTAGAACAAACTTCTTCTTCAATCTGTTTTTGTAGTTGTGTCACATGTTTTATTGTTTCTTGATTTTCCAACTCTTGTTCTATCCTAGTATAATTTAATTCATTTATTAATGAGTGTAAATGTTTCTTTTAATTTATTAATAAGACTTCCTTTTTAATTCCTAGTGTTTTTATTATAGATATATCCCTTTCTTCTATATTTTTACAAAATTCAAAGGTGATTTGTTTTCTTAAGATTTCTGTTTCTAATCCTTTATTAGTTACTGTAAAGGGGTATATTTGAGTTAAAAAGGGGGTTCCTAAAATTAAGTCTTGCGATAAATTTTTGACTAACAAGAAGGTATTTTTAAAACATATTCCTTGATTACATATATGTGCATCTGGTATTTTATATCTAACTTCTAATTTTTGTTTATTAGCCGCATGTAGTCTTTCTCTAGTTTTCTCATAATATTTTATAGGGATTAAGCCTTCTCTAACACAATTATGATCTGCTCCAGAATCTATTAAGGCTTTTATGTGTATCTTAAAATCTTTTATTACTATAGTTATGTAGGTGTACCATTTTTGAAATTCTATTTTAGATATAGCATTTATGAATTTTTCAGTTTCCTGGTTATTAATTTCTGGAATTTCTTCTATTAATTCTTTTCCTTTTCCAGAATATTTTATTGTTTCTAATTCTTTTTTTATAGTTACTACTTCTTCCTTTACACGTCGAATTTCTTGTTTTAGTCCTTCTAGCGTTAATAATTCCTTCTTATTTTCTTTTTTGAATAATATTTCATTAAAATTGTATGTTTTATTTTCACTTTGTTTAACCTCTTTATTATTCTTAATATAAGTTTTATATTCTAACAAGTATTGTTTTTGTAACTCTTTGTCTTCTTCTTTCATGATTAAATCAAATAAGTTTTTCTCTCCCGTGATGGTATTGATCTCATAACATTGGCATGGACCTATGCAGCCACAATCTTCTATGCTTGTATTATCATCAGAATTGCTAGTACTAGTTTCTTGATCTATCATATTAAGTATTTTCTCTTTTTCACTTTCTCTTATTTCTAAAGTTCTTATCTTTTTTAGCAGAGGGCAATCTTTTCTATAAAGTCCGGTTCGACCGCACTTGTAACACGTTGGACCTTGTTTTTAACTGTCATTATCATTTTTTCCGAATTTTTTTTTCTTCTTCTTGTATTTGGGTTTTTCGTATCTTGTTTTTTCATAGATTTTTCTAATAGGTTTTTGATATTTATTTTTTCTAGTTTTTCTAATAATTTTCTTATGCTTTGCAGAGGGAGCAGTTATTTTTTCATATCCATACTGGGTACAAAAGGAGCCTAATTCTTTTCTACCGCTAAGTTTATCTTGTTTTAGCTTAGATTTTAATTTTAATTCATTACATAGATTAAGGCCTTCGGTATTTACTTCAGTTACCAAATCTCCATATATAATCATGTCATAATGAATATTATTATCATTAAATATTCTTTTTATTCTATTCCTGACTCTATCAGCAAATAATCTAGGTAGTCCGGCTATAAACCTTTCTTTCCAGTATGCCTGTTGACAATCTTCTCTAGTAAATATTTTAGATAAAAACATATCTTTATACCATCTAAAACCCTATAATTTTGGGCAGGTTAAATTTGTAAAAATTATTAAGGCCTTTTGAGCTATGCTTTGAGAGTTTCCTATGAAGTGTTTAGTCAATCTTCAATAAACTACTACTCAGCTCGAGTGACAGATCAAATCACTCTAGAACAAATCGCCAAAAATAAATCATTAATACCTGTACCATTATATCCTTCAAAATCACCTATTACTATAACCACAAGAGTATCACCTTAAATTTTAAGAGAAGAGCCAATGAGAGAAGAAAAGAGAGATCTGTATACCCAAAAATTTGAAACCGAAATTGTGAGATCCCGTCTATTGTAGTGCCGGTCAGAGGCAGCGTCAATGGTAGCATTAGTGCCAGCGGCAGCACGTTGATGCTACGTTGTTGGTTTGTGAACACGGCCGTAGGAAGCATTTAAGTAACCCATAGTGAATCTGAGAGTGGTTAAGTATGATTGTGAGTGAGATAGGTTAGACGATCGAGGTTGAGTCAGTGGAAAACAAACCAGGTTGATTTCAGTCCGTTTTAAGCGACCGCAGGCCATTTGGGCCAAAATTTTGTGTGTTGGGCTGTTTCCGATTTTGTTTTTTTTCAGGCCCAATCCTTATGTTATAGCTTTACATACTCAAAGAAGTTGTTGGGCCATTTGGTTGACATTTCACGAGCCCATTGGGCTCATTTGTGATGAAACGGGCCATCGATTGCCCAGGCCAGCCTTGTTGAACTTTTGGGCCAAAAACCCATCAGCCCAAGCCCACATTTCATCCTTTAAACACTTCTCTTCCAGAAGTGACCAGCACATTCCAACCCTAACTCGTTTTTCCCCTTCCTTCACCCTTCTAACCTACCAAAATCCAAACTTTGCCCAATTTGACCCCAAAAACTTGTGGGGGATTGTCCCAAAACACTTTCCCATCAATTTTCTACACTTTTCCACTGTTAGTTTGATGTCTAAGGCCTGATTTTGAGGTGTTCTCCATTCTGGCCGAAAATTACAGAGTTGTTGGTAAGTGATTAATCTTTGGTTTCCTTTTGGATTGGTTGGTTTATTCAGGTTGTTAGTGATGTGATTGAGTGTTTTTGATGGATGGAAATGCCTGAAAACAACCTATGATTCTTGTATAAATTTCGGATGAACAGTACCAGGGGGTTGTTTAGACATGTTATTGATCATGTTGGTGTGTTTGTTCCATGTTAATGAAGTGGTTGTAGGCAGTATTGATGGGAAGGGTGTTGTGCGCAGCCTGTGAGGGTCCATAGAATTGCTTTCCTTTATTTTCCCTTTGATTCCTTGATTAGATATGCTTAGTATGGCTGTATGGTTTGTGCTTGTTTAGGTGGTACCAGATCGATTAATAGAGGCAAGGATCTTGTTGGAGAACCATCGACGCAATGAGAGGTGGGAGTTTATGTTTCATTTGCATACGCGTAACATTTTGTTTTCAGAATCAATGTTTTGGTTTGAATGGAGGCATGACTTGAATTGTGTTTAACATTTTGTTAGAATCATAATTTGCTTGCCATGTTTGAATGCATCAACTGTATATTCAAACGTTGAAGCATGCTGACTTGTTTGGTGTATACGAATTTTCATACGTGTTTTGCAACCTCCCATACGATGTGATTTTTCATCTCCTTATACATGTTTGTTATTGTGTCTGAATACTTTGAATATTATTTTGAGATGTTTGGCACCTGATTTACATGATGGAAATATTTAAATACGTGCATGGAATATCCGATGAATTTTTAGATTTAATAACCCATACTTGATAGCTTCGCTATTTGGTCACTAACCGGTCAAACTCTCCGATTTCCAGTAAGGACCTTGATGATGTTTATACCCTTTTGTACCACCTGGATGAGTGTTTTCAACCCCAGGGAGTCTTATTTTGAGTGTGATAAATTATGCTATGTGCTTATGCATTATGTTTTCAAAAAGAAATGTGCCACATATAAGTGTTTTCTTGGCATTGTACCGACTGGAATTGAAGGTTACTAAAGATAATTGCACTCCAGGTACTTTTTCCGAAAATATCCTATTAGTGAAAGGATGTTGTCGTCATTCTTCTTTGGTCATGACTTTTAGAATTTTTATTCGAGGAAATACTATTTGATCAGGAAATTTTTTATCAGGGATATATGTAATAACAACAAATTGAGTTTTGAGCAATACTTGCTCATAAAACTTTCTAGTTATATACAAGTGGTCCATCAAAAAATAATTTTCTCTGGAGAAATTTTGAAATATTAACTCTTTTATGCCTTTTTTCTCATCTTCTTTTTCCAATGGCATTATTTCTATTTTAAATTTTTGGGTATAAAGATCTCTCTTTTCTTCTCTCATTGGCTCTTCTCTTGAGATTGAAGGTGATACTCTTGTAGTTATAGTAATAGGTGAGTTTAAAAGATATAATGATAAAGGTATTAAAGATTTCTTTTTGGCTATTTATTCTGAAGTGATTGGATTTGTTACTCGAGTTGAGTAGTAGTTTATTGGAGAGACAGGAGGAGAATTTAAATACTTGAGACTTGTTGAACTCTTTGATCAAGAGGATGATACTTTGCTACCTAGCATTGTTGCTAGAGACTTCTTCTTTTCTTTCTTGACCATCTTAAACAATTAAAATTAGTAATTTATCATAATTTTCTTGTACGTATACTTCAAGTTGTAAAAATATTGTGATATTTTTATTTTCTTTCATCCTTCTCTTTATTCCTGTTTTAATGACCTTTAGGTCTTTTTCTTCTTATTCCTTCTTAGCATACTGTTTTACACTGGATATCTCCTGATAACAAAACGTTCGAAAAATCTTCTTTTTATCTTTAGTTAGTTTTTCAGTTATCTAGTATTTATTTAATCCGAAGCTCTTGGGATATTCTTCTTCTTTAAATTCTACTTTGTCGATTATAAACTTTTGGTACCTCATTTTTTTTACCTGTTAACAAAATGCTCATATCATTATCTAACTCAAATAATATTTATACTTAATCTTTGTAAATATTTTTTATTCCTTGTTTGTTTATACTTATTCTAATTTTCATCTAACTATTTACCATTTTTTTTATTTTATTTAATTCAATTATTTTATCTTTCATCTTCAAGTTCCCTTATGGTATCATTAATTATTCTTAGTAATTTTCTACCAAATTTTTCTTTTTCCATATATATTTTACAATTACAGTATTCTAATAAAGTAGTATGGTTTACCATATGATCATTAATATTTTAATTTATTCTTTCTATTAATTTAATTCTTAATATTTTTATTTCATTAATTCTTCAGAAATATATTTCCATCATCTTTTCAACACATTTCTCTATGGTTTTTACTTGTGCATAAACAACAAGGTTAGTCATAGGTACCTTTGTGTCTTCTGTTCTTGATGGAAACCCTTTAACTTTAATTTTTTCTTTTCAGTTTTTTTATCTTTTGTTTCCTGCAAAAACTCTCTGGATAAGAAATCAGATAAATTATTTAATTTTTCGTTAATAAACTCAATATTAAAATCAAAATTGGCTAATAATGCTTGTCATCTTGCAATTATCTGTTTTGAAACTAAATTTTTGAAATTTTTTTCTATAATGAACTTTGCCAATTGACAAAACTCTTATTAAAAATTTTTTACTAAGCAAATCATCCTGAAAAGCATTGACACATAAAACTATCGCTAGAACTTCTTTTAACAATAGAGTAGTTATATCCTATTGTTTTGTATTATTCCAAATTCCTGAGTGATATCTCATCAATTGTTTTGTATTATTTACCTATTCTTTATTATGTCTCCATAGCCATTTTTGGATGCATCATTCTCAACTATTAAATATGTATTTTCTTGAGGGATGCCTAGACATGGTATTTGTTTTATTTTTTTCTTTATTTGTTTGACTACTTTAGTCATTTTATCATCCCAAGACAAGCATTCTCTCTTAATCTTTTATACAATAGTTTGCATAAAACTCTAATGTTAGGAATGAATTCAGTTTTATAATTTAAACATCTTAAAAATCTCTAAGACTATTATTTATCTTTTATTTCATTAAGGAATTTATCTGTAAATTCGATACTTCAATTTATGGGGATAAAAACTCCTAGTACTATATCATATCCTAAAAAATTTATATTTGTTTGAAATAATTTTATCTTAAGGGCTTATACTACTAATCCAATGTATCGGGAGGATCGTATCATATGGCAGAGTATGATAAATGGAAATGACATTTTAAGGAAAGAAGGGATGTTTTAGCTATAAGACATTTTATTTCTAAAGATTTTTTATTATAAATGGTAAAGACTCAAAAACATATTTCAAAGAGAATACTTTATTCAGATTTTCAAGGTGCTTACAACTGAGGCCAGGAGCCTCTTTTATAGCCAAAAAAGCTATTTTATATTATATTTTTATCCTTACTTTTGAATAACAATTTATACCTATATCAGGAATTTTTCTCCTTTTATTCTAATCCATAACTTTAAAGATTCTCCTTATCTCCTCTTATCTTTTGTCATATCTCCTTTTTATTCTGTCTCCTTCTTGTCTTCTTTCTTCTATCATTTTATCCTAGATCCAATGTATCAGGCCATTTGATGATTCATGATAACTGAGTAAGAGGTCCTCATCTGGATCATAACTTGTGAATGGATCATCATTGTCATCTTGATCTTTATCTATGGCTTTTTTGTCCTTTCTCATAGATCTTACTCATGTGCTTTATAGATGATATCCTGGAATTACTCCTTTTTTTATTAACGATAAGAGTACCTTTTTAACATCCAATTATGTTTATTTTAACAGATCTTTTACTGCCTGTATACAAGCTCTTTTTATCTCATATTTGGGCCAATGATTCTGCTTGATCTTTTCTCACCAGATATGTTGCTTGATCTTCTGATTTTATTGTTTTTTCGAATTTTCAACTGATTATCCATGTGATTGAAAAGATGATTAAGTACTGTAGTAACAGATTTGGGGTAATTCCTTCCAATTTTGTATATCGTGTGAACAATATGATGGCTTCTTATATCTCTTGCTGAAAGAGATTTTTTAAGGGCTTACATCTCTGAACCATTTTATACACCACTGAGGAAAATTTTTTTGTCAAGTCTTAACGAAGTATATGAACCAAATATAATATGTTGCTTATACCAAAATATTAGTATCCATACCTTCTGATAACCATGATCCTTATATGCAGATAACTAATGTCCTGGTACTTTCTGTGAAAACATCCTACTTGTGAAAGGATATTGTCGTCATTTTTATTTGATAATGATTCTTAAAATTTTTATTCGAAAAATGCAATTTGATCAGTTTTCTCGAGAGTATGAATAATGACATCAAATTGAGTTTTAAACAATATTTTCTCATAAAACTCAGGTTTTATATGGGTGGTCTATCAGAAAATAATTTTCGTTTGTAAAATTTTGAAGTACCAGCTTTTTTATCTCTTTTTACTCATCTTCTTTTTCCATTGGCTTTATTTCGATTTCAAATTTTTTAGTATAAAGATCTCGTTTTTCTTCTCTCATTGGTTCCTCTCTGAAGGTTGAAGGTGATACTCTTGTGGCTATGGTAATGAGTGATTTTGAAGGGTATAAAGGTAAAGACATTAATGATTTAAAACAAGAAAAAAAATATATTAAAGAAGAAATAAAAAATATAAAAGAATAAATAAATTCTATTCATCATGATCTGAAGGGAAAAGTTTAGATAGAAGATTTTCCTGAAAGTAGTAATAGAGAAAAAAAAGAATTTGTTGATGCTATTTCAAAAATAGAATTTCAAAAATGGTATACTTATATAACCATAATTATAAAATATTTTAAGATAAGATTAAAAGTTTTGTTATACTCAGGACCACCAGATCATAATTGTGTTAGAGAATGATTAATACCTACTAAATATTATGGAAAGACTAGAGAAATATTACAAGCAGCTAATAAACAAGAATTAAAAGTAAGATATAAAATATCAGATACACATGTGTGCAATCAAAGAATATATTTTAAAAATACTTTTCTCTTAGTTAAAAATTTATCCTAAGATTTAATACTAGGGACCCTTTTCTTACTCAGGTTTATCCTTTTAAAATAGATAATAAATGGTTAATTACATATATATTAGGAAAACAAATTATTTTCAAAATTCTGTAATAATATACAAGAAAGAGATATAAACCTAATGAAAGAATTAGAAATTAAAAAGGAAGCCTTAATAATAACTAAGAAAAAACATTTACATTCATTAATGAAGTAAACCATAGAAAAATAGAAAATGATATACAAGATATAGAAATAAAAAAGAAAAATAGAAAAACTAAAAGAAAAATTGAAAATGAGGTATGTGCAACTCTACCAAATGCCTTTTGGAACAGGAAAAGACACATGACAAGATTACCCTATGAGAAAGACTTTGATGAGAAAAATGTACCTATAAAAGTCAGATCAATTCAAATGAATATTGAGCTATTAGAGTAATGTAAAAAAAAATAAAATAATTATTAGAGAAAAAATTTATAAGGATTAGTAAGTCACCATGGTCGTGTGTAGCATTTTATGTTCAAAATCAAGTAAAAATAGAAAGAGAAGCAACTAGGTTAGTAATTAATTATAAACCTCTCAATAAAAGTTTACAATGAATTAGGTATTCTATACCAAATAAAAGAGACTTAATAAAAAGATTATCTAGAGCAACTATATTCTCAAAATTTGATATGAAATTAGGATTCTGACAAATACAAATACATAAAGAAGACAAGTATAAAACAACATTCACAGTACCTTTTGGACATTATGAAAGGAATGCAATGCCCTTTGAATTAAAAAATACATCGTCATAGTTTCAAAATATAATGAACGAAATATTTAACCCTTATTATAAATTCACCATAGTATATATAGATAATGTGCTAGTATACTCTAAATCAATAACTGAACATTTTAGACACCTAAGAAAATTCTTGAATATAATAAAAAAAAATAGATTAGTGGTGTCTGCATCTAAAATAAAATTATTTCAGACAAAAATAAGATTTTTAGGATATGATATAGTACAAGGAACTTTCACCCCTAAAATAAAAGTATTGAATTTACTAATAAATTTCCCAAAGAAATAAAAGATAAACAATAGTTACAAAGATTTTTAGGATGTTTGAATTATATAACAAAATTCATCCATAGCATTAGAATCATATGCAAACCACTGTATAAAAGATTAAGAAAAGATACTCTAGCTTGGGATGAAAAAATAACTAAAATAGTGAAAGAAATAAAGTGAAAGCTAAAACAACTACCATGTTTATGCATCCCTCAATAAAATACATATTTAATAGTTGAAACCGATACATCTGAAAATGGTTATGGAGGAATATTAAAGAAGAAAATAAATAACAAAAAAATTTAGTCATATATAACTTAGGAATTTGGTATAAAGCTTAGTATAACTATTCTACCGTTAAAAAAGAAGTTCTAACGATAGTTTTATGTGTTAATATTTTTCAAGATGATTTATTTAATAAAATCTTTTTAATAAGAGTTGATTGTTAGTCGGAAAAATTTATCCTAGAAAAAAATATAAAAAATTTAGTTTCAAAGCAAATATTTGCACGACGGGAAGCATTATTACCTAATTTTGATTTTAATACTGAGTTTATTAAAGATAAGTTAAATAATTTACCTGATTTCTTATCCAAAGAGTTTTCGTAGGGTACAAAAGATAAAAGAATTGAAGAACAATATAAAATCAACCATCAAGAATATAAGACACAAAGGTATCTATGGCTAACCTTGTTGTTTATGCACAAGTACAAATTATAGAGAAATGTATTGAAAAATTGATGGAGATAGATTTCTCAAGAATTAGTGAGATAAAAATACTACGAACTAAATTGATAGAATGAATAAATCAAAGCATTAATGATCATATGGTAAATCATACTACTTTAATAGAATATTGCGATTGCAAAGAATACATAGAAAGGAAAAAATTTGGAAGAAAGTTATTAGGAATAATTAACGATACTACAAGAGAACATGAAAATGAAAGAACAAATAATTGAATTAAATAAAATAAAAAGAAAAATTGGTAAACAATAGATAAAAAATGGAAAAAATATAAAAAAATAAGAAATAGAAAATATTTACAAAGATTAAATATAAATGTTAAGATATTATATGAATTAGATGATGACATAAATAATTTGTTGACAAGAAAAAGGAAATGAGATACTAAAGGGTTAAAATCAAGAGAATAAATTTCAAAGAAGAGGAATATCCCAGGAGCTTCGGATTAGACAAATACTGAATAACTGAAAGATTAGCTAAAGACAAACAACAGGTTATTCGGACTTTCTATTATCAAAAGATATTCAGTGTAAAACAACAAGCTAAGAAGGAACAAGAAGAAAGACGAAGTCTTAAAAGGGACCTCAAGGTTATTCAGAAAGCAATAAAATCAAGTATGAGATAAAATAAAAGTATCACAACATTCTTACAACTCAAAGAATACATATATAAAAAATTATGATAAATTATTAATCTTAACAGCTTAAAAATGGACAAGAAGGAAGAAAAGAAGTCTCTAGCAGTGATGCTGGCAAGCAAAGCATCATCCTCCAGATCAAAAAGTTCAGCAAGTCTCAGGTACTCAAATTCACATTCTACTTCTCCAATAAACTACTATTCGGTCATAGTGAGAAACCCAATTACCCCAGAACAAATAGCCAAAAAGAGGTTAGTACCTTTACCACTATATCCTTCAAAATCACCCATTACAATAACCACAAGAGTATCACCATCAACCTCAAGAGAAGAACCAATGAGAGAAGAAAAGAGAGACCTTTATACCCAAAAATTTGAAACAAAAATCATGCCATTAGAAAAAGAAGATGAGAAAAAAAGAGAGTAAAAGAGTAGTACTTTAAAATTTTCCAAAATAAATTTATTTTTTGATAGACCACCCATATAAACCAGAGAGTTCTATGAGAACATATTGCTTGAAACTCAGTCTGTTGTCATTATTCACACTCCTGATAAAAAGTTTCTTGATCAAATTGTATTTTCCTGGATAAAACTTTCTGAGAGTCATTACCAAAGAAGAATGGAGACAACATCCTTTCACCAACAGGATGTTTTTAGAAAAGATCTCAGGACAACAATTATTTGCCTATAACTATTATGACTATTAGAAGGCATGGATACGCCTACTCTGGTACAAGTCGACATATCATACTTTGTTCATATACTTTGTAAAGACTTGCCAGAGAACTTTCCTTTAGTGGTGGATAAAATGGTTCGTAGACATCAGCCCTCAAAAGGATCTCTTGCAGCAAGAGATAGAAGAAGCCATCATATTGTTCACAAGATACGCAGAATTGGAAGGAATGACCCCAAATCCGTTACTACAATACTTAATCACCTTTATAGTTTCATGGATAACCTGTTGGGAAAGGAAAACCAAAAAAAATAGAAGACCAAATAACCTATCTGGTAAGAAAGATCAAACAGAATAACTGGCCCAAGTATGAGGTAAAAAGAGCTTGTACACAGGCAATAAAAGATTTGTTAAAATTAACAGAACTGGATGTTCAAAAGGAACTCCTATCATTAAAAGAAAAAGAGGCAATACCAAGAATATCCTCCTTGGAGAATATGAGCAAAATCTACGGAAAAGGACAAAAGGCCATAAATGACGATCAAGATAATGATGATGATCCATTTGCAAACCATAATCCAGACCGGGACCTCTTACTTAGCTATCATTAATGACCAGGTGGCCCGATACATTGGATTCAGGATAAAAGAGAAATGAAAAAGATAAGAGAGCTGCCAAATGAAACAAGATAAAAAGGAGACATAGCAAAAGATAAAAAGAGATAAGAAACGATAAGGAGGATCTGCAAACCAAAATAAAAGAGGAAAATTTCCTTATCAAGGTATAAATTATTATTCAAAAGTAAGGATAAAAATTTAATATAATATAGTCTTATTGACTATAAAAGAGGCTCTTTGCCTTAATTGTACTCACCTTGAAAAATTCTATATGAAGTATTCTCTTTGAATATGTCTTTGAGTCTTTATTGTTTAGATTTCAATATCCTTAAGAAATAAAATGTCTCACAGCTAAAACACCCCTCCTATCCTTAAAACATCGATTCCATTTACCCTATTTGTCTAAATGATCCACCACCAATGGTAGCGGAGCCAAGTTGTGATATCCAAAGTGTTAAGAGCATTGGTAAGCCTGGTACGGTAATCCTAGCATTAGCAAGGAGGGAAGTAAGACCATTGGTAAGCCGCAGGTGTTCCAGTGCTTAATGCCAAAAGGTATGATTTCATAATTGAACTTTTCTAATATTGAATGGGTAGATTATGAAGAATAAGTAATGGATAGACTATTAAGGATAGGATCTAAACGATTTAAGGAAAACCAAGATATAGAATCTATGGATTCTACTAATACTTGAAAATTACATATATCTGCGATAGAACAAAAACTACAAAATTAGAATATACCTAAAATCTTAGACCAAATTGTGGATTCTAGTAGTACAAAATTGTGGATCGTTTAGAAGAATAGGGTAAATGGAATCGACATTTTAAGGATAGGAGGGGTGTTTTAGGTGTGAGACATTTTATCTCTTAAGGATATTGAAATCTAAACAATAAAGACTTAAAGACATATTTCAAAGAGAATACTTTTGTGAGGACCCGAACCTGGTAATTGGGCTCCTCACCACCGTGCAGTCCCAATCGGCCCAACTCGTGGCCTAATCAAAACCACACAAGGCTTACCCTCATATCTAATTCGAAAAATATATAAAATTACATATAAATTTGAATTTTTTTTTTTTAAAAAAGGAGCATGTATTTAAATGAAAACCTCGACATAACATAATAAGTCACAGAGTACAATCACAAACAGCGGAAGTCTTAATCTCACACACAAAAGGCCACACGGCCCCAAACATGCTTCATCAAAATAAGTCCAATCAACTCAAGCCCGAGAATATCAAAACATGCCCAAGGCATCATACTCAACTCATATAGCATAGGCTCAAAAGAATACATCCATATCCAAAACATGTATCAACCCAAGCCCACTAAGGGGTCACAATGTCAATGAGCAAGCATGCAAATAATGATAAGCAAGCATCGCATAATCCAAAATACAAAAAAAAAAGTGTCGAGTTTTCAAACGTGTCATATGCAGTAGTCCAGCCCTATAACAAACTAGAAACCTCAACCTCAAGAGGAAGTCTTCTAAACAAGCTCTCGTTCTAGTCCTGAAAACAACAACAAGAAGGGGGATGAGATCTCGAGGACCTAAGTGAGAGTCACAGCGTCATAAACAATTCCGGTGGAATAGAGGCATATATGAAAACAAGTATAAATATTTTATAATAAATTCACAGTAAGTCCATGATGTTATTCGTGTAAATAATCTTACATGCAAATATGATCAAATGTGCATGCATGAGTTTGATAATGCATACTGTCACGACCGAATATCAGACTACTTGTCATTCATGATATCAGACTACGAGTCATTCGGCTTCGTGCGGGACCCGACTCCGAAATCGAGGATCACATTAATCAAGGAGGGAATCTTTGCCCATCATGTTCCCCACTATGTTCCCCACTAAGAGAGGGAATATATTCCCTACTTGGGATCCGCATTTGTGCTTTCTACTTTTGTATATAACCGTTAGATCATACGGCTTAATCTCCACCATTCATTGGGGAGTTGTAAAGGCTATATAAGGGGTGCCTCCCCTCATTTGTAATCATCCAGCAATACTTGCAATATTGAGAGTTTAGAGCTTTCTCTCCATTATCTTGTGTCTCTCTCTTTCAGTTGTGTTCTAAGCTTAGCATTCTAGCTAGCTTTGTGAGGAAGGCTTACTTAGTCTATTGCAAGAGCGATAGTCTAAGGCCGCACGGAGAGTTTCTATTCCGCAAAACTCTAGTCCCGTGACAGTTGGTAGCGGAGCTACGGCTCAATCCTTTGAGAGAGAAATGGAGATGCCTAGTACTTCTGATGCCAACATCCATTTTGAAGAGGAGGTCGAGGAGGTCCGTGTGGGGAGACTACCCCAACGTGCTCCCGAACCTAAGAAGAGAATGAAGACTGTTGATCATCTGTCATCATTGGAGGCAAGGATCACTCGTATGGAGGTGAAGGTTGCCGATGACAAGGATATGCTTGAGGAATATGGCCAACGCATAACCGAGCTCGAGTCGGGTGACGTGAATGAGCTTCGTGAGGAGATGCAAGGCGCCCTCATTGCTATCCACTCTTGGAGGGAAGAGTTAGATGACTTCAAGGTAAATCTTCTTGCTGAGATCTCTTCATTTAAGGA
Source organism: Passiflora organensis (assembly GCA_019739055.1). Taxonomy (NCBI): domain Eukaryota; kingdom Viridiplantae; phylum Streptophyta; class Magnoliopsida; order Malpighiales; family Passifloraceae; genus Passiflora; species Passiflora organensis. The sequence goes on from JAEPBF010000087.1 coordinate 30,610,569, forward strand.
TGATTTGGTTGGAATCAGGGAGGATTGCAAGAAGGGAAATGCGCAAGGGGTTGCCAAACCCAAGATGAAGCTGGATGTCCCAAGGCCGAAAGTCATTTGGCGGGACGAGGAATGCCAAGGAAGTGGACAACTTCCTTTTCAACCTTGAACAATACTTTCAAGGGGTGGGCATGGAGAGCGATGGAGATCGACTTTCCCAAGCCCCACTATATCTAACCGATAGTGCCACAACCTGGTGGAGGATGAAGCATGCTCAAATTGAGCGTGGCACTTTGATGTTGGAGACGTGGGGAGATTTCAAAAGGCTCCTGAAGGCACATTTCTCACCAAGAAATGGGGAGCTAGAAGCGAGGGAGAAGCTTCGTAAGTTGTCCCACAAGGGCGACATCCGACACTACGTGAGGGAGTTCACGGAAGTCTTGTTGGAGATCCCAGACATGCCCGAGACGGAGGCCATGTATGTATTTCTGGGAGGCCTACAAAGTTGGGCCAAGTTGGAGCTTCATCGACGCAATGTCAAGGAGCTCAACGATGTAATCTCCGAGGCCGAATCCTTGGCAGAATTTGAGAGCAAGGCCGAGAGTTCAAACCCACCTAAGCCTAAGAGTTTCCGTGACTACAAGGCTAAAGGTGGGGGAGCAGCCCACGAAACCAAGGAGTGGAAGGACAAGCCTTTCAAGTCCTTCAAGCCCTACAAGTCCTTTCGTCCAGCCAAACCCACACATGGGGGAGGTGAAAATCGGGGCAAGTACGAGAGACTCAAGCTCTCATGTTTTCTATGTGAGGGGCCACATAGAGCTGTGGATTGCCCGAAGAGGAACAAGCTGGCAGCCATGGCAAAGGAGGTCGAAGCAATGGAAGCACCAAGGATGAGTTCCATGCAACTGTTGAGTGCTGTTAAAGCCTCAACCAAAGATGCCAAGGAGGAGCAAGCTGGGAGGATGTTTGCTAGACCCATCGTGCAAGGGAGGGAGTCCCGTGCATTGATCGATACCGGTGCTACTCACAACTTCATGAAGAAGGAGGAAGCACAACGACTTGGCATCAAGTTCAAGGAGGAGAAAGGCTGGCTAAAGACGGTGAACACTCAAGCGCAGCCAATCTTTGGAGTAGCCCGAGGGGTCGAGCTACAAATGGGAGAATGGAAAGGTAACCTTGACTTCTCCATTGTTCCTATGGATGATTTCCCGATTGTATTAGGGATGCAGTTTTTGGATCAGACGAGAGCAGTCCCAATAAGCTGCACGAACACCCTCATACTCTCCGAAGGAAGCAAGTGTTGTGTGGTGCCAGTGGCTCGAGAGAAGGAGCTGAAGGCAAAAACACTATCAGCTATGCAGCTGAAGAGAGGAGTAAGGAAGCTAGAACCCACATTTCTAGCTACCTTGGTGATGGATGAAGGCACACCTGCTGATGATGAAGTGCCCATCCAAGTTATGGAAGTTCTTGGGGAGTTTGGCGATGTGATGCCCTAAAGAACTCCCAAAGAAGCTACCACCCATACGGGAGGTAGACCATGCCATCGAGTTGGAAGTCGGGGCCAAACCAACTGCAAGAGCCCCTTATCGAATGGCACCTCCGGAGTTAGCTGAACTACGGAGGCAACTGAAAGGAGTTGTTGGATGCGGGCTTCATCCAACCATCTAAAGCACCATTACGGAGCACCGGTGCTTTTTCAAAAGAAGCAAGATGGGTCGTTGAGATTGTGCATCGACTACCGAGCCTTGAATAAGGTAACTATAAAGAACAAGTACCCTATTCCTCTTATTGCTGATTTGTTCGATCAACTTGGGGATGCGAGATGGTTCACCAAGTTGGATCTGAGGTCGGGCTACTATCAAGTCCGCATAGCAAAAGGAGATGAGGCCAAGACCGCATGTGTGACACGGTATGGATCTTACGAATTCTTAGTCATGCCGTTTGGTTTGACTAATGCACCTGCTACTTTTTGCACACTAATGAACAAAGTACTCCGAAAGTTCTTGGATCGCTTTGTTGTTGTGTATTTGGATGATATAGTGATATACAGCCGCACACTTGAGGAACACATCCAACACATAAGGATGGTGTTTCAAGCGTTGAGGGAGAATGAGCTGTATGTCAAGAGAGAGAAGTGTGCATTTGCCAAACTGGAGGTAGCATTCCTTGGCCACATAGTGGGCGGAGGCAAAATCAAGATGGATGGTGCCAAGATCCAAGCTATCAAGGATTGGCAACCACCAAAGAAGGTCACGGAGCTTCGTTCCTTCTTGGGGTTGGCCAATTACTATCGGCGGTTCATACAAGGGTACTCTTCCATTGCCACACCCTTGACCGAGCTATTCAAGAAGAACAAGGCGTGGGATTGGTCGAGTGGATGCCAAGAGGCATTCGATGCACTGAAGACAGCCGTTATGGAGGAGCCGGTGTTAGCCTTGCCTAACCACCTACTCCCATACGAGGTACAAACTGATGCTTCTGATTTTGCAATTGGTGGTGTTTTGATGCAAGGAGGTCACCCAATTGCCTATGAGAAGCCGCAAGCTGAATGAGACCGAGAGGCGGTACACGGTACAAGAGAAGGAGATGACAGCCGTGGTGCATTGCTTGCGAGTTTGGAGACATTACTTGCTGGGGAGCAAGTTCGTTGTCAAGACTGACAACATTGCCACAAGCTACTTCATTTCACAGAAGAAGCTATCGCCGAAACAAGCAAGGTGGCAAGATTTCTTGGCGGAGTTTGACTACACACTCGAGTATAAGCCAGGAAAGGCGAACTTGGTGGCTGATGCTCTTAGTAGAAGGGCTGAACTTGCAGCCATCAGTCGACCAGAGAGTCCTTTTGTGGAAAGGATCCGAGGGGGTATGGAGCATGACCCCCAAGTTCAAGCCTTGGTAGACCAAGTGAAGCAAGGCAAGACTCGCAAATTTTGGCTAGAGGATGGGTTGCTCTTCACCAAAGGCAACCGCATCTATGTTCCCCGATATGACAAACTTCGGAAGGAAGTTATGAAGGAGTGCCACGATTCAGGATGGGCTGGACACCCAGGTATCACTCGAACTCTTGCTCTTTTGGAAGATGGTTATTATTGGCCTAACATGCGAGACGATGTGGAGTGGTATGTGAAAACTTGTCTAGTTTGCCAACAAGACAAGATTGAGCAACAAAAAACTCCTGGATTGTTAGAGCCATTGCCTATACCAGAGAGACCTTGGGAGAGCATTTCCATGGATTACATCACATCCCTCCCAAAGTCTGGTGACTTCCAAACCATACTTGTGGTGGTGGATAGATTTTCGAAGTACGCAGTATTCATTCCAGCCACCAAAGCATGCACGGCAGAGGAGACAAGCCACCTTTTCTTCAAGAATGTGGTGAAATATTGGGGCATTCCGAGATCTATTGTGAGTGATCGAGACACTCGATTCACGGGGAGATTTTGGACCGAGTTGTTCAAACTGTTGGGGTCAGAATTCAATTTCTCCACCAGCTTTCATCCTCAAACCGATGGGCAGACCGAGAGAGTGAATGCCTTATTGGAGCTCTACCTTAGGCACTATGTGAGTGCCAACCAGAAGAATTGGGCAAGGTTACTTGATGTGGCCCAATTCTCATACAACTTGCAAAGGAGCGAATCGACAGGTACGAGTCCTTTTGAGATTGCTAATGGACAACAACCTTACACTCCTAGCAAGATTGCCACAGGTTACCAAGGGCCGAATCCATCCGCCTATCGCTTTGCCAAGGAGTGGGATGAGCAAAAGGACATTGCAAGAGTGCAACTGTCCAAGGCGGCAAAGAGGATGAAGAAGTGGGCAGACAAGAAGAGGCGTCCCCTAGAGTTTGATGAAGGGGACCTTGTGTTGGTGAAGCTGATGCCTCACCAAAGCCGAGTTTTTGCCAAGTTGCACAAGGGGCTAGTGCGACGATACGAGGGTCCCTTCAAGGTGTTGAAGAGGATCGGCAAAGTGTCATACAAGCTGGAGTTGCCACCGAGGTTGGAGTTTCATCCGGTCTTCCATGTGAGCTTGTTGAAGCCATTCCAAGAAGACACGGAAGATCCGGAGAGGGGGAAGTCCAAGAGAGCTCCCACAGCTGTGACCAATGCCCTTGATAAGAAGCTTGATGAGATCTTATCAAGGAGGGTGGTGCAAAAGAGTGGGAAGCATATGAACCATGTGGAGTACTTGGTTCGATGGAGAGGCGACCCTCCTAGCGAGACAAGCTGGGAGAAAGATTTCGATCTTTGGCAATACGAAGACGAAATAAAAGAGTTCTTGAGGCAGCACACAACGAGGACGTTGACGAGTTTGGTGGGGGAGAATGTCACGACCGAATATCAGACTACTTGTCATTCATGATATCAGACTACGAGTCATTCGGCTTCGTGCGGGACCCGACTCCGAAATCGAGGATCACATTAATCAAGGAGGGAATCTTTGCCCATCATGTTCCCCACTATGTTCCCCACTAAGAGAGGGAATATATTCCCTACTTGGGATCCGCATTTGTGCTTTCTACTTTTGTATATAACCGTTAGATCATACGGCTTAATCTCCACCATTCATTGGGGAGTTGTAAAGGCTATATAAGGGGTGCCTCCCCTCATTTGTAATCATCCAGCAATACTTGCAATATTGAGAGTTTAGAGCTTTCTCTCCATTATCTTGTGTCTCTCTCTTTTCAGTTGTGTTCTAAGCTTAGCATTCTAGCTAGCTTTGTGAGGAAGGCTTACTTAGTCTATTGCAAGAGCGATAGTCTAAGGCCGCACGGAGAGTTTCTATTCCGCAAAACTCTAGTCCCGTGACAATACGTATATCTCAGGCCCTTGCCCAATTAGTATATAAATCCAAAATCTCATTCCCGTGGGCTACTATGCCAGAAACTATCGGGGTGGACCTCTAAAATTGCTTCACTCATAACCCCGGTCAAAAGAAAATTGGAAGCCCACTGGTGGTTAATTTAATGCACATTTTAAAAATAAGTATAAGTCCCCTACCTACCACCAGTGTCGTCCTTGGGAAAAGTGGAGAAATCATACTATCACACAATTCCCAACTCACACACAACTCAAAAACCTGAAGGCACATGTAGCCTATCACATCACATACTCACACAAGGGATACATAATCCATCCATACTCCTAAGCAAGGGACTATCCTTCTATATGAGGATTCTCATCCACTTACCTTTGTATTGGCCAAGCGCAGTCTGTCAATTCCAAGATACATTTAGAAATTATATATATATATGTATATTCTTTGCAAACGTGTAGAACAAATCCCAAATCGCATTATAATTTAATTAAAATATAGTGCACTGAAATCAACGCAAAGGCTCCCTGAGAGCCTCTACAACCCAAGAATTCAATATACATAAACATTCTCAAAATGCATTTCAATCGCATCACAAACATGCATATAGATTCAAAATAAATATTTTATGCATCATAAAGATGCCTCACAAATAATGAACCTAGCATGCCAAGTCATTCCTCAATGCACCATATTGCCTCCATTCAAAAACAAGCATTTACCAATTTTAATTAATAAAATAAAATAATTCTACGCATGTAAATGAAACATAGTCTCCCACCTCTTGACTCGCCGACGACTCAGCGACTAAACCCTTGCCCTTATCGGCTGTCGAAGCACCACCTAAACAACCATGCACACAAAACCACACTAAGAACAAAATCGAAAATAATATACTTGAAAATGACCATAATAAAAAAAAATCTAAGAGACCCCTTAAACACTCACTCTAAGTCTCAATTCACTCAATACAACCTCTAGAAACACAAACTGCTCAATCCCTTAAGTAAAACAAGCAATCCCTTCACACAGCTAAACCTTCCTAAGCTCAAATTTCACTTCCAAGCTCAACCAACATCAAAATTGGTTTCCTCAATCCACAAACCTTCACTACAACACACAAACAACCTAATTCAAACAATAACATGAAGCAATTACATCCAATTTAACAAGAACATGAATTTCCCCAAATTACTAAAATGCCATCGAATACTCTAAATGATCAATCATGGATTAATTGTTGTTTTTGTGCAATTTAAAGTATCTGACTATTACAATGAACATCTAAGCATGCCTAAACAACAAAAAATCGGAAGAGAAAATGAAGAAATCAAGCATATAACACAAAAATCTGAATTTCACTAAAAATACTCAAATTAAGGTATAATCACAATAAATAAACACCATACCTGAGAAAATATAGGGAGAGGGATAGGGTTTATGTTTTTGGGACAAAACCCACACAAAAATTTGGAAGAAAAAAGAAGTTTGGGGAGAAGGGTTTCTTTGTTTCTGCCCACTCACGTGCAGAAAGAGGAAAACAATAAGTGAGGGCATTTCTGGAATTGTGGCCTCTTTTGACTTATTGACTTTGACTTTAACTTTGACTTTGATTTTTTTTTAAAAAAGAAAATTCAGAAAATTAGAAATAATTATAAAATGACTTATATATATCCTAAGTGGGCAAAAATACAATTTAAAAGCTCGAAATATGGAAATTAGGCCTTTAAAACGCAATTGAGCTCAAGAAACAAAATCAGGCCCACTAAAGGTGAGTCTGCTCAAAGACCTCCGGCTACTGAAAACAGGCCTCTAAAACTCATACGCGAGTCAAAGGAGTAGAAATTGGTATATCCACAGGACTCAAGCCTCAAGCAACACCAATCGACCAATTATTCTAATGCAGACTAAAACTCTGAAACGACACGTCGCCAAAACTATCGACACACTACCAACGAAATGACGTTCTAGACATTCTAAACCCGACACCTAAGCTCTATGACTATGTCCAGGTCACTCAGTCAAGAAGTCAGCTCTGACGGTCAATAAACGACTAATCAGAAAAAAAATCAGACTGAATCCTAGTGCTGACTAAACTCTCAAAAGGACGGGGTCTCACAACTTGATTCAGAATTTTTCAAGTTGAATACAACTAAGGAAAAAAGCCTCTTTTATAGCCAAAAAGACTATATTATATTATATTTTTATCCTTTCTTTTGAATAATAATTCATATCCTGATAAGGAAATTTTCCTCTTTTATTTTGGTCCATAACTTTGCAGATTCTCCTTATCTTTCTTATCTCTTCATATCTTCTATCATGTCTCCTTTTTATCTTGTTTCATTTGGTAGCTCTCTTTTGTTTATCATTTCTGTGAGGACCCGTTCTCGGTTAATGGAAACCTCACTGCCATGCAACTCCGATCAACCCAACTCGTGTATCAATCGAAAGTACACAAGGCTTAATTAAATTTTTAAAACTAATATTCCCAAAACTGCATACAAATTTGAATTTTATTAAATCCATACAAGCATGGAATGTTTTATAAAACACCCGACAACAAACAACGGAGTAATCACAGACACTCAGCAAAAGTCTTAAGTCATATGCAACAGGCCACACGGCCCCAATCATTCCACAAGGCAAGTTCGTACACATAGGCCCTTAAGATCAGTAATAAGTACTTAAAGCACACATCTTATATTTCAATCCGGTTTCCAAATTATCCATGCATATTCATAACCAATTTCCAAAATAAATTCACAAACAATTCAAATCATTTATCATGGTTTATTGCATGCATAAGTTTCATAGTTCACAAGATAAAACAGAACATGCCGAGTCTCCAAAACGTGAATGTGCACAAGTCCAGCCCTACGAAAGACACCGGGAAAAACCTCAACAAAGCTCGGCTACGAAATCACGATCTAGCCCTGAAAAAGATAAGGGGAGGGGGTGAGATCTAAAGACCTTACTAAAGATACTGCGTCACAAGAATATCCGTTGGAACAAAGGCATTTACTAAATCAGTGTAATAAACATTTATTTCAAACATGTTTGAAATCCATGCCATCTATCATGCACCCAACAACACCAATGGAAAATATGCATAACACATGCCTCACAGAACATTATGCGATTCAGTTAAACAAATAATTTCAAATCCATTTTCTCATCAGTTCACTCGGCTAATATGCCAAAACTCATCGGGGCGGATATAAACCACTTTCAAACCACCCCTGCTAAAGAGAAATCCAAAAGCCCATTGACAGTTAACATTTTCATTTATGTAAAATAGATATATAAGTCACAAAACCCCCTACTGTCAATGTTATCCATAATTGAATGGAGAAAACAATCTATCACATTCAATTACCAAACATGCGTGCACAATGAATTCACAGCCGACAAGGACAATCCAGTCCTAAGTGTCCTGCTAAGTACGTTAAGCTAAGCACACATAACACAAACCATCCATACTACTCCCATCAGTAAGTGACATTCCCCTCAGTTGGGATTCTATCAACCTACCTTGTTTGGCCAAACCCATTCGTCAATTCCATTTGATTCCAGAAAAATATCTATATATATCTATATATATATATATATATATATCTTTGTATTAAAAATATATAATGCATGGTATGCTCAATATCTGATCCCACTATAGGACCTTCTCCCACTCAGATAAGCCTCTTGGTTTCAATAATTAATCACAAACATATCACATAAAAATCTACTCATTACAGGGTATTATTTACAAGAAAGAAATTTGGTTTGCACTACTCTAGAGGAATAGTCAATTACTTACTGTTGGTCGAGACTTCTCTGTTTATTTTTCACTCGAAGTAGTCGATTATCTCCTGGAGTAATCAACTACGTACTGCTGCCGACACATGTGTTTAACTCGCTGACGGTAGGTAATCGACTACTCAACATGAGTAATCGCCTACCCACTGCTACTAAAGGTGTTTTGCTGGGTTTTGACACCAAAAACAGGGCACCAAGTGCCATACACTTCAAGGTTACAAAGCACACACCAATTCTCATTTCCAGATCATAAAACCAGACACAAAACTATATCCTTGCATCAACAAACACAAAGGTTGGTTACAGACCAACATTTGCATTCCACTCTCAATAAATTTTATGAATCAAAACTCACAATAATTTCAGTTTATACACAACTCAACAACCAGAATAAACTCATGGCCATTCATGCACACAAATCTTGCAACCACATTCCCAGCATGCATAAGAGTTCAAATATATATTTTCTGTACATAAACATGGCAAGCAATATCATGTTACTAACATGAGTATCCAACATATTTTTAAGTAATGCCTCTATTCAAAAAAAATCACGCATTTCCAGGATTTTAGATTACCCAAATCAAATCATTTGGCATACGTAAATGAAACTTAAACTCCCACCTTTTGATGCGCAGACGACACACTTACAGCCACCCCTTTTCCCTTATCATCTGTCTGAGAACCACCTACAAATAGGACAAGAAAATTCAAGCTCAATGCAGACCTAAACCAGAAAAATCTCAAAGAAAAAATCTGATTCTTGTGACCCCCTTCTGATGCATTCTATAATGCTCAAACAAGCCTTAAACACTCATCCTTAAAAGCTTCCTCTGTAAACTCATATTATAGAGCATCAACAATCGAACCAAAATACATAACTAAACTCGATTATACGCGAATCGACAACATAATTGCCTACTGATGTACTTCGCAACCTCAACTGCACTTAATTACATCCTTAGAGTCAAGGGAAACAAAATCAGGGTTAACATTCTCCAGAACCTTAAGAAATCCCAATATCTGATTCACACAATACAAAATTTACAGAACCAAGCAAAACCAAAATCCATCTTCCACAACATCACAAAACACCAATAAAATCAATTTTTATCATGAATGCAAAGGAATCAGAAATTTACCCCAGAATGTCAATTTTTTCTCTTTCAAAGTCTAATTCTGTCAAAACCACTCCAGGAACAGCTAACCTCAGCAAAACTTTACCCAAAGGGTTTCAGAATTATTATAGAAGGCTCACTTAGTCATCAATTTGGAAGAATTTGTGTTTTGGAGGTTTGGGTTTTCAAAAGGGGAATAAAAAGAAGAACTGTAGTTTCTGGTGTGATTGCATGAGAAGGCATAGAAAAGAGAGAAAAGAGGAAAGAAAGAGAAGAAAAGGAAAATAAAGAAAGTGGGCTGGTCTGCCTGTGGGCCAGGTCGACCCGACACGGGGCCCGAAAATCCCAAAGTTCAAAATACTTTTTAACACATCCCAACGTACCCAAAAAATGTGCAAAATATACTCGAGAACCAAAAATAGTGTTTCTGGCTCTGTAAACGACATTTAGCCCGGTGAGTAGTGAACGAGCTCACTTTTGGCAAAATCGGCTCAAAGGCTTATGGTCTAATCTCACTTAACACACTACGGCTTCCTATGACTGTATCCGTGCTATTAACGACACTCAGGTCAACTCACTCGGTCGACTAGTCAAAAGCTCAACATCGACCACTCCAGCCATGCCAATTGTCCTCTCTCTCGCTGACTAATCACTCGAAAGGACGGGGTTCCACATCCTCCCCTCCTTATAGGAATTTCGTCCTCGAAACTCTCTTACCTTGTGCCTCAAACAGCTACGGATACTGCTCTCTCATTGCCTGCTCAGTTTCCCAAGTGAACTCCTCAAGTCTATCACTGCGCCATAACACTTTGACCATCGAAAAACTACGACGACGAAGCTTCCTCACGACCCTGTCCACAATTGCAACCGACTGAGAAGTGTAAGATAGATCATCCGCAATCTCCACTAGTGGCATTTCTAACACATGCGATGGATCCCAAATGTATTTCCTCAACACTGAAATGTGAAATACATTATGAATCCTCTGAAGATCCTGGGGCAGATAAAGTCTGTAGGCAACGGATCCAATCCTTTCAGTAATAGCATATGGACCAATGTACCTCGGTGCTAACTTGTCTTGCTGCTGAAATCGGATCACACCCTTCCATGGTGCCACCTTCAAAAATACCATATCACCAACTTCAAACTCGAGGTTTCGCCTGCAGTTATCCGCATAATTTTTCTGTCTGTTCTGGGCTATCTTCAACCTCTGTCTAATCAATGCCAATTGCTTTGTTGCCTGCTCAATCAACTCTGGACTATCCAGCTTCCTCTCACCAACTTCATTCCAACACAAAGGTGTACAGCATCGCCTACCATACAAAATCTCGTACGATGCCATGCCGATAGAAACCTGAAAGCTATCGTTGTAGGCAAACTCAGCTAAAGGTTGACTCCGATCCCATGTCATTTGTCTGTCCAAAACACATGTGTGACGACCCCAATTCCTAACTATTACTATTTGCTCCAATTAAGGTCATCACCGTCGTGAAACCCAAATAGCCCAAATGACATCTAGGAACTTATCTGAATCTCACCAGATTTACCATTAACTTTCGATTTTTAGCATATTTATTTCTAATTTTTTTTTTAAAAAACGATTGGAGCATGATATTGGACAATTATTCTGGTAACATACGGAGTGAATAAAACTTCAGCGGAAGTCTTTAGATTAAATCATTGGGTTCATAACACACAAGTCCCATAGGGATCCAAACAACCAGCAAGAAATCCTCCAAATATATTTTGGAAATAGCAAGAAAAGGAAGGATCTAAAAATAAACCAAAAAGTAGCCCAATCATTCATGTTATATGCGCAAGTAAACTAGGATCAAGTATGCAAATGTGATGCGATATCGCCCCGCCGTGCAGCCTTGATCTCACACAATAATACCACGGGTAGTGGATGTACCTAAGCCTGAAAAATAGTAAAAACAACGGTATGAGTTTACAAGAATCTTAGTAGGGTCGCAGCATCATAAGATCTGCAGAAACTCTAAACACAAATCTCCCAATTCGCATTAGATCATTCTTAGACATCTAAAGGGGATCACGCAATTCAAGAATCAATCAGAAAAGGGTTAGGGCCGAATCTATGGTTGAGGGAGGACTACAAACACTTCCAAAAGTATCAGAAGTACACAAGTAGGTGGAACTCATCATATTGCTCTCGGCAATAAAGAAGAAAGGCCATCCCCTTCCACCAGTTTTGTTCAAGGCACTGTACAAAGGATAAATGGTTAACACACAAGCTAATCAGTAAGCCTAGTAAGTCGTCTTGTCACACACAGACAAGTCTTCCCAAGCCACACACAGACTTGGGCATCCCAAACCACACAAGGATAAGGGCTTCCTGCCACACAAGGATAGGGTTCCGGCCACACATGGACCAGATATCAAGTGAGCTCTTGCTGGGGTTTAGCCACCCACACAAGGCCACCGGAAAAGGATCCTGACACACAAACAAGTACAAGCACACACAGGCAAGTACAAAGCATAATACCATAGCAGAGTATCCTCAATCATGTCAGAACACAATCATCATATTCAATTCACATAACATATGCAACTCAGGCATTCAAAACCTAACTCAAGGGTTCGATATAGCCTATGAGATTCACATCTCAAACCGAAATTCATACTCTCATCCTATAATCAATTCGCATGCAATACAACAAGGACAGGTACAAAAAATATCAAGAAAATAACAGAGGTCTCTGGAGAAACCGATGAGGTGTAGATCCTACCTCTCCTGTCTCTGAACAAGAAGCTACTCCTTTTCCTTTATTAGGTAATTCTGAACCACCTACATTATCACCAGGCAAAGACGAAAATAAACTAAGCATGCATATTCAATAATCAATTGAATACCCTATTTCCTTACTAATTCCACTCACCAAACCTATCATAAACCAATGATCAGATGCTGCAGGTGCCTCCAGCTTGGATGTGTGATGTGATAGCCATGAACTTAACAAGATTCAACCTGAATTTCCATTCCAATTAACTATACAAATTTCATCGCTAAAAGTAGGGCATAGGACAATTTTGACTTTAAGCATAGAGAAGTTTAAAAGAATGAAATTCATGATCTTACATCATGAATAGATGCTAAGAAATCACAAGAACATACGAAACGACAACAGAAATCAACCAAAGACAAAAACTAAAGAAATTTAAAAACCTAATTCCGTCGCCAATTTTCAACTTGGTTTTAGACAAGGAAATATTTACGTCCAAACAACGAAACATATATGGTTGGAAAAAGGATGAAAAGATATTTCAAACAAGATATTATTTTCAGGGATCCGACAAACAATGAGAGAGTTATGCTACATTGAAGTTCAAGAAGATTTGACAAAAACCTAATTCCGTCGCCGATTTTTGAATTTTCTTATGAAAACGAAATACTAATCTCCTGAAACAAAACCAAAGATGGTTGGGAAGAGGATGGAGAGAGCTTTCCAACAAGATATTATTTTCAGGAATCCGATAAGCGATGAGTGAGTTACGCTGGTTTAAAATTTCAGCAAATTTTGGTGGCTATAAAGAGGTGTAGGGTTTTAGGCTTATACGAATTTTGTGTGTTTTCTCTGAATGATTTTTTTATGAGGTTGGCTTCCTATTTATAATGAATGGGTATAGAATTATAATTACTACCTTTAATCACTTTATTAAAATAAGATAATTACCAGATAATTAAATTTTTTAATTATCCTCCCCTATTTTTAGGGATTTTAATCTCTAAGGCAATTATCTATGTATAAGGACTTAGATTAAAGGGAATTTAAAACAGAATTAACTACTATACAATCTCACCAATTTTGGTCATCACACATACTTTCCTTCAGGGGCAAAATCATCTTTTCACCTGCACTGGCTTCTGGACTTCTATGATTCAAAATTCGGGGTCTCACATCCTCCTCTCCTTACAAGAATTTCGTCCTCGAAATTTTAACATAAGTACCTAATCAAACAGGTAAGGAAATTTTGCACGCTTAGATTCCTCAGTCTCCCAAAACTGTTCCTCAATTTGGCCATTATGCCAAACAACTCGTACCATAGGCACGCTTCGAATGTGAAGCTGTCGAACTGACCGATCTAATATGGCAACTGGCTGTACAAGATAGGATAGGTCTTCAGCAACTTCAATTGGCGGTTCTTTAAGCACATGAGCATTTTCTCGCATATACTTTCTTAGCATTGAAATGTGAAATACGTTGTGAATTCTTTCCATATCTGGAGGTAGGGCAAGTTGGTATACAACAGAGCCGATTCTTTCGACAATGTCATAAGGACCAATGTAGCGAGGTGCTAGCTACCTCGCTGCTGAAAACGAAGGACTCCATGCAATCGAACAATCTCATCTAAGTAACAAACTACCAATTTTTCTGGTGTATCTGTCACACGTATAGGAAGAAAATGTGCAGATTTCGTCAGTCGATCCACGATCACCCAAATGGCATTGTATCCTTGCTTCGATCTAGGAAAACCAGTCACAAAATCCATTGTGACGTGCGCCCACTTCCATTCTGGAATCGGAAGTGACTGAAGAGGACCAGTGGGTCTTTGATGTTCGATCTTTACTTGTTGACATACGAGGCATCGGGCAACGAACTCAGCAATGTGACATTTCTTGTTTGGCCACCAATACTACTACTTCAAATCTCGGTACATCTTAGTGCTTCCAGAATGAATAGCAAACTCCGAACTATGCGCCTCTGATAGAATAAGGTTATGAATATTAACATTTTGTGGAACACATACTCGGTTTCTGAAGACTAGTACTTCATCATCTCGTATTCTGAAATCACGAACTATGGCATCAACATCATCAGCAAGTTGTTTCCGAATTTCAGTAAATTTTGGATCCTCTAATTTTTTATTCCGGATTTCTTAAATTAAAGTAGGTGCGACTTCGATTCGTGCCAGTAAAAAACCAGAAGAATCAGTGCCAAGATGCACACGGTTAGCATTCAATTCCAACATCATCGGCAGGTAATGGGTGCGCATGTAGGCCAAAACTGATGGGGAAGGAGGATGAAACTTTCAGCTCAGGGCATCAGCAGCAACATTTGCCTTTCCAGGATGATATTCGATGATTAAATCATAGTCTTTAATCATCTCCACCCATCTTCGTTGTCTCATATTCAATTCTTTTTGCGTGAGGAGGTACTTCAGGTTTTTGTGGTCAGTGAAGATTCGGCACGTCTCGTCGTATAAGTAATGTCGCCAAATTTTTAAGACAAACACCACGGCTGCAAGTTCCAAGTCATGCGTACGGTAGTTGCTCTCATGCGGTCGCAATTTCTGGGAAGCGTATGCGATGACTTTCCCATTTTGCATCAATACGCATCCAAGTACAAATTTTGATGCGTCGCTGTAAACCACATACTCCTTTCCGCAAATAGGTAGGGTAAGGATAGGTGCAAAAACTAACCGATTTTTTAACTCTTCGAAACTTTTTTGGCATTTCTCATTCCATACGAACGGCTCACCCATGCGTGTCAGATTTGTCAATGGTCCAGCAAGCGATGAAAAAATTCTCCACAAAGCGACGGTAGTATCCTGCTAAGCCAAGGAAACTACGAACTTCGAACACACTTCGCAGCGGTTCTCAAGAAATCACGGCTTTAATCTTCTTTGGATCAACTAATACACCTTGGGCGGAAACAATATGGCCAAGGAAACCAACTTCGCGTAACCAGAATTTGCATTTGGAATACTTTGCGAACAACCGTCGATCCTTCAAGATTTTAAGCACAATCCGCAAGTGCATAGCATGATCCTCTTCTGATTTTGAGTAAATCAGAATGTCATCGATGAAGACTATCACAAATTTATCCAAGAATTCGTGGAATACACGATTCATCAGGTCCATAAACACAGCTGGTGCATTGGTCAAGCCGAATGACATAACCAGAAATTTGTAGTGGCCGTATCGCAATCTGAACGCGGTCTTCGGAATATCAGCATCACGAACTCTCAATTGATGGTATCCAGATCTGAGATCGATCTTAGAGAATACGGTTGCACCCTGGAGTTGGTCGAACAAATCGTCGATGCGCGACAAAGGGTATTTTTTTTTCATAGTCACACGATTCCGCTATCGATAATCGATGCACAATTGCAGCGAACCGTCTTTCTTTTTCACGAACAGAACAGGTGCTCCCCAAGGTGACACACTAGGTCGGATAAAACCACGATCCAGCAAATCTTCCAACTGCGTTTTTAGTTCCTTCATTTCCGCAGGGGCCATACCATAAAGAGGAATGGAAATCGGATTCGTACCAGGCACTAGCTCAATACCGAATTCCACTTCCCTTGCTGGTTGTAGACCAGCTATGTCCTCTGGAAATACTTTTGGAAATTCGCGAACCACTGGAACTGAGTCCAGATCCGAAGATTTTTTAGAAATATCATGTACGTGCGCGAGGTACTCCATACATCCTTTGTTGATTAATCACTTCACCTTTAACTAGGAAATCATGCAAGTTGGAACAACTTGCCTATCACCTTCAAAACAATATTCAGCACCATCAGGAAAAGTGAACCACACACGCTTGGTGAAACACTCAATACGGGCTTGATATTTCACCAGGCAGTCCCTGCCTAAGATCACATCCAGCTCTCGGATGTCTAATGGAATCAGATCCACTTCAAGTAAATTCGAACCCATACATACAACATAGCCGATGTAGAATAGATTACAAATCAGTTGCTCTCCCAAAGGAATTAGAACCGTAATAGGAGGAGTCAAGGGAGATAGAGGCTGATCCACGCTAAGTGTTATCCTTGGACTTACAAATGATCTATTGGAATTTCAGCCAGAAAAAATCTTCCTGTTGGTATTTCCATTGCCATTAGTTTTCGAAGGATAGGATCTTAAAGGATAGGATCCCGTTCGTCGTTTGAACTTCAAATCTTGCCTATAGGATCTGCCACTAGTGGCTGCGGATGGCTTCTTGGTTTGCAAGATCTTTTCAGCTTCAGTTGCGGCAACAATTAGTTCTTGCAAATTCTGCACCGGTGTTGTACCTACAATTGTTTTAAGTTCGATACTCAATCCATCCTGAAATTGTCTCGCAAGCTGGTACAGTGTACGATCTTCTTCTGGTGCAAATCGGGACAACTCCCTTAACACCTTCTCATATTCCAGCACCGAAAGGTTGCCTTGTTCAATTTTGTAAAAAGCTTGTCGCTGCTCGTTTTTATGGAACCTTGTATAAAATTTTTCGTCGAATTCGTACCGGAATTCTTCCCAAGTTGGCAAACGATCGCCGAATCGCAAGCTAACAGATGTCCACCATGCGAGGGATTCTCCCTCAAGTAGGAATGTAGCAATGGAAACCTTGTCATCATCTGAGATACACAAGAACAAGGATACTCGACATAAGGTGTCTATCCACTCACCAGCAGCTGCAGCTCCAGCTGAACCACCAAAATCTTTACATCCAAGTTGTCGAGCTTCCTTCTGAAATTTTGTAATCATAATGGGAAATCTCTCAGCCTTCTTATGATGTGCCGGCTGTACAGGTTCAAGTGGAGGAATAGGTTCTTCCAGTGGTGTAGGTGCAGGAGGATTCTGAAATTGTGCCTCCATACGCTGCTGATTTGCAGCAATTTCTTATAATACGTTTAAGATCTGTGCCATGACAGGATCAATAACTGGTGCGGCTGGTGCCTCAGATTGGTTTTCGGGCTCAACTTGCCCTTCCTGCTCATTTTGTGCATTCAGCTCCTCTTGGTCAATAGCTTTCTGTTCAGTCTGAACCTCAAACCTACCCCGTTGGTCCTTTTGTAGCCTCGAGCGTGCTATAATACACAAATACACCTTTATTACTCAACACAAAACTAAATATGATTAACAGAAGTGGTACCTGGTGGAGAGGCATACACCGGACGATACGTATAGGCTATAAAGCATCATACAATTTTTCGGTAATCACATGCACACATGCAAAGACATTCTCGGCAATTACATAAACAATCATATATTGTGAAACCCTGTCCTAGTCATGTGTCCAGTCAGCGTCGTATTAGTGGTCCACGCGTATGTTTGACATGTTGACCGGGACGGGAATCGAGATGGTAAAAATTTCCGATCTGCCCCTATCGGACCCGAACTTGTTACCGGGCCTGTTTGTTTACCCTAAGGCCTTCTACGTACCTTTGTCTTATTTCTGGGCCCGTTTATTTCCCTAAGGCCCTGTACTTACCCTTTTAAGCCCATCTGTTTACCCTAGACGCTGCCCCTGCTTTCGTTTCAGACAAAAAACCTGTACCCATTCGTCCTCTATTCTCTCTTTCGCACACTATTCTTGGTCTGTCGCTACCAATTCTTTTCGTTCGGTGTATCTTCCTCCGTACAACCCAACGATTGCCTTTAGCCCCTTCCTTTTCCCCAATGTTGAATTATCCGTCAATTTTATAGATCGGTGAGGAAATGGTAGGAATTTTCTTTCTGTATTTTAAATTAGGTTTGTGATTTTTTGTTCTGATGGTGGTTTAATTCAAATGGATCTGAATCTGGGTATCGCGATAAGGGAAAAGGGATTGCCACCAGTTCATCTTCACGTCAGGTAGGAGTCTATGACTCATAAGTTTGATCGGCGAATCCCCTTGTTTCTAAATCTGTTCTTTTAATTGATGCTTATTGCCTTAATCAGTTCTTGTTTTCTGTTTCTTTGTTATGCATTAGTCTTTTCCTTTTTGCTGCATCCATGCCTTCGTGATTCGTGATTCGTGATTCATGATTCATGATTTATGCTCCTTCGTGTTTACTTATGATATCGCTCCCGTTTAATCCTTCTTTTATTCTATAGCGTTTGTTTTTGTAGTCGTGTCTCGTAGTGAAAATTAGCCCGAAGCATTAACGCCTCTTCATCCCGCTCGTGAGCTTTCCAGTAACAGGGCTTAGGGTTCGATCTGGTGCTAGACTGGGTAAACAACAGACCCGTACACACGGTAATGGCTCCGCAGTTCCCCTCCTTTCTTCTTCATCCCCTTCTTTCGTTCCTTCCCGTCTCGTTCCTTCCCGTCAGCGCCGAGCCTCTCCTTTCCATCGTTCATTCCCGTCAGCCATTCTTTACCTGTAGCAAGCAATTGTTCTTGTGTTACTCACTCGTTTTTATTTCTCCCTGTCTCTTCACGTCAAGTGGGGCGTGTTTTCTCCTTCTCCCCCTAGCTTCCGATGCCGTGAGCCTATCTTGTGCAACCGGGAGTGAACGACGATCCCTTCATCCTTCCCCCTGGGCACCAACTCCCATCCCCTGTCCCTTCACGTCGAGCAAGGCGAGCCCTTCCTTCTGCTCCATCGAACCCCCACCTACTGTTCCTGTGTTCCCAGCTCGCTTCTCCTTTGGCTTCACCGTCTTTCCCCATCGGCTGCTCTTGCATCCCCGACGTACCCAGCTTGTCCCTCTTGTCTCGTTCTTTGTTAACATTGGGTGCGGCGTACCACAAAGAAACCAGATCTGTTCTCCCTTCTTCATTTCTTTCCTAGTGTCGTGAGCTTGTTCTCCACCGGATTCGGGCAAACCAGATCTGTGCTCCTTCTCCCTTGTTGATTTCCTTTTACTCGTTCGCATCGTACCAGGCGTGCCTTGGTATCTTCTTCAGCAACTTCTTCCCTTGTTGTCGTATTCCTTGAAGTTTGCATTAAAATAATTAATTAATTAATTATTTAATTAATCATGAACATGGGGATGTATGCCTAATATTCTTTTTATGTATATTCACTTATGGGTTCCACGAAGACATTGTTCTGGATTTTCTAAGTATTAGTTAAGTAGCTTAACATAACTGTAGGGTGGATTCATAACGAAATGTGTGGGTTAGTCAAGTATAAGAATTTACAAACCTATTGTTTTGGTATTACGGATTTTATCAAGTGTATTAATAACGTAGTATTTTTGGAACTGTAACGTTTTACAAAAATATAGTTTTATAAACCGTCTATATGCCTCAGTTGGTGTATCTATAGTCACTAAACGTTTGCTTGGGCAATGCGAGGTGAGTATACGGAATCCCAGTAATAGGGGAGAGTTGCTTACCTGTTTGGGAGTCGTATGAGTGTTGTTTTCGTTTTCCTGCCACGTCTTCGCAGGTTGGTTCGTATTGAGTAATGAGACGGGTATGATACGTGTTATGTTTTCTCTTCCTAGTCTCGGACAACACTGGCGGTAGGGGTTACATAGATATATAGTATTTTTCTAAAAATATAAATTAACACTTCCAGTGGGCTCCAGGTTTCCCTTTAAGGTGGATTACTCGAGGAGTGATTTATTATGTCCATCCCGATGGGTTTTTGGTTGGCATTGCTAGCCGCGTTATGTTACGAGTTCTTGAGTTATAACCTATTGGGCTGGAATCATGTTTTACGTTGTAGAAATCAAATGTATGAATTCCTTGTTTTTCGGGGTTGTTTCGTTACGTCCTTGTTTGTATAGTAATCCGTTTCTCCTCTTCTTCGTATGTACTCTTGTTTCCCCGTAGGTCATATGATGCTATGACTCCTACTGAGATTTTTATCTCACCCGTTGATGTTTTCCCCCTTTCAGGAGTAGTTCGTGAGCCGTAGACGGCGTTTGAGGTGCGAGTGCTCCCTACGATTTCGCTGGACTATCGTACCTGCAGATTTCACACGGTTTTCTTTTCGTACATTTCCTGTTTGACTCGTTTTGATGTTTTGACTCACATTATATTTTTATGCATTTATTACTCTATTGGATACGGTTTTATGTTCTGGGCTTTAAGCCCAGTTTGTGATTTTGGGCTTGTGACTGTATGGACCCGTTTTCTGTTCTGGATATTTTGTCCAATCGAATAAAGTCTTTCGCTATGGTATTTTATTCACTACGATTTTTATGACAGATGTCTGTTTCTTATTTGACATGCTCCAATTCTTGAAATATTAAATACGTTTGTTTTGGGAATAGTGTTTGAAAAGTCGTCTAAGCCTTGTGGGATTCAGATTGGTCTATGTGTTGGGCTTGTTCGGGTTTCACGGCGGTAAGGGCCTGGTTTTCGGGTTCGGGTCCTTACAAGGGTGGTAGCGAAGCATGATTTTACAAATCGGTTTCAGAAATTTTTTCGGAAAATATGTTTAAACTCACTTGCACGTGCATAGTCCAGCGTCGTATCATTAAGTTGATTGTTTGAGTTTTTAGAGTTACGTTCTGTCGTTGTTATGTGCTATACGCAACCACCATGGTTAGGACGAGTAGTATCGCCGCCGCTCGGAATCGCCAGGATAGGAGTGGCGAATCAGTTCACGGGCCAGCTGAGCCCAAGATACAAGCGGATTAGCAAGCCCCACCCGCACCCACTAGTCAGGCTGCACCAGTAGCTCAGGCTGCTTCAGCAGCCCCAGTGGCACTGGGTCAGGATCCGGCGTTAGTTCAGATTTTGGCCATGATGCAGGCCACATTACAGCAGTTAGTGGCACAGTAGCCACCTGTTCCCGCTCCGGCTGTAACAACCCCTATTCCTAACTATTCTTAATTGCTCCGATTAAGGTCATTACCGCCGTGATAACACCTAAGACCTATTAGAATTCCACAAGGCTAATCATAAGATACCGATTTTTAAGCTTGTTTATTTTGTTGCTTATCAATCAATTGGAGCATGATATTGGACAAATATTCTGGTAACATACGGAGTAAATAAAACATCAGCGGAAGTCTTAAATCAAATCGTTGGGTTCATAACACACAAGTCCCATAGGGATCCAAATAAACAACAAGAAATCTTCCAATAAGTCTCAGAAATAGCAAGCAAAAGAGGGTGCTTAAAATAAACCAGAAAGTTGCCCAATCATATGTTATATGCGCAAGTAACAAGTTTTAAAATGTGATGCGATATCGCCCCGCCGTGCAGCCTTGATCTCACACACTGGTACCACAAACAGTGAATGTACCTAAGCCTGAAAAATGGTAAAAACAACGGTTTGAGATTACAAGAATCTCAGTAGGGTCACAGCATCATAAGATCTACAGAATCCCTAAACACAAATCTCCCAATTCACATAAGATCATTCCTAAACAACTAAAAGGGATCACGCAATTCACAAATCATTCAAAAGGGGTTAAGGCCGAATCAATGGCTAAGGGAGGACCACACTTCCGAAAGTTCAGAAGTACACAGGCAGGTGAAATACAACAAAATCGTTCTCAATGAAAAAGAAAGGTCATCCCCTTCCACCTGTGTTGTCCAAGACTTACTACACAAAGGGTAGATGGTTAACACACAAACTAATCAGTAAGTCTTTCACCTTATCCTCGCAAGGACAAGTCGACTAGCCCCTCATGGACAAGTCTTCCCTTAGTCGCAACCAGGGCATCCCCAAATCTCGCAAGATAAGGGCTTCCTGTCTCGCAAGACAGGGATCCGGCCTCTCAAGGACAGATATCCAGCGCTAGCTTGCTGGTTCAACACCCATACACCTCCCATAAATCGGTAAGTACCTCTCCTCTCACTAGGAGCATCAGTGCTTACCCTGCGTGGCCAGCGGAACAGGATCCTGACACACAAACACGTACAAGCACACACAGGCAAGTACAAAGCATAATACCACAACAGGGTATCCTCAATCATGTCAGGAAACAATCAACACATCCAATTCATATAACAATAGCATCCCTAGGCACTCAATTCCTAACTCAGGGGTTCAATATAGCCTAGGAGATTCATATCTCATTCCGGATTTCATATTCACACCCTACAATCCAATCACAAACAAATACAACAAGGACAGGTAACAAAAACATCAGATAAGAGCAGGGGTTTCTGGAGAAACCGATGAGGCATAGATCCTACCTCCCTTGTCTCTGAACAAAAAGCTACTCCTTTGCCTTTATTAAGTAAATCAGAACCACCTAAATCATCACCGGACAAAGACAAAACAGACTAAGCATGCATATCCAAAAATCAATTGAATACCTTATTCCTTACCAATACCACTCACCAAACCTATCAGAAAATCAGTGATAAAATGTTGCAGGTGCCTTCCCCTTGGATGTGTGATGTGATAGCTGCCGATTTATCAAGATTCAACCTGAATTTACCATTCCAATTAACTATGCAAAACCTATTGCTAAAAGTAGGGCATAAGACGATTTCTTCTCGACCTAAAACAACGAAATATTTATATCCAAGCTGCGATTTATATACTGTTGGAAAGATAATGAAAACAGCTTTCCAACAACATATTATTTGCAAGATTCCAAGAAACGAGTAGAAAGTTATATGCTATTTTGAAGTTCAAGAAGATTTGGGGAAAACCTAATTCCACTGCCGATTTATATACTAACCTCCTGATGAAAAAAAAAAGATGGTTGGAAAGAGGATGAAGAGAGATTTCCAACAAGCTATTACTCACAGAGATCCAACGAACGATGAGTGAGTTATGCTGGTTTGACGTTTCTGAAAATTATGGTGGCTATAGGGAGGTATAGGGTTTTAAGCCTATACGAAATTTGTAGGTTTTCTATGAATAATTCTTTGTGAGGTTGGCTTCCTATTTATAATGAATGGGTATAGAATTATGATTACTACTTTAATCACTTTATCTAAATAGGATAATTTACTAGATAACTAAACTCTAAACTCTTTAATTATCTTCCCCTATTTTTAGGGACTTTAATCTATAAGGCAACTATCTAGCCTTAAGGATGATTCCTAAGGCAATTACTCATCTACAAGAACCTAGATCTAAAGGAATTAGAAACAAAATAATTTACTAAACAATCTTACCAATTTCGGCCATCACACATCCTTTCCTTCACGGGCAAAATCGTCTTTTCACCTGCACTGGCTTCTGGACTTCTAGGACTCAAAATTCGGGGTCTTACAGACACACTAGGTCGAATAAAACCATAATCCAGTAAATCTTCCAATTACGTCTTTAGTTCCTTCATTTCCGCAGGAGCCATACAATACAGGGAAATGGAAATCGGATTCGTACCTGGCACTAGCTTAATTCCGAATTCCACTTCCCTTGATGGTGGTAGTCCGGCTATGTCTTCGGGAAATACTTCTGGAAGTTCGCAAACCACAGGAATAGAATTCAGATCTGAGAATTCTTTAGAAATATCCTGTACATGCACAAGGTACGCTGTACATCCTTTGTTGATTAATCGCTTCGCCTTAAGCCAGGAAATCATGCAAGTTGGCACAACTCGCCTATCGCCTTCAAAACAGTATTCGGTACCATCAGAAAAAATGAACCACACCCGCTTGGTGAAACACTCCACACGGGCTTGATATTTTGCCAGACAATCCATGCCTAAATCATATCCAGCTCCCTGATGTCTAATGGAATTAGATTCACTTCAACTACATTCGATCCCATACGTATAACACAGCCGATGTAGACCAGATCACAAATCAGTTGTTCTCCCAAAGGAGTTAGAACCGCAATAGGGGGAGTCAAGGGAGATAGAGGATGATCCGCGCTAATTGCTATCCTTGGACTTACAAATGATCTGTTTGCTTTTGGATCAAATAATACTTTAGCGTTTCGAGAAAAGACTGAAATAGTCCTGTCACCACATCAGGACTAGCCTCGGCATCAGTCAAAGTAAAGAGCCTTGTTGGTCTTGGTTGCGCCTCACTTGTGGATCTGTTGGGTGGTCCTTCTGGTGCACGTGTTGGTGGTCTGGCGGGGCTGGCATTCCCACCTTGGCCTGCGTTTGGTACACCTATGATTCGCCTTGGTTTTGGGCATTCCCTCTGAACATGTCCCATCTTGCCACAGTTGTAACATCGTCGTTGCTGCGAACTCCACGAAGATCCATTGGAATTTGAACGAGAAAAGTTCTTTCGGTTGGTATTTCCATTGCCATTAATTTTCGGAGGATAGGACCTTAAAGGATAAGGTCCCCTTCGCCAATTGAACCTCGAATCTCGCCCGTAGGATCCGCCACTAGTGGCTGCGGATCACTTTTTTTTGGTTTGCATGATCTTTTCAGCCTCAGTTGCGGAAAACAATTAGTTCTTGTAAATTCTGCACCGGTGTCGTACCGACGATGGTTTTTGAGTTCGGTACTCAACCCATCCTGAAATCGTCTCGCAAGCTGATACGTTGTACGATCTTCTTCAGGTGCAAATCGGGACAACTCTCTTAACACTTTTTCATATTCCAGCACCGAACGGGTGCCTTGTTCAAGTTTGTAAAAAGCTTGTCGCTGCTCACTTTTATGGAATCTCGTATAGAATCTCTTATCGAATTCGTACCGAATTCTTCCCACGTTGGCAAACGATCGCCGAATCACAAGCTAACAGATGTCCACCATGCGAGGGCTTCTCCTTCAAGTAAGAATGTAGCAATGACAACCTTGTCATCATCCGAGATACGCAGGAACAAGGATACTCGGCATAAGGTGTCCATCCACTCACGAGCGGCTGCGACTCCAGCTGAACCATCGAAATCTTTACATCCAAGTTGTCGAGCTTCCTTCAGCAATTTTGTAATCATGACGGGAAGTCTCTCTGTCTCCTTATGATGCGCCGGCTGCACAGGTTCAAGTGAAAGAATAGGTTCTGGTGCAGGCGCAGGAGCATTCTGAAATTGCGCTTCCATTCGCTGCTGGTTTGCAGCAATTCCTTGTAACACATTTAAGATTTGTGCCATAACAGGGTCAATGCCTGGTGCAGCTGGTGTCTCAGGTTGGTTTTCGGACTCAACTTGCCCTTCCTGTTCATTTTGTGCATTTGGCTCATCTTGTTCAACAGGTTGCTGTTCAGTCTGAATCTCAAACCTACCCCATTGGTCCCTTTGTTGCCTCGAGCGTGCCATACTACACAAGTGTACGATTATTACTCAACACACACTAAATACGACATTAGGAATAGGAGTGGTACCTGGTGGAGAGGCATGCACCGGACGATACGCATATGCTGGAAAGTTATATACAAATTTTCAGAAATCACATGCACACATGCAAAGGTATTCTTGGCAATTCCATCAACACTCATAGAAATCATTATCAAACATCAAGCAAACATAGACTCACACATCATCCATATTCGGCAATTCACATCATCACTCACAAGCATATTCATTCGGTAATGACAAGAAACATAGCTAATCATCTACTCAAACATATTAAGGCATACTAAAGATGAACAATCACCACATCTGTTATTATTATTTCCATCATTTAAATCCCATGTTATCCCTAGTTCCCTTTCAGTTTTAGCCCCTAAGTGAGTGAGTGTGTGCCCATGTTCTTACCTGCAATCACCAAAATCAACAAATAAGTTAGCATATAAGAAATTATATTTCCTAAGCCATGCTCCGCTACCAAACTTGTAACGACCCCAATTCCTAACTATTAATAATTGCTCTGATTAAGGTCATTACGTCGTGACACCCAAATAAGTCCAAATGACACGTAAGACCAATTTGAATCTCACCAGGCTAATCATAAACTACCGATTTTAAGCTTGTTAATCTTATTGCTTATCAACAGTTGGAGCATGATATTGGACACATGTTCTGGTATCATACGGAGTAAATGAAACATCAGCGGAAGTCTTAAATTAAATCTTTGGGTTCATAACACACAAGTCCCATAGGGATCCACATAACCAGCAAGAAATTCTTCATCAAGGTTCGGAAATAGCAAGTAAAGAAGAGTGCTTAAAATAAACCAGAAAGTTGCCCAATCATTCATGTTATATGCGCAAGTAACAAGTATGCAAATGTGATGCGATATCGCCCCGCCGTGTGCAACCTTGATCTCACACCCTGGTACCACGAATAGTGAATATACCTAAGCCTGAAAAATGGTAAGAACAACGGTTTGAGATTACAAGAATCTCAGTAGGGTCACAGCATCATAAGATCTATAGAATCCCTAAATACAAATCTCCCAATTTGCATAAGATCATTCCTAAACAACTAAAGGGGATCACGCAATTCAAAAACCAATCAAAAGAGGTTAGGGCCGAATCTATGGCTGAGGGAGGACTGCAAACACTTCCGAAAGCTCAGAAGTACACAGACAGGTGAAACACATCACATTGCCCTCGGCAATGAAGAAGAAAGGCCATCCCCTTCCACCTGTGTTGTCCAAAACTTACTGCACAAAGGGTAGGTGGTTAACACGCAAACTAATCAATAAGCCTTTCATCTTGTCCTTGCAAGGACAAGTCAACTAGTCCCACACGGACAAGTATTCCCTAGTCACATACCTACTAGAGCATCTCAAGTCACATGTAAGACCCCAAATTTTGAGTCCTAGAAGTCCAAAAGCCAGTGCAGGTGAAAAGACAATTTTGCCCCTGAAGGAAAGGATGTGTGATGGCCAAAATTGGTAAGATTGTTTAGTAAATTATTTTTTTTCTAATTCCTTTAGATCTAGGTTCTTGTAGATGAGTAATTGCCTTAGGAATCATCCTTAAGGCTAGATAGTTGCCTTATAGATTAAAGTCCCTAAAAATAGGGGAAGATAATTAGAGAGTTAAGAGTTTAGTTATCTAGTAAATTATCCTATTTAGATAAAGTGATTAAAGCAGTAATAATAATTCTACACCCATTCATTATAAATAGGATGCCAACCTCACAAAGAATTATTCATAGAAAACCTAAAAATTTCGTATAGGCTTAAAACCCTATACCTCCCTATAGCCACCATAATTTGCAGAAACTTCAAACCAGCATAACTCACTCATCGTTCGTTGGATCTCTGAGAGTAATAGCTTGTTGGAAAGCTCTCTTCATCCTCTTTCCATCCATCTTTTTTTTTTCGTCAGGAGGTTAGTATTTCTTTGTCTAATATTACTTTGAAAATCGGCGGCCGAATTAGGTTTTCACCAAATCTTCTTGAACTTCAAAGTAGCATAACTTTCTGGTCGTTTGTCAGAATCTTACAAATAATATCTTGTTGGAAAGATCTTTTCATTATCTTTCCAACCATATATAAATCGAAGCTTGTAGATAAACATTTCGTAGTAAGTCGAGACGAAATCGTCTTATGCCCTACTTTTAGCAATAGGTTTTGCATAGTTAATTGGAATGGTAAATTCAGGTTGAATCTTGATAAGTTCCTGGCTATCACATCACACATCCAAGGGGGAGACACCTGCGAATTCTGATCACTGGTTTTCTGATAGGTTTGGTGAGTGGTATTGGTAAGGAAATAAGGTATTCAATTGATTATTGAATATGCATGCTTAGTTTGTTCTTGTCTTTGCCTTGTGATATTATAGGTGGTTCAGATTTACTTAATAAAGGCAAAGGATTAGCTTATTGTTCAGAGACAAGAGAGGTAGGATCTATGCCTCATCGGTTTCTCCAGAAACCCCCGCTCTTATTTGATGTTTTTTATACCTGTCTTTATTGTATTGTTTGTGATTGGATCATATGGAGAGAACATGAAATCCGGAATGAGATATGAATCTCCTAGGCTGTATAGAACCCCTGAGTTAGGAATTGAGTGCCTGGGATGCTATTGTTATATGAATTGGATGTGTTGATTATTTCCTGACGAGATTGAGAATACCCTGTTATGGTATTATGCTTTGTACTTGCCTGTGTGTGCTTGTACGTGTTTGTGTGTCAGGATCCTGTTCCGGTGGCCACGCAGGGTAAGAACTGATGCTCCGAGGGAGAGGAGAGGTTATTATTGATTTATGGGAGGTGTATGGGTGATTGAACCAGCAAGCTAGCGCTGGATATCTGTCCTTGCGGGGCCGGATCCCTGTCTTGCGGGACAGGAAGCCCTTATCTTACGGGATTTGGGGATGCCCTAGTTGCGGCTAAGGGAATACTTGTCCATGTGGGGCTAGTCGACTTATCCTTGTGGGGATAAGGTGAAAGGCTTACTGATTAGTTTGTATGTTAACCATCTACCCTTTGTGCAGTAAGTCTTGGACAACACAGGTGGAAGGGGATGGCCTTTTCTTCATCATTGAGTGTGATTTTGTTGTATTTCACCTGCCTGTGTACTTCTGAACTTTCGGAAGTGTGGTCCTCCCTCAACCTTAATCTCGGCCTTAACCTCTTTTGGTTTATTGTTGAATTGCGTGAACCCTTTAGTTGTTTAGGGAATGATCTTATTTGAATTGGAAGATGTGTGTTTAGGGAATCTGTAGATCTTATGATGCTGCGACCCTACTGAGATTCTTGTAATCTCATACCGTTGTTTTTACCAATTTTTCAGGCTTAGGTACATCCTATGTTCGTGGTACCAGTGTGTGAGATCAAGGCTACACGGCGGGGCGATATCGCATCACAAATACTTACTTGTTACTTGCGCAAATAACTTGAAAGATTGGACTTTGTTCTGGTTTATTTTTAAGCATTCGTTTGGCTTGCTATTTCTGAAATTTTTTGATGAATTTCTTGCTGATTATTTGGATCCCTATGGGACTTGTGTGTTATGAACCCAATGATTTAATTTAAGACTTCCGCTGATGTTTTATTTACTCCGTATGATACCAGAACATATGTCCAATATCATGCTCCAATTGTTGATAAGCAATAAGATTAATAAGCTTAAAATCGGAAATTTTAAGATTAGCCTTGTGGAATTCAAATAGGTCTTAGGTGTCATTTAGGCTTATTTGGGTTTCACGGCGGTAATGACCTTAATGGGAGCAATTATTAATAGTTAGGAATTGGGGTCGTTACATCACATACCTACCAGGGCTTCCTGCCACACAAGGACCAGACCTCCAGCGAGCTCTTCCTGGGATTTGCCGTCAATACAACTCCCATACTAGTAAGAACCTCTCCTCTCCCTAGGAGCATCAGCACTTACCCCGAATGGCCAACAGAACAGGATCCTGACACACAGACACGTACAAGCACACACAGGCAAGTACAAAGCATAATACCACAACAGGGTATCCTCAATCATGTCAGAACACAATCAACTTATCCAATTCACATAACAATTGTATCCCAGGCACTCAATTCCTAACTCAGGGGTTCGATATAGCCTAGAAGATTCATATCTCATTCCTAATTTCATACTCTCACCCTATAATCCAATTGCAAGCAATACAACAACGACAGGTAACAAAAACATCAAGAAAATAACAGGGGTCTCTGCAGAAACCGATGAGGCGTAGATCCTACCTCTCTTGTCTCTAAACAAGAAGCTACTCCTTTTCCGTTATTAAGTAAATCCGAACCACCTAAATTATCACCAAGCAAAGACAAAAATAAACTAAGCATGCATATTCAATAGTCAATTGAATACCCTATGTCCTTATCAATACCACTCACCAAACCTATCAGAAAACCAGTGATCAGACATTGCAGATGCCTCCCACTTGGATGTGTGATGTGATAGCCAGGAACTTAACAAGATTCAACCTGAATTTACCATTTCAATTAACTATGCAAATCTTGTCGCTAAAAGTAGGGCATGTGACGATTTTTTCTTAACCTTAAACAAGTAAATATTTATATCCAAGCTGCGATTTATATATGGTTGGAAAGAGGATGAAAAAAGCTTCCAACGAGCTATTATTTGTAAGGATCTGACAAATGATTAAAAAGTTATGTTATTTTGAAGTTTAAGAAGATTTGGTGAAAACCTAATTCTGCCGCCGATTTTCAAGTTAACCTTAGATATAGAAATACTAACTTCCTTGTGAAAACTCAAAGATGGTTAGAAAGAGGATTAAGAGATATTTCCAACAAGCTATTATTTACAGAGATATAACAAACAAAAAAAGAGTTATGCTATTCTGAATTTCAAGAAGATTTGACGGTGCTGCCGAATTTTAACTTGACCTTTGAGTAAGAAATACTAACCTCATGATAAAAAATCAAAGATGATGAAGAGAGCTTTCCAACAAGCTATTATTCGTAGAGATCTGACTAACAATGCGTGAGTTATGCTTGTTTGAAGTTTCTGCGAATTATGGCAGCTATAGGGAGGTATAGGGTTTTAGGCTCATACTAATTTGTAAGTTTTCTATGAATGATTTTTGTGGGGTTGGCTTCCTACTTATAATGAATGGGTATAGAATTATGATTACTACTTTTAATCACTTTATCATAATAAGATAATCTACCAGATAATTAAACTCTAAATTATCTTTTCTATTTTTAGGGTCTTTAATCTCTAAGCCAATTATCCCTCTATAAGGACAATTTCTAAGGCAATTATCCATCTATAAGAACATAGATCAAAGGGAATTTAAAACAAAGTTAACTACTAAAAAATCTTACCAATTTCAGCCATCACACATCCTTTCCTTCAGGAGCAAAATCGTCTTTTCACCTGCACTGGCTTCTGGACTTCTAGGACTCAAAATTCGGGGTCGTACAAAATGTGTGGGTTAGTCAAGTATACGAATTTACAAACCTATTGTTTTGGTATTACGGATTTTATCAAGTGTATTAATAACGTAGTATTTTTGGAACTGTAATGTTTGACAAAAATATAGTTTTATAAACCGTCTATATGTCTCAGTTCGTGTATCTATAGTTATTAAACGTTTACTTGGCCCATGCGAAGTGAGTATACGGAATCCAAGTAATAGGGGAGAGTTGCTTATCTGTTTGGGAGTCGTATGGGTGTTGATTTCGTTTGCCTGCCGCGTCTTCGCAGGTTGGCTCGTATTGAGTAATGAGACGGGTATGATACATGTTATGTTTTCTCTGCCTAGTCTCGAACAACACTGGCGGTAGGGGTTAAGTAGATATATCGTATTTTCCTAAAAATATAAATTAACACTGCCAGTGGGCTCCAGGTTTCCCTTTAGGTGGGATTACTCGATGAGTGATTTATTATGTCCATCCCGATGGGTTTTTGGTTGGCATTGTTAGCCGCTTTATGTTACGAGTTCTTGAGTTATAACCTATTGGGCTGGAATCATGTTTTACGTTGTAGAAATCAAATGTGTGAATTCCTTGTTCTTCGGGTTGTTTCGATTACGTCCTTGTTCGTATAGTAATCCGTTTCTCCTCTTCTTCGTATGTACTCTCGTTTCCCCATAGGACATATGATGCTGTGACTCCTACTGGGATTTTTATCTCACCCGTTGATGTTTTCCCCCTTTCAGGAGTAGTTCGTGAGCCGTAGACGGCGTTTGAGGTGTGAGTGCTCCCTATGACTTGGCTATACTATCGCACCTGCACATTTCACATGGTTTTCTTTTCGGACATTTCCTGTTTGACTCATTTTGATGTTTTGACTCACATTATAATTTTATGCATTTATTACTCTACTGGATACGGTTTTATGTTCCGGGCTTTAAGCTCAGTTTTTGATTTTGGGCTTGTGACTGTATGAACCCGTTTTCTGTTCTGGATATTTTTTCCAATCGAATAAAGTCTTCCGCTATGATATTTTATTCACTCCGATTTTTATGCCAGATGTCTGTTTCTTATTTGACATGCTCTAATTCTTGAAATATTAAATACGTTTGTTTTGGGAATCGTGTTTGAAAAGTTGTCTAAGCCTTGTGGGATTCGGATTGGTCCACGTGTTGGGCTTGTCCGGGTTTCACGGCGATAAGGGCCTGGTTTTCGGGTTCGGGTCCTTACATATATACTCTCAGAAATCTTTATCAAACATCAAGCAAGCATAGATTCACACAACATCCATATTCGGCAATACACATACATTTAGCAATATAGGAGTAAAATAGGGACACTCGGCAGCATGCATAAATCATCACACAGATTCTCAGCAATGATAAGAAACACAACAAACACTCAATGAAACATATCATGGCATACCAGGCATAAGAACATACACGAACAAACACCATATCAGATTATCATTCTCATCATTTAAATCTTACAAATCAATCCCATTTAAGCATTAGTTCACTTTCAGTATTAGCCCCTATGTGACTGAGTGTGTGCGCATGCCCTTACCTACAAACACCAAAATCAACAAACAAGTTAGCATATAACAAATTATACTTCATAAACCATGCTCCACTACCAAACCTGTGACGACCCCAATTCCTAACTATTACTATTTGCTCCGATTAAGGTCATCACCGCCGTGAAACCCAAATAGCCCAAATCACATCTATGAACTTATCTGAATCTCACCAGGCTTACCATTAACTTTTGATTTTTAGCATGTTTATTTCTAAATTTTTTTTAACAACGATTGGAACATGATATTGGACAATTATTCTGGTAACATACGGAGTGAATAAAACATCAGCGGAAGTCTTTAGATTAAATCATTGGGTTCATAACACACAAATCCCATAGGGATCCAAACAACCAGCAAGAAATCTTCCAAATATATTTCGGAAATAGCAAGAAAAGGAAGGATCTGAAAATAAACCAGAAAGTATCCTAATCATTCATGTTATATGCGCAAGTAAACCAGGATCAAGTATTCAAATGTGATGCGATATCGTCCCGCCGTGCAGCCTTGCTCTCACACACTGGTACCACGGGTAGTGGATGTACCTAAGCCTGAAAAATAGTAAAACCAATGGTATGAGATTACAAGAATCTCAGTAGGGTCGCAGCATCATAAGATCTGCAGAAACGCTAAACACAAATCTCCCAATTCACATTAGATCATTCCTAGACATCTAAAGGGGATCACGCAATTAAAAAATCAATCAGAAAGGGGTTAGAGCCGAATCTATGGTTGAGGGAGGACTACAAACACTTCCGAGTTACTACCTTTAATCACTTTATTAAAATAAAATAATTACCAGATAATTAAATTCTTTAAAGAAATTATCTATCTATAAAGACTTAGATTAAAGGGAATTTAAAACAGAATTAACTACTATACAATCTTACCAATTTCAGCCATCACACATCCTTTCCTTTAGGAGCAAAATCGTCTTTTCACCTGCACTTGCTTCTGGACTTTTAGGACTCAAAATTTGGGGTCTCACAACATGCTCGAAGCATGTCCTCAAGAATCTGAATTGTCCTCTCTGATTGTCCATCTGTCTGCGGGTGAAAGGTTGGACTGAAATTTAATCGAGTGTCCAATGCACTATGAAGTTTCCCCCAAAATCTTGATGTAAATCTCGGGTCTCGATCTGATAAAATTGACACAGGTACTCCGTGAAGTCTCACTATCTCATCCAAGTACCTAAATGCCAATTTCTCCGGTGTGTTCGTCACCCAAATAGGTAGGAAATGTGCATACTTGGTCAACCTGTTCACTATCACCCAAATTGCATCATAACCTCCCAATGTCCTCGGTAATCCTGTCACAATGTCCATTGTCATATGTTCCCATTTCCACTCTGGAATAGGTAATGGATGAAGTAGTCCTGCTGGTCTCTGATGCTCTATTTTTACCCTCTGGCATATCAAACACTTGGCCACAAATTCTGCAACATTTATCTTCATCCCGGACTACCAATATTGCTCTCGCAAATCTCTGTACATCTTGGTGCTACCAGGATGAATAGAAAATGTCGAACTATGAGCCTCGCACATAATCAACTGTCTAAGGCTCTCATCAATCGGAACACAAACTCTGCCTCAGAATGTCAACACGTCATCATCTCTGACTCAATATTCACTGACCACACTGATATTGCTTCCATCATCTTCTAACTGCTGTCTCACTCGAACCAACACTAAATCCTCAAGTTGCTTGGATCGAATATCATCTATCAAAGATGGTCTGACCACAATCTGTGCAATCAAGGTTCCTGATTCCTCATTGTCAAATTGGACTCTTGATGCCCTCAAACACATCAACATCTGCAAGTATTCAGTTCTGACATAGGCTAAGGAAGTCTGAGTCTTCCTGCCCAATGCATCAGCAACAACATTTTCCTTGCCTGGATGGTAATCAATCACAAGATCATAGTCCTTGATCAATTTCAACCATCTTCTCTGTCTCAAATTTAATTCCTTTTGGGTGAGAAGGTATTTGAGACTCTTGTGATCGGTGAACACCCTGCATGTTTCACCATACAAGTAATGTCTCCAAATCTTCAATGCATAGACCACTGCCGCCAACTTTAAATCATGAGTTGGGTAGTTGCTCTCATGTGGTCGTAGTTGTCTCGATGCATAAGCCACAACCTTCCCTTCTTGCATAAGCACACATCCTAATCCCAATCTCGAGGCATCACTGAACACAACATATTCTCTACCTTGAACCGGAAAAATAAGAATTGGAGCTAATACCAATCTGCTCTTCAATTCCCGAAAGCTCTGCTCACATTTTTCAGACCACACAAAAGAAACACCTTTGCACATCAAATGCGTCAAAGGTCCTGCTAAAATTGAAAAATCCTCCACGAACTGCCTGTAGTACCCTGCGAAACCAAAGAAACTGCGAATCTCTGTGATATTTTGAGGTGGCTCTCAGGATACAATTGCTTCAATTTTCTTGGGATCAACATGCACTCCTTTGGCTGACACCACGTGGCCTAAGAAACCAACCTCTTGAAGCCGAAATTCACACATTGATGGTCCTTCTGTTATTGGTTCTTCTCTTGACATTGATGGTGATACTCTTGTGGTTATTCTAATGGGTGACTTTGAAGGATAAAGTGGTAAAGGTAATATGCTCCTTTGGCTATTTGTTCTGGGGTAATTGGGTTTATCACTAGAGCCGAATAGTAGTTTATTAGAGAAGTAGAGGAGAATTTGAATACCTAGTACTTGTTGAACTTTTTGATTCGGAGGATGATGCTTTGCTTGCCAGCATCGCTGCTAGAGACTTTTTTTCTTCCTTCTTGTCCTTTTTTAAGGTGTTAAGATTAATAATTTATCATAATTTTTTTGTACGTATACTTCAAGTTGTAAGAATGTTGTGATACTTTTATTTTCTCTCATTCTTGATTTTATTGCTTTCCGAATAACCTTTAGGTCCCTTTTAAGACTTCGTCTTTCTTCTTCTTCCCTCTTAGCTTGCTATTTTACACTAAATATTTTTTGATAACAAAAAGTTAGAATAGCCTTTTGTTTTTCTTTAGTTAATCTTTCGGTTATCCAGTATTTGTTTAATCTGAAGCTCTTCGGATATTCTTCTTTTTTGAAATTTATTCAGTTGATTATAAACCTTTGGTACCTCATTTCTTTTTTCCTGTCAACAAATTATTTATGTCAACATCTAATTCACATAATATCTTAACATTTGTATTTAATCTTTGTAAATATTTTCTATTTTTTGTTTCTGTATATTTTTTCCAATTTTCATCTATATGTTTACCAATTTTTCTTTTTATTTTATTTAATTCAATTATTTATTCTTTCATTTTCATGTTCTCTTATAATATCGTTAATTATTCCTAGTAATTTGCTTCCAAATTTTTCCCTTTCTAAATATTCTTTGCAATCGTAATATTCTATTAAAGTAGTATGATTTACCACATGATTATTAATTCTTAGATTTATTCCTTCTATCAGTTTAGTTTTTAGTATTTTTATCTCATTAATTCTTGAGAAATCTATCTCCATCAATTTTTCAACACATTTCTCTATGGTTTGTACTTGTGCATAAACAACAAGGTTAGCTATAGATACCTTTGTGTCTTCTGTTCTTGATGGTTGCTTTTTTATTCTTCTTCAATTCTTTTATAAATCATGTAAATTATTTAACTAACCTTTAATGAACTCGATATTAAAATGAAAATTAGATAATAATGTTTGCCATTATGCAAATATTTGCTTTGAAACTAAATTTTTTACATTTTTTTTGTAGAATAAATTTTGCCTACTGACAATCAACTCTTATTAAAAAGGTTTTATTAAATAAATTATCTTAAAAAGCATTAATACATAAAACTATCGCCAGAACTTCCTTTTTAACAATAGAATAGTTATACTGAGCTTTATTTCAAATTCTTGTGTGACATCTCACTAATTATTTTGTGTTATTTAATATTTGCTTTAATATTCCTTCATAACCATTTTCAAATGCATCAGTTTCAACTATTAAATATGCATTTTCTTGAGGGATGCCTAAACATGGTAGTTGTTTTATCTTTTGCTCTATTTCTTTCACTACTTTAGTCATTTTGTCATTCCAAACCAGAGCATTTTTCCTTAATCTTTTATACAATAATTTGCATATGATTCTAATGTTAAAAATGAATTTTGCTATATAATTCAAACATCCTAAAAATTTTTGTAATTGTTGTTTATCTTTTATTTCACTAGAAAATTTATCAACAAATTCAATACATCTATTTATTGGGGTGAAAGTTCCTTGTACTATATCATATCCTAAAAATCTTATTTTTATATGAGATAATTTCATTTTAGATGCAGATACCACTAATCCAATTTCCTTTATTATATTCAAGAGTTTTCTTAAGTGTCTAAAATATTCAGTTATTGATTTAGAGTATACTAGCATATATCTATTTATACTATGGTGAATTTGTAATAAGGGTTAAATATTTCGTTCATTATATTTTGAAACTCTGACAGTGTATTTTTTTAATTCAAAGGGCATTACATTCCATTCATAATGTCCAAAATATACTGTGAAAACTGTTTTATACTTGTGTCCTTATGTATTTATATTTGTCAGAATCTTGATTTCATATCAAATTTAGAGAATATAGTTGCTTCAGATAATTTTTTTTTAAGTCTCTTTTATTTAGTATAGGATACCTAATCCATTATAAGCTTTTGCTGAGAGGTTTATAGTTAATTATTAATCTAGGTCCACATCTTTCTATTTCTACTTGATTTTGAACATAAAATGTTGCACACAACCATGATGATTTACTAATCCTTATAAATTTTTTCTAATAATTTTTTTTTTTATTTTTTACAGTATTCTAATAGCTCTGTATTTATTTGAATTGGTCTAGCTTTTGTAGGTATATTTTTCTCATCAAAATCTTTTTCATAAGGTAATCTTATAATGTTTCTTTTCCTATTACAAAAGATATTTGGTAGAGTTGCACATACCTTATTTTTAATTTTTTCTTTTAGCTTTTCTATTTCTCTTTTTATTTCTATATCCTGCAGATCATTTTCTATTTTTCTATGGTTTACTTCATTAGTTAATAAATGTAAATATTTTTTCTTATTTATTAATAAGACTTCCTTTTTAATTCCTAATTCTTTCATTACGTTTATATCTCTTTCTTGTATATTCTTACATAATTCGAAAGTAATTTGTTTTCCTAATATATCTGTAAGTAGCCCTTTATTATCTACTTTAAACGGATAAATTTGAGTAAGAAAAGGGGTCTCTAGTATTAAATCTTGAGATAAATTTTTAATTAATAAAAAATATTTCTAAAACATATTTATTGATTGCACACATGTGCATTTTTTATTTTATATCTTATTTCTGATTTCTGTTTATTAGATACATGCAATCTTTCTCTAGTCTTTTCATAATATTTAGTACGTATTAATCATTTTCTAACACAATTATGATCTGCTCATAAGTCTAAAAAATTTTTATTTTTATCTTAAAGTCTTTTATAACTATGGTTATATAATTATATCATTTTTAAAATTCTATTTTGAAATAGCATTAACAAAGTCTTCTTTTTTTCTATTACTACTTTCAAGAAAATCTTCGATCTGATCTTTCCCTTCAGATTATGAAAAATATAATTTATTTCTTCTTTAATATATTGAATTTCTTGTTTTAAATCATCTAAGATTAATATTTCACTCTTTTGTTCTCGTTTAAATAAGATCTCGTTTAAATTATATATTTTTATTTCTTTATCTTTACTCTTGCTATTCTTAATATAATCCTCATACTCTATTTTTTTTCTGCAATTCTTTATCTTCCATTTGAATAATCATGTAAAATAAAGTTTTTTCCGTTGTTATTGTATTAATATTATAGCACTGATATAGTTCTATACATTCACATTCTTCCAGGCTTTTATTACTTTCTGAAGCGCTATAATCGTTTTCTGACTCTTTTCCCATCATATTTAATAATTCCTCTTTATCACTTTTATTTATTTCTAGGGCTCTTATCTTTTTAATTAACGGACATTCTTTTTTATAATGACCGTATTTTCCACATTTGTAACAGGTAGGTCATTTTTTTCTTTCTTTACGAATTTTTATTGTATTTTTCTTCTTTTTTTCTTATTAAATCGTGATTTTTCATAAGTTCTTTGATAAGTCTTTTGGTACTTATTAATTCTTGGTTTCTTAAGTTTTTTATATTTTTGTTTGGCTGAAGGAGCAGTTATCTTTTCATAACCATATTGACTACAAAAAGATCCTAACTCTTTTCTTCCACTGAGTTTATCTTGCTTTAGTTTTGACTTTAATTTTAATTCATTGCATAAGTTTAACCCTTCTGTATTTACTTAATTTATCAAATCTCTATAAGTAATCATATCATAGTGAAGACTATTATTATTAAACTTACCTTTTATTCTATTCCTTACTCTATCTGCAAATAATCTAGGAAACCCAGCAATAAATCTTTTTTTCTAATATGATTGTTGACAGTTTTCTCTAAAAAATACTTTAGATAAGAACATTGTGAGGAACCCCCCCCAGGAGGAACCTACCCCATATCAGGTATTGTCTGGCCCTCGGCCCTCAGCCTTCAGCCCACGGCTGGCAACCGGCAACCAGGAGCCCTCAGCCCAAAGGCTGGCAACTCTGGCCCATGACTATTCGATCCCCTGGCTGCAGCCACTGAGACTCGAACCCCTGTCATGGCACCTTTTATTCCTCCTAAGAGGACGCCTGGCGTCCTCTTAGGAGGAATAAAAGGTGCCATGACAGGGGTTCGAGTCTCAGTGGCTGCAGCCAGGGGATCGAATAGTCATGGGCCAGAGTTGCCAGCCTTTGGGCTGAGGGCTCCTGGTTGCCGGTTGCCAGCCGTGGGCTGAGGGCCGAGGGCCAGACAATACCTGATATGGGGTAGGTTCCTCCTGGGGGGGTTCTTCACAAACATACTTTTGTACCATCTAAAATCTTATAGTTTGGGACAAATTAGGTTTGACAATATTATTGATGCCTTTTCAGCCACACTTTGAGGATTTCCTATGAAATGTTTAGTTATTGCATAAATTAAAGTAGTAAAGGAATTCTCAGTCATAAATGTTTGTCCTTTCCTAATTTCAAGTTTTACTGTTACCATTATTTCATTCTTTTTGGTTAAGGATAAATAATTATCCCACCATCCTTTTAGTTATCATATAAATCCTGATATTATTATCCTGGTTATTTCTTTATAAATATTATTTATTATTTTATAAGCAGATGTTGTCATACACATTTCATTTAACATGTCCATTATTCCAGATTCGGTTTATACCATCTATGTTCCATTCATGTACTTTTACCATCATAACTTCCTTGGGTCCATCTTTCTTTGGTTTGTATATCTAGTAATGATGGTCTAGGATAATAGTAGGGAATTTTAGGTCTATCATATAATTCTATTATATTAACTTCTAGTTTTTCTTCAAAATATTTAGTTATTTCTTCTATTTTGGAATTATCTGATTGTGATTCACTTTCAGTTTCTGAAATTGTAGTTATTTGGTATTTTTTTGTTAATTCTAAAAGCTCTAGTTATTTTGTTATTTTTTAAAATAGTTCATTTTTGTTTTTTAGATTAAAATTCTTAATTTCTTTGTTTAGCTTGATTAAAAAATTTTCTATTTTTATTTCTTTCTTTTCTTGACTTAGCTTTATACTTTTTAGCTGTTGTGATATTAATTATAACATTTAATTTGTATAGTTATTTTAGCTTTTTATTTTTCCATAGTCAGAGTTATCCATTTCTATTTTTTCAAAAGAAGGATACTTTGATTTTTCAATAGTTTGTGTTTTTGTTTTAATCCATATTCTTTGACTAGATGATGCTTTATTTATAGATTTATTATTTGATGACTCGACTAATTCTTCTTTATAATTATCATGCCTTGATTTCCACCAAATAAAGAAATCTATATGGGCATAATACTTAGTTAACTCTTCTTTGTAATCTTACCATATCTTCCCCCTCATCTTCAAGGGTATTTCTTAAAGATATTGTTGACATTTATCATCATTCTTATTTGCAAAGTATTGATCATATAATAATTCTATATTTAACTCAAATATTTTATAATTTTTTATTATAATTAATTGTATTAGCCATATTACTAGGTGTTGGGGATATGAGAGGTAGTTCATTTTTATCTTTTACTGACGAAGTTGCAATATAATTATTAAAGAATACTCTTAGTCCAATCTACTCCTTTTAATGAGGGTTGTTTGTTTTTTTTTTCTGATTTATTTGTTATTGTTTCATATCTACTAGATAATGATTTCCTAGATGATTCTGATTTATTTTGAAGTTTAAATACTATCTCAGCATGTCCTTTATCATTTTCTATAATTTCTATTGGTTGGGTTCTAGGCTTACTTATTTTTGGTGGCACAATATTCATTATTTGCCAAGAGTCAAGGAATGTTACTTGATCCCAATTTATTAAATTAGATGTATGGATATTTACATATTCATAATTGGCTTATATTAACACAGTTGTTTCTTTTCCGGATTCTAACTTTGCTTTAGGACTTAAATTAGATTTCATTACTTTATAATGTATTTTGTATATTATAGCTACTTTTTTTGAACTATTCATTATCGTTGTTAATATCTTCATATTTAACGTTAAAATTTTACTTAAATTATCATCAAACAAATCTATTGAAAAGTTTGGGTAGCAATTAAAAGTATACTGGTCCTATTGCTAAGTTGAATTCACGTATTGCTAGTAATGAGTTCGTGAATGATGTAAACCTAGCATCTCTTCAACATCTCAATATAAGAGAATCTAATCATATTCTATGTAAAAGTTTTATAGCTATCTGAACTAGTCCAATATGTATAAATTTATACTTTTCCTTAAATTTTTATATTTTATTAGTATCAATTAATTCTATTTGTTCTACCTATGGGCTTATATGTAAAGATCTTTCAGATGTTTCTATTATATAATCATGAGTAAACTAAATTTTAAAATCCTAATTCCATCTTATATATCTTATGAAGAGATTTTAAGTATATTCCAATTTTGTAGTTTTGTTCTATTGTAGATATATGTAATTTTGGTTTTCCTTAAGTCGTTTAGATCTTATCCTTAAGAATCTATCCATTACTTATTCTTTGTAATCTACTACCATTCAATAATAGAAAAGTTCAATTGAGAAATCATACCTTTTGACATTAAGCACGGGAACACCTGCAGCTTACCAACAGTCTTACTTCGATTATTGCTATTGCCGGGAACACCGTACCAGGCTTATCAACGCTCTTGACACTTTGGATATAGTTTCACAACTTGGCTCTACTACCATTGGGGGTGG
The DNA here is from genome assembly GCA_019739055.1 of Passiflora organensis. Taxonomy (NCBI): domain Eukaryota; kingdom Viridiplantae; phylum Streptophyta; class Magnoliopsida; order Malpighiales; family Passifloraceae; genus Passiflora; species Passiflora organensis. The sequence goes on from JAEPBF010000087.1 coordinate 30,652,524, forward strand.
ATCGGTTAGAAGAATATGGTAAATGGAATTGATGTTTTAAGGATAGGAGGGAGTGTTTTAGCTGTGAGACATTTTATCTCTTAAGGATATTGAAATCTAAACAATAAAAACTCAAAGATGTATTTCAAAGAGAATTCTTCATTCAGAATTTTTCAAGGTGAATACAACTGAGGCAAAGAGCCTCTTTTATAGCCAAAAAGACTATATTATATTATATTTTTATCCTTGCTTTTGAATAATAATTCATACCTTGATAAGGAAATTTTCCTCTTTTATTTTAGTCCATAACTTTGCAGATTCTCCTTATCTTTTCTTATCTTCTGTTCAATGGCTCTTTTATCACTTTTTTTTCATCTTCTTTTTCCAATTTCTTTATTTTGATTTCAAATTTTTTAGTATAAAGATCTCTTTTTTCTTCTCTCATTAGTTCCTCTCTTAAAGTTGAAGGTGATACTCCGGTGGTTATGCTAATGAGAGAGTTTGAAGGGTATAAAAGGTAAAGGTATTAATGGTTTTTTTTTTGACTATTTATTCTGAGGTACCATTTGAAGGGTACCCTTTAGTGAAATAGTCAAATAGCTAAAACACCTTTACTATCCTTATACGTTGATTCCAATTATCATACTCTTTCATACAATCCAACCTCAATAATATTATGCTCTTGGCTTCATAGTATCTTTTGGACATTATGAATGGAATATAATGCCCTTTGGATTAAAAAATGCACCGTCTGAGTTTGGAAAACAAAAAGTGCTTTGTTAGAGTCAAGTCATGTCAATAGTGCTTTGTAAGAGTCAAGTAATTGTCAGTACTTTAATCAAGAGTCTGTGCTTTAAGTTATTTATTGTCAAGTAACCAGTTACCCAGGATAACAGGTTAAAAATGACTGGAAATCTCGGTATCCAGGTCACTACTATTGTGTATAAATAATCCTATGAATGGATGAATGGGGCATCAGTGGTTTTTATCAAAAACTCTTCTGTCGTTCCTTTACCCCTTATGGCCACTTAAAGCTTTCTTATCTCCTAGGTCTTGGACTCAATATTATTATTAATTTATCATTTTGTTTCTCATCTTGTTATCATTCTGTTTCTCATCATGTTATCACTCTATGGTCTCCTGAAGAAATTAATTTTCTCAAAAGTATAATGCTCGTGGGTCCTCTAAATAGAATTAAGGCTGGGTTACTGAGGGATTGAGTGTGTCTTGGGAGCTCCAGGACAGTTTGGTAGCGTAGCCACTTCTTAAGTGAGGTAAGAAACTATTCTTACTGGTGGGTTTAGCACTCACCTTAGCAACAGTAATAGATAAATCATAGATAATATTTGATGACATGATTTAGGAGGTAAATCTACAACCATAAATCTAGAAACCCATACATCACTTACTCAAACCAGTTTGTTTTCTGTTAAAATCCCGGAAAATTCCCAAACCAGTTTGACAAACAAGATTGATCATCTTGTTGAAATCACCCATATCCCTGATGAAGCAAAGGTAAATGATTCGTCATTACCTATAGTCAATCGGTATGCTATGTTTAAAAAGGGATTCATCAGAAGATCGATACGATCCCTTATTTCTCCATAACAACCTTTTGTTAAAGAGTATATCTAGTCTTCATGACTATCCCAATGTCCCCTATCATCCACTACTTGTGAAAAGTATGTGACTTTAGAGCTCCCTTTAGAATTTATTTCATAATGGATAAAATATGGATATACTCATATCCATCTGGGAGCTATAAGAATAATTCTTTCTTATCATGTCGAAAAGGGTTACCTGTAACATTAAGATTATCCTTGCTTGACAGTCGATATGTCTAATACCAGAATGCAGTTATTGGAACAATCCTGACAACGTTCAATACGGGAAGCATAGTTCTCACTTTTTTCGCAAATTTTAATATATCGCTATTAGATAAACATCTTTCTACTTGTATGAAAATACAAATACAGCTCATTGGAGCACCACATGTTTCCCAAGCCATTACTACAATACTACATCACCAGATAATGTATCGTTTACAAGACCATGCTGTCAATCTGAGCATCCCTGATATTTGTTCAGATCCTGTGTTCATTTATTCAGATGAACGGATGACCCCAACAATCGTCCATCCACTAAGACAGCTACAGAAGGAAAAGCTGGAAAAATTAATCCCGTTATCTTAGATTACCAATTATGAATAGTTATATGCTACTGCCAAGCCAATACAGATCCAAAATTTGTTTGGACTCAAGATGGAAAAGTCCAAACAGTTTTTCCATCTACTCCCTCTTCCTCCACCATAGAAACTTTTCAGACAGTTTTGATTGAACCAATTCCAAAAAAATATGACAAGAAGATACCTATCAATTGTTTTTTTCCAATGGTGACCATTTCTATGCATCCCACATCAATGGCCATTTTATTTGGGATACCGCACTAGAAACTTGTGATCCAGAATGTACCAGCAACGAAGATTTCGAAGAATATTTGGGTTCCAAAAGAAAACACAAATTATCAAGGAGAACCCTGCAAAAAAAGAGAAGCATGGGTCATCTTGGGTAAACCTCTCTCACCTTTGGAAATATACCATGAAGCTTTAGCCATCCTTGAAAAAGAAGGGCTAAAAGAAATTTGTATTCTATAGGCAAAGGAACGATTAAACAGAAATATTCTTGCCTGTCACCAACAAGTTATCACCAAACCGGATTTACACCCAACAACAGTCTAAGAATGTTTTATGTTCAATGAAGCAGATTTTCCTTCTCTCTCTGTACAAGACACAATGGCTATTCAATGAAGACCCTACATCATTCCTCGAGAAGTTAAATCTGATGGGTCTTCTGCACTTAGCCAAGTTGAGAAAGTATTGAATTGGAAAACAAAAAATAGTGCTGCACAAAAAAATCTCCTACAAAAGATTGATTGAAAAGTTGATCAAGTTCTGGTTGGCCAAACTTCACATGATTAAAGAATGGATTCATTGACAGCTCAATTATCCAAACCAGAAAGAGATTTTTCTCAACAGCTGGCTGATGCAATAGAAAGATTGCAGCAAAATCCATCTCCAGCATTTTGACCTCAAGATACAAGAAAAAAACCTAGACACAATGAATGGTTCTCGCTAGATGATATTCTATACAGAAGAGGGTCAACAGGTTCTAATTATTTGTTGTCTAGATTGATAAAGAAATGCTGATTCTATGAGCAATTATGTATGAAGTATTACAAGAATTTGTGTCTAGAACTACTGGCACATTAAGTTCGTATTTTTACTCACTACCAAAAGCCACCAGGATATAATTCTTTCAAAGTGTTTCTATATCCATGGCAATAGAATATCTTTACAATGAATTCTTGAAAGATTTTAATGATTACATTTAGACATACAAGACTGAGTATTATGCTCGGAAATGTTGTTCTATCGAAGAAAAAGATCTACATATTCACTATGAAGTCATGGCGAAACTATTCTATTCTTTGGAAGGATACAATGAGTTATAGAAAGTTTTTGTTTCCTCTCTTCTAGAAGTTATCTCTACCAAGATATATAAGTTTCTCCAATAGTCAAGATCAAGTGTGACGATGTGTACCCTTGGAAGGTTATACCAATTGGATTTTTAAGTAAGGATACAACTTTGTGAGCAGCAGAAACTATTCCAAGATTTTCAAAAGTCAGAAAGAAAGACATCAAAGATTTTCGTCAATCTCATCTCAAAATCAAATGCAAAGATACAAAATGTACATGTACGAAAAGGAAGAAAAAATACTTCTGACAATGGAGAAGTGATAAGTCCAGACGACCACGAAAATTCCAGAAAAAACCCTATCGCTTCTTCAAGAGGAAAAATACAAGGGGAAAAGAGGCAATAAGTGTTATATCTGTGGTCAAAACAGACATTTTGCAAAGAATTATGCTAGGAATTTAATAAAGTCTGCCCGACTTATTTCACAAATCAGCAAGGAAGTTAATCTTTTGAATGCAGATATTGAGTCTCATTTCTCTAAACATGAGGAACCAACACCAGAGATAGTTTTTGGGCTTGCTTAGCAAGATGATTCTATATGAACAACACAATCATGCTGTTCCTCCACAGATGACGAAAGCAAATCTTCATCACATTTACAAATCTTACAAGCTGAAAAGAAAACGAAGTCCATCCAACCTGCTGTCTCCATTCATATTCGATTGTCAATTCTTCCATCAGAGGCATGGAAGCGGCATCTACAATATTTCAAGGCAGCAGATAGAAAATTCTTTTGTACAGAACTCATCACCAAACAAAAAATCGGGATACAGTTTTTCCTGGATGCACTATTTAAACAAAAGCACTAGGAAAAAAGCTACCGAAAAAATATTTTTTGATTGGACTCGACATCTACCAATAAGGGAGAAGTTATAGATTCTGCCTACAAGATTAAAATTCAAAAGATTCTTCAGACCATATACAGAGATTCTTCGTCTCTATTCCTTGACTAAAGTAAATGATAGATTTAAGGAATGATCACAAAAACTTCTTCCCTACTGCACTAGCAATCATGTTGAATTCAACCATCCAACCCCACTATGGAAAAAGAAGGAATTTTATGTCTCTTTGCCATTCAAGTTGAATGAGGATGTCAACCCCTCTAAGGCTTCCCATCCAGGCATGATCTCAACAGATTTACAGCTAACACGAGAAGAATGTACTCAACTTCTTGAACAAGAGCTCATTGAGCCAAACATTTCTGAATGGGTATGTCAAGTCTTCTATGTCGAAAAAAGATTTAAGCTGACGAGAGGAAAGAAAAGACTAGTCATTGATTACAAGCTACTCAACTATTTCCTTAATGTCTTTTGTACTTTGATGGTCAAATATGAATGGAGACAGCAGGTTGGATGGACTTCTTTTTCTTTTCAGCTTGTAAGATTTGGAAATGTGATGAAGATTTACTTTCGTCATCTGTTGAGGAATATGATGATTTTATTATTGATATAGAATCATCTTGCTGAGCAAGCCCAAAAACTATCTATGGGGTTGGTTCCTCTTGTTAAGAGAAAATAGACTCTATATCTGCATCCGAAAAATCAACTTCCTTGTTGATTTGTGAAACAAGTCAGGTAGACTTTGTTGGTTTCTTAGGACAATTCTTTGCAAAATTTCCTTTTTAACCAAAGATATAACACTTATTGCCTCTTTTTCCCCTTGTATTTTTCCTCCTGAAGAAGCAATAGGGTTTTTTCCAGAATTTTTGTGGTCGTCTGGACTTGTCACTTCTCCATTGTCGAAAGTATTTTTTCTTCTTTGTCGTAAATATACAACTTGTATCTTTGCATTTGATTTTGAGATGAGATTGACGGCAAATCATTGATATCTTTCTTTCCAACTTTTGAAAATCTTGGAATAGTTTTTACTGCTCACAAAGCTGCATCCTTACTTAAAGAGCCAATTGGTATAACCTTCTAAGGGTACACATTGTCACACTTGATCTTGACTATTGGAGAAACTTATACATCTTGGTAGAGATAATTCTGGAAGAGAGGAAACAAAAACTTCTTTTAACTCATTGTATCCTCCCAAAGAATAGAATAGTTTGGCCATTACTTCATAGTGCTTCTGAAGATCTTTTTCTTTGATAGAACAACATTTTCGAACATAATACTCGGTCATGTGTGTCTGGATGTCATCATTAAAATCTCCCAAGAATTCATTGTAGAGATATCCTATTGTCATGGCTGTAGAAGCACTTTGAAAGTATTATATCCTGCTAGCTTCTGGTAGTGAGTAAAAATATGAACGTAATGTGCCAGTAGTTCGAGACACAAATTCTTGTAATACTTCATACATAATTATTCCTGCAATCAATATTTCTTTATCAATCCAAGCAGCAAATAACTGGAACCTTTTGACCCTCTTATATACCTGAATGTCATTTAGCGAGAACCATTCATTGTGGCTAGGTTTTTTCCTTATATCATGAGATCAAAATGATGGAGATGGATTTTCAGATTTTGATTTTAAAGAAAGCTCAGATTTTGCAGTATTCATGAGAATCTGCTATAAGATAGATTCTGAGAATAATGAAAAAAGTTTCAGAGAACTTGGACTACTCCAACTTAGTCATAGTGGTCTCAGATTATTGATTTCTTTAAGGATTTGATTCTTGTAAATCCATCTGAGAAAGTTGTCATGCTTGCAGAAGAAAAGTATACATTGCTTCTTTTCCTTTACTGAAGCTATAATGCCTGGCTTTAGATCCAGAGCTTGTGTTGGATGCTTTTGTAGACCTGAAAATATTGAACATTGGATCAGGCCTATTTGGCTGTGGTTGCAATGTGGAAGATAAATCAAGTTCTGGAAATAGATCAGGTTTTCTATATATCTTTCCTTCTATGTGTTTATCTTTTAACTGTTGGGCATCATATAACTCGTTTTCAATAGATTTGAACTTGGATTGTGTCCTAAAAACTAAGGGATGTGTATAATCCCTGTATTTTTGGAGTTTTTACTGCAATCTTTTTGTTGCATCAGCCAGATGTTGAGAAAAATCTCTTTTTAGTCTAGTTAATTGGGATGTCAGTGAATCCATCTTTTGATCATGAGAAGTTTGGCCAGCTAGAACTTGATCAACCTTTCGATCAATCTTTTATAGGAGATTGTTCTGTGCAGCACTGTTTCTTGTTTGCCAATTAAATACTTACTTAGCTTGGCTAAGTACAGAAGACCAAACAGGTTTAACTTCTCAAGGAATGATGTAGGGTCTTTGTTGAATAGCCATTGTGTCTTCTCCAAAGAGAGAAGGAAAATTTGTTTCATTAAACATAAAGTATTCTTGGATTGTTGTTGGGTGTAAATCTTGTTTGGTGATAACTTGTTGGTGACAGGCAAGAAGATTTCTCTTCAATTGTTTGTTTGCCTCTGGAATACAAATTTCTTTTAGCCCCTCTTTTTCAAGATGGCTAAAGCTTCATGTTATATTTCCAAGGGTGAGGGAGGTTCACTCAAGAGGACCCATGCTTCCTTTTTTTCGAAGAATTCTCCTTGCGAAGGAGGAGAAGGAGGATCTCGATCCTTTTTGTGGAGCTTGCATGGTGTATGCTTCCTTGATAATTTGGGTATTCTTTTGGAACCCAAATATTTTTCAAAATCTTCATTGCAGGTGAATCTTGGATCATAAGTGTCTGGTACGGTATCCCAGATAAAATGACCATTAATGTGGGACGCATACCAATGGTCACCATCGGGGAAAAAACAACTGAGAGGTATTTTTTTGTTATAGTTTTTTGGAATTGGTTCAATCAAGAGTGTCTGGAAAATTTTTGTGGTGGAGGAAGAGGGAGCAGATGGGAAAACTGTTTGGGCTTTTCCATCTTGAGTCTGAAGAAATTTTGGATCTTGGATCTGTACTGGCTTAGTAGTAGCATATAACTATTCATAACTAGTAATCTAAGATAATGGGATTAATTTTTCCAGCTCTTCCTTCTGTAGCTGTCTTGGTGTTTGGATGATTATTGGGGTCATCCGTTCATCTGCATAAATGAACACAGGACCTGAACAAACATTAGGGATGCTCAGATTGACAACATAGTCTTACAAACGGTACACTATCTGGTGATGTAGTGTTAGAGTAATTGTTTAGGAAACCTATGGTGCTCCAGTGAGCTGTACTTATATTTTCATACAAGTAGAAATATGTTTGTCTAAGAGTGATATGCTAAAATTTGGGAAAAAAGTGAGAACAATGCTTCCCGTATTTAACGTCATCAAGATTGTTCCAATGGCTACATCCTAGTATTGGATATATCGACTGTCAAACAAGGATAATCTTGCTGTTACAGGTAAATCTTTTCGACCATGAAAGGAAAGAATTATTCTTATAGCTCCCAAATGGATATGAGTATATCCATATCTTATCCATTGTGAAAAAAATTCTGAAAGGAGCTCTAAACTCATATACTGATAGAAATAGTGGTGGATATGAGTATACTCTCTGACAAAAGGTTGTCTTAGAGAAATAAGGAACCGTATTGTTCTTGTGATGGATCCCTTTTTGAACATAGCATACGGATTAACTATAGGTAATGAGAAATCATTTACCTTTGCTTCGTCAGGAATATGGGTGATTTTTAACAAGATGATCTGACCAGAAGACAAAATAGTTTAAGTAATGTTTGGGTTTCTGGATTCATGGTTGTAGATTTAGCCCCTGAATCATTTCATCAAATATTATCTGTGATAGATATGGGTGAATTCAACAAGATGATTAATCTTGTTTGTCAAACTGATTTTGAAATTTTTCATGATCTGAACAGAAGATAAAAAGGTTTGAGTAAGTGATGTCTGGATTTCTGGATTCATGATTGTAGATTGTGCTAGTATATTCTAAATCAATAACTGAATATTTTAAACATCTAAGAAAATTCTTGAATATAATAAAATAAAATAGATTAATCTTGTCTGCATCTAAAGATAAAATTATTTTAGACAAAGATAAAATTTTTAGGATATGATATAGTACAAGGAACTTTTATCCCTATAAATAGAATTATTGAATTTGCTGATAAATTTTCTAATAAAATAAAAGATAAAAAATAGTTACAAAAATTTTTAGGATGTTTGAATTTTATAACAGAATTTATTCCTAATATTAGAATCTTATGCAAACCATTGTATAAAAGGTTAAAAAAAATACCCCTGCTTGGGATGATAAAATAACTAAAGCAATAAAAGAAACAAAGCAAAAGATGATCTGTTAAAAAGAAAGTTCTAGCGATAGTTTTATGCGTTAATACTTCTCAAAATGATTTATTTAATAAAATCTTTTTAATAAGAGTAGATTGTCATTCGAAAAAATTCATCTTAGAAAAAGATATAAAAAATTTAGTTTCAAAATAAATATTTGCACAATGACAAGTATTATTATCTAATTTTGATTCTCATATCAAGTTTATTAAAGGAAAGTTAAATAATTTGCCTGATTTGTTATCCGAAGAGTTTTTGCAGGGAACAAAAGAAAAAAAAATTGAAAAAAAATGAAAAAATAACCATCTAGAACAGAAGACTCAAAAGTACCTATGACTAACCTTGTTGTTTATGCACAAATACAAACCATAGAGAAATGTGTTGAAAAATTTATGAAAATAGATTTCTCAAGAATTAGTGAAGTAAGAATATTGAGAACTAAATTGATAGAAAAAATAAATCAAAGCATTGATGATCATATGGTAAACCATACTACTTTAATAGAATATTGTGATTGTAAAAAAAAATTTAGAAAAAGAAAAATTTGAAAGAAAATTTCTAGGAATAATTAATGATACTATAATAGAACATGAAAATAAAAGAATAAATAATTGAATTAAATAAAATAAAAAGAAAAATTGGTAAACATATAGATGAAAATTGGAAAAACTATAAAGAAACAAGGAATAGAAAATATCTATAAAGATTGAATATAAATGTTAAGATATTATGTGAATTAGATAGTGACACAAATAATTTGTTAAAGGAAAAAAGAGACGAGGTACCAAAGATTTATAAGCGAAAGAATAGAGTTAAAAAATGAGTCGAAAGATTGACTAAAGATAAAACAAAGGTTATTCGGATTTTCTATTATCAAAAGATATTCAGTGTAAAACAGCAAGCCAAGAAAGAAGGAGGAAGGTGAAGTCTTAAAAAGGATTTAAAGGTTATTCAGAAATCAATAAAGAGGAGAATAAAGGAAAATAAAAATATCGGAGTATTTTTACAATTCGAAAAATACGTACAAAAAAATTAAGATAAATTAGTAATCTTAACAGCTTAAGATGGACAAGAAAAAAGAAAAGAAGTCTCTAGCAGAAATACTGGCAAACAAAGCATCATCCTCTGGATCAAAGAGTTCAACGAGTCCCAAGTATTCAAATTCTTCTTCCACTTCTTCAGTAAACTACTATTCATAGTGACAAACCCGATTACCCCCAAATAAATAGCCAACAAGAAATCATTAATACCTTTACCATTATACCCATCAACATAACTCATTACCATAACCACAAGAGTATCACCTTCAACCTTAAGAGAGGAACCAATAAGAGAAAAAAAAAGAGATCTTTATACTTAAAAATTTGAAACCGAAATAATGTCATTGGAAAAAGAAGATGAGATAAAAGAGATAAAAGAGATAAAAGAGTTGATACTTTAAAATTTTCTAAAAGAAAATTATTTTCTGATGGACCATCTATATAAAACCAAAGAGTTTTATGAGCAAATATTGCTTGAAACTCAATATGTTATCATTATTCATACTCCCGAAAAAAAATTTCTTAATCAAATTGTATTTTTTTGGATAAAAATTTTGAGAGTCATTACCAAAAAAGAATGGCGACAACATCCTTTCATTAACAAGATATTTTAGAAAAAAATACCAGGACAACAGTTATCTGTATATAATTATCATGATTATTAGAAGGCATAAATACAAATATTTTGGTACAAACCAAAATATCATATTTGGTTCACATACTTCGTTAAGACTAGCCAAAGGACTTTTCCTCAGTGATGGATAAAATTGTTCAGAGATATTAGTCCTCAAAAAAATCTCTTTCAGCAGAGATAAAAGAAGCCATCATATTGTTCACAAGATATGCAGAATTGGAAGGAATGACCTCAAATCCGTTATTACAATATTTAATCACCTTTGCAGTCCCATGGATAATATATTGGGAATTTGGAAAAATAATAAAATTTGATGATTAAATAACATATCTGGTGAGAAAAATCAAGCAGAAGCATTGACCCACAACAAGATAAAAAGAACCTGTACACAGACAGTAAAAGATCTGTTAAAATTAACAGAATTGGATGTCAAAAGGGTACTCTTATCGTTAAAAAAGAAGAAGCAATTCCAAGGATATCTTCTTTAGAGCACATGAGAAAAATCTATGTGAGAGGACAAAAAGTCATAGATAAAGATCAAGATGATGATGATCCATTCGCAAATCATGATCCGAACTGGAACCTCTTACTTAGTTATTATTAATGAACAAGTGAACCGATACATTGGATCCAGGATAAAAAGAAGAAATGAAAAGACAAAAAAGCTACCAAAGGAACAGGATAAAAAAGAGACATGATAGAAGAAAAGAGGAGATAAGGAGAATCTTCAAATTTATGGACTAAAATAAAAGGAAGAAATTTCCTAATAAGAGTATGAATTATTATTCAAAAATAAGGATAAAAATATAATATAATATAGTCTTTTGGCTATAAAAGAGACTCTTTGCCCTAGTCGTAAGCCCTATGAAAATCTGAATGAAATATTCACTTTGAAATATGTTTTTAAGTCTTTACCATTTACTTTCAAAAATTCTTAGAAATAAAAAAAATAATCTTATTGCTAAAACACCTTTCCTATCCTTAAACATTGATTCCAATTTTCATACTCTTCCATACAATCCAACCCCAATGGTAGTGGAGCCAAGTTACGAATTAGTACCCAAAGTGCTAAGAGCATTGGTAGCAAGAAGCGAAGTAAGACCATTGGTAAGCCGCAAGTGCTCCCATGTTTAACTCCAAAAAGTATGATTTCTCAATTGAAATTTTCTATTATTGAATGATAGTAGAATATGGAGATAAAGTAATGGATACTCTTAAAGACAGGATCTAAATGACTTAAAGAAAACTAGGTTATAGATACAATAGATTCTATTAATACCTGAGAATTACATATATCTGTAATTGAATAAAAATTAAAAAATTGAAATATATCTAAAATTCTTACTCATAAGATACACGAGATGAGAATAGGATTTCAAAATCTATTTAGTCATGACTATGTAATTGAAACATCTAAGAGATCTCTACCTGTAAATCCACAGGGAGAATAAATAGAATTAAGCGATATCATATAATACAAAAATTTAAATGGAAGTATAAATTTATGCGTATTGGACTAATTTAGATAACTATAAAATATTTACATAAAATAAGACTAGATTCTCTCATATTAATGTATTTAAGAGAAGCTAGGTTTACATCATTCACAGACTCATTATTAGCAGTATGTGAATCTAACTTAACAACTGGACCAGTATATTTTAATTACTACCCAAACTTTTCTATAGATTTGTTGAATGATAATTTAAGTAAAACTTTAACGTTAAATATAAAGATACTAACAACGATGATGAATAGTTTTAAAAACGTAACTATAATATAGATAATACATTATAAAATAATGAAATCTAATTTAAATTCTAAAAAAAAGTTAGAATCAAGAAAAGAAACAACTATATTAATAGAAGCTAATTATGAAAATATAAATATTCATACACCTAAGTTAATAAATTGGGTTCAAGTAACGTTCCCTAATTCTTCGTAAATAATGAATATTATGCCACCAAAAACAATTAAACCCGAAACCCAACCAATAGAAATTATAGAAAATGATAAAGGACATGCTGAGATAGTATTTAAATTTCAAAATAAACCAGAACAATCTAGGAGATCATTATCTAGTAGATATGAAACAATGACAAATAAATCTGAAAAAAAAAGGTAGATTGGACTAAGAGTATCCCTCAATCATATTATACAACAACTTTGACAGTAAAAGATAAAAATGAATCACCTCCCATGTCCTATACACATAGTGACATGGCTAATACAATTAATTATAATGAAAAATTATAAAATATTTGAGTTAAATATAGAGTTATTACATAATCAATATTTTGCAAATAAAAATAATGATAAACATAAACAATATCTTCAAGAAATACCCTTAAAGATGAGAAGGAAGATATGCAAGATTATAAAAATGAGTTAACTAGATATCATGCCTATACAGATTTTTTTATTTAGTAGAAATCAAGGTGTGATAATTATGAAAAAGAATTAGTTGAATCATCAAATAATAAATCTATAAATGAAACATAATCTAGTCAAAGAACATGGATTGAAACAAAAACACAAATTGTTAAAAAATCAAGGTATCCTCTTTTTGAAAAATTATCTATAGACTGGAATGGAAATATAATTATAGCAGCCCTTTATAAAGAAGAAGATAACTCTGAATATAGTAAAATAAAAAATCAAAATAACTATATAAATCAAATGCTACAATTAATATCACAATAGCTAGAAAGTATAGAGCTGAGTTAAGAAAAGAAATAAATAAAAATAGAAAAAATCTTTAATTAAGCCAAATAAAGAAATTAAGAATTTTAAACTAGGACAAGAAGATGAGCTACTCAAAAAGATAACAAAATAACTAGAGCTTTTGGAACTAACAAAAAAGAGTCAAATAACAACAATTTCAGAATCAGATAATTGACTTCTATTAACACTGTTGTTTCTTTTTCTGATTCTAACTTTGCTTTAGGACTTAAATTAGATTTCATTACTTTATTCACAAGATATTATTATCTTGGTTATTTCTTTGTCATTATTATTTACTATTTTATAAACATATGCTGTCATACATATTTCATTTAACATATCCATTATTCCATGTTCGATTTTACTATCTACGTTTCATTCATATATACTTTTACCATCATAACTTTATTGGGTCCGTCTTTCTTAGGTTTGTATATCTAGTAATGATGGTCTAGGATAATAATAGGGGATTCTAGGTTTATCATAAGAACTAGGCCTTCTGATAATCATAATAATTATAAGTAGAAAGTTGTTGATCTAGGATGTTTTATGAGAAGATTTTGTTTGTGAAAGGATGTTTCCTCCATTCTTCTTTGATTATCACTCGTAGTATTTTTATCTGGAAGAAAGCAATTTGATCAAGAAATTTTTTATCCATAATATGAATAATTTCCTTGGATTGAGTTTCTAGCAAGATCTGCTAAAAAAAATCCGGATTTTATAGGGATGATCCATGAGATATAATTCTTTGGGAGGAAATATGCAGATGTGTTTCCCGAGGATGTGACAGGGTTACCTCCAATCCGAGAGATTGAGTTCGAGATTGAGTTGTTGCTAGGGACAGCACCGATTTCTATTCCGTCATATCGGATGGCACCAGACTTCAGGCAGCTGACCCGGCCACGGTGAAAAAATGGTATCCGTTGCCGAGGATAGATGACTTGTTTTATCAGTTGCAGAGGGCCTCGGTGTTCTCAAAGATAGACTAGAGATCGGGATACCATCAGTTGAGAGTTTGGGAATCCGACATCCCGAAGACAGTATTCAGATCGAGGTATGGACACTATGAGTTTGTTGTTATGTCGTTCGGGTTGATGAACGCTCCGGTAGTATTCATGGACCTTATGAACAGGGTGTTCCGAGAGTTTTTAGATCGATTTGTCATCGTCTTCATTGATGACATACTGGTGTATTCGAGGACCCAGGAGGAGCACGAGGTGCACTTGAGGGCAGTTTTAGACACACTTAGAGCACGACAGCTTTATGCCAAGGTCTCTAAGTGTGAGTTTTGGTTGAGTAAGGTTGGCTTCTTGGGGCATGTTGTGTCAGCTAGTGGAGTATTGGTAGACCCCAAGAAGATAGAGGCTATTGTTTCGTGGGAACCGCCCCGCAGTATGACAGAGGTGCGTAGCTTTTTGGGCTTGGCAGGCTACTACAGACGGTTTGTAGAGGGCTTCTCGGTTTTAGCAGCACCTTTGACACGTTTGACTCGCAAGGGTGTTCCATTTGTGTGGACCGAGAAGTGCGAGCAAAGTTTCACTGAGTTGAAGACTAGATTCGTTTCAGCTCCAATGTTGACTTTACCAATCAGTGGCAGAGGCTATGTTGTTTTCAGTGATGCCTCGAGACTTGGATTGGGATGTATGTTGATGCAGGATGGGAAGGTAGTTGCCTATGCTTCTAGACAGTTGAGGCCGCATGAGGGCAATTATCCGACCCATGACCTTGAACTTGTAGCGGTGGTCTTCACTTTGAAGATTTGGCGTCATTACTTGTATGGTGAGACGTGCCATGTTTACACAGATCACAAGAGTCTCAAGTACCTTCTCACTCAGAAGGAGTTGAACTTGAGACAGAGGCGTTGGCTTGAGTTGATCAACGATTATGACTTGATCATTGACTACCATCCGGGCAAAGCCAACGTAGTTGCAGATGCTTTGAGTAGGAAGACCTCTTCTTCCTTGGCTTATGTGAGAGCCGAATATATGCCTTTGTTGATGTGTTTGAGGGAGTCTGGAGTTCAGCTGTATAGTGATGCGACCGGAGCACTAGTTGCACAAATGGTGGTGAGACCGACATTGATTGATGAGATTCGAGCCGGTCAGCTTGAGGATCCAGATTTGGTTAGAGTGAGACAAAGTTTGGACAGCAGTGACAGTGCAGAGAGTTCTGTCAGTGAGTACAGAGTTAGAGATGACGGTATTCTGACATTCCGAGGTCGTATGTGTGTACCATATGACGAGGAGTTGAGACAGAGGATTCTGACAAAGGCTCACAGTTCAGCATTCTCTGTAATCCGAGTAACACCAAGATGTATAGAGATTTGAGACAGTCTTATTAGTGGTCGGGCATGAAGAGACACTTAGCAGAGTTTGTTACTCGATGCTTGGTTTGTCAACAGGTGAAGGCCGAGCATCAGAGACCAGCAGGCATGTTACAGCCGCTTCCTATTCCAGAGTGGAAGTGGGAGCATGTCACCATGGACTTTGTGGTAGGTTTGCCACGTGTGCAATGGGGATACTATGCCATATGGGTGATAGTGGACAGACTCATCAAGTCTGCGCATTTCCTCCCCATCAGAGAGGCTAGCATCGAGGTACATGGATGAGATTGTCAGATTGCATGGTGTGCCAGTGACTATAGTGTCGGATTGGGATCCGAGGTTCATTTCTCGATTTTGGGAGAAGTTTCACAGTGCATTGGGTACAGAGCTGAGGTTCAGTACAACCTTCCAACCACATACAAATGGTCAGTCAGAGCGGACTATACAGATCCTAGAGGATATGCTTAGAGCTTGTGTGTTGGGCAGGCAAACCACTTAGGATCGATGCTTACCCTTAGTGGAGTTTGCCTACAACAACAGCTTTCAGAGGAGTATTGGTAGGCACCGTATGAGGCACTGTATGGGCACAGGTGCCGTACTTTAGTGTGTTGGGATGAGGTTGGTGAGAGGCGTCTTGACAGTCCAAAATTAGTGGACCAGGCTACTCAATAGGTTGCTCTGATTAGAGAGCAGTTGAGAGTAGCTCAGAGCTGACAAAAGAGTTATGCAGATCACCGAGACGAGACTTGGAGTTTGCAGTGGATGATAGAGTATTCTTAAAAGTCGCGCCTTGGAAGGGAGTGATCAGATTTCAGCAGTTGGGCAGGCTAGCTCCGAGGTATATTGGTCCCTACCGTATTATTGACAGAGTTGGCACAGTGGCATACAGATTGGAGTTACCACCAGAGTTAGAGAGGATCCATAACGTCTTCCATGTGTCTATGTTGAGGAAGTACGTGCCGGATCCATCTCATATCTTGGAGACACCACCGATCGAGATTGCTAATGATTTATCTTATTCGACTCAGCTAGTAGTCATAGTGGATAGAGCAGTGAGACAGTTGCGCAGTTGTAATGTGCCTATGGTTTATATTTTGTGGCGTAGTGACCGTATAGAGGAGCGGACTTGGGAACCAGAGCAGTTGATCAGACAGCAGTATCCGCATTTGTTTGAGGATTCTGTTAAGTGAATTTCGGGGACGAAATTCTTATAAGGAGGGAGGATGTGAGACCCCGTCTTTTTGAGAGTCTAGTCAGCACCCGTATTCAGTCAGATTTTTCGAATTGGTCGGATTAAGTGAGTTGACCAAGTGATTGTCAGAGTTGACCTTTTGACCGAGTGACCTGGACATAGTCATAGAGCCTAAGTTTCAAGTTTAGGATGTCTAGAACGTCATATCGTTGGTGGTGTGTCGATAATTCGCACGACGTGTCGTTTCAGTGTTTTAACGTGCATTAGATTAATTAGTCGATTGGTGCGTTGTTCGAGGCTTGAGTCTAGAGGATATACCCCATTTCATTCTTTTGACTCGCAAATAAGTTTTTGGAGGCCCGTTTTGAGTGGTCGTAGATCTTTGGGCCGACTTACCTTTCGTGGGCCCGATTTCGGTTCTTGAGCCCAATTACATTTTAAAAGCCTGATTTTTACATCTTGAGCTTTTAAATTTTATTTTAGCCCACTTGGGGCATATGTGAGTCATTTTATGATTATTTCAGATTTTAAGAATTTATAAAAAAAAAAAAGTCAAAGTCAAAGTCAAAGTCAAAGAGGGGCAAAATTCCAAAACTGCCCCCACTTACTTTTCCTTCTTTATCCAGCACATGAGCTTCTGCCCACATTCTTCCCTTTTTCTCCCCATTTTCCCCTCTTTTGGCCGAGAGCTCCTAAACCCAAAAAATCCTCCCAATTGCATTTCCTCTTTAAATTAAGGAGTGGGTTTTGTTCTAAAAACTTAACCTAATCCCTCTCCCCTCTTTTCCTCAGGTGATATGTTTATTTATGCTTAATTTTTCTTAATTAGGATAATTATTGTAAATTCAGATTTTAGGGGTTTTTGCTTGATTTCTTCACTTTCTTGTCCGATTTGTGGTTGTTTTAGCATGCTTAGATGTTCATTGTTATAGTCTAATACTTCAGATTGCTCGAAAATATCAATTGATCCATGATTGATCATTTTGTGTGTCGATGGCAATTTGGTAATTTTAGGATTTGTGTGTTTTTGTGAAATTGGATGAAATTGGTTGATGTCATTGCTTGAGTTAGGTTGTTTGTGTGTTGTAGAGAAGGTTTGTCGATTGAGGAAACCAATTTTGATGTTGGCGGAGCTTGGAATTAGGATTTGAGCTTAGGATTGATTGAGTATGTGAAGGGGTTCGTTGTTTTTCTTAAGGAATTGAGTGGTTTGAGTTTCTAGAGGTTGTATTGAGTAATTTGGGTTTAGAGTGAGTGTTTAAGGGGTCTCTTAGGTTGTTTTTAATTCTGGTCATTTTTCGAGTTTATTATTTTCGGCTTTGTTCTTAGTGTGGTTTTGTGTGCATGATTGTTTAGGTGGTGCTTCGGTGACCGATAGAGGCAAAGGCTTAGCCGTTGAATCGTCGGTGCGTCAAGAGGTGAGAGACTATGTTTCATTTATAGGCACGGAAATATTTTTCTTTATTAATTAAAATTAATAAATGCTTGTTTTTTAATAGAGGCAATACGTGCATCGATGAGTGATTTGGCATGCTAGGTTCATTATGTGTGAGGCATATTTATGATGCATAAAATGTTTGTTTTGAACCTATATACATGTTTGCGATGTGATTTAAAATGTGTTGAGAATATCCATATACATCGAATTCGGTGTTTACTTCAGTAACCAAATCTCCATATGTAATCATGTTATAATGAATAGTATTATCATTAAATTTTGTTTTTATTCTATTTCTGACTCTATCAGCAAACAATCTAGGTAGTCCGGCTATAAACTTTTCTTTCCAGTATGCTTGTTGACAATCTTTTCTAGTAAATATTTTAGATAAAAACATATCTTTATACCACCTGAAATCCTGTAATTTTGGGCAGGTTAAATTAGTAAGAATTATTGAAGCTTTCTCAGCTATACTTTGAGGGTTTCCTATGAAATGTTTAGTTATGGCATATATTAATATTGCAAAGGAGTTTTCTACTGTATATGTTTGTCCATCTCGTATCTCGGGTTTTACTGTCATGAGTATTTCATTTTTATCTGATGGGGATAAGTAATTATCCCACTATCCTTTTAACTGTCCAGTAAATCCTGAAGTTATTATCCTAGTTATTTCTCTTTCACTGTTATTCATTGTTTTATAGGCAGTGGCTGCCATACACATCTCGTTTAACATATTTGTTATTCCATGTTCTGTTTTTCCATCTAAGTTCAATTCATATATACTTTTACCGTCATAACTTCCTAAAGAATATCTTTCTTCATTTTGTATGTCTGGTAATGAAGGTCTGGGGTAATAATGGGGTATCCTAGGTCGATCGTTTATCCTTACTCTATTTACCTTTGTCATTACTCTCAAAATTTTTATTCGGGAGAATGCTATTTGATCAGGGAACCTTTTATCCATAGTGTGAATGACTTCTAGAGATTGGGTTTCCAAAAAAATTTGTTCGTAGAAGATCCTGGTTTTATATAGGTGATCGATCAGATGATGGGATTCTATTTTTTAAAATTTAATTCGTTTGTTAATGAGTGTAGGTGCTTCTTTTTATTTATCAATAAGATTTTTTTTTATTCCTAATTCTTTCATTATATTTATGTCTCTTTCTTATATATTTCTACAAAACTCAAAAGCAATTTGTTTTCCTAGCATTTCAGTATTTAAACCTTTATTATCCACTTTAAAGGGGTATATTTATGTAAGGAATGAGCTGCTTAATATTAAATCTTGAGACAAGTTTTTAACTAACAAAAGGGTGTTTTTGAAACATATTCCTTGATTGCATATATGCGCATTTGATATTTTATATCTAACTTCTAATTTTTGTTTGTTTGTTGTGTGTAATCTTTCTCTGATTTTTTCATAGTACTTGATAGGGACTAATCCTTCTCTAATATAGTTATGATCAGTGCCTGAATCTAGTAAAGTTTTTACTTGTATTTTAAAGTCTTTGATAACTATGGTTATGTAGGTGTACCATTTTTTAAATTCTATTCTAGATATAGCATTAACAAATTCTTTACTTCTTTTATTAGTACTATTAGGTTCGTTTTCTGCCTCTTTTGCTTTTCTTTTTACGTCATATTAGAGAGCACTTATTTCTTCTTTTATAATTTTTATTTCCTTTTTAATATGTTATATTTCTTATTTTAAATCTTCTAAAGTTAACAATTTATTTTTTTTCCTTTTTGAACAATATCTCATTTAATTTATATGTCCTAATTTCTCTACTTTTATTTTTGTTACCTTTATCATATTCTTCATATTCTAATAAATACTTTCTTTGTAATTCTTTATCCTCCATTTGAATTATTATGTTGAATAAACTTTTTTCTGAGGTTAATGTATTGATATTGTAGTAATGACAAGGTCCTATATATTCACACTCATTTGAACTCAGATTATCATCAGAAGTATTATTCTTACTACTATTTTCTTCTTTTTCTATTATATTAAGTATTTCTTCTTTATCAATGTCATTATCTCTAAAGCTCTTATCTTTTTGATTAAAGGGCAATCCTTTTTATAATGACCAATTCTTCCACACTTGTAGCAAGTTGGTCCCTGTTTTGATGCCGGAGGCGAAGTAAGACCGTTAGTAAGCCGCAAATGTTCCAGTCCCTAGAATTCAAGGTATTGTTTTATAATTCAACTCTTCTATTATGTAGACTTGATTGAATTAAGTGTGACAAGTATGAGTATAGAATTGGATAGACTATTAAGAATAGATTCTTTTATCTGAATTTCAATCTCTAAAATAAAATTGTTTGCGTTTATTTAAATAATGGATTTTGATAATACTCGAGAATTGCATATTTCTGTTATAGAGCAGAAACTACAAAACTGGAATATACCTAAGATACCTACAAATAAAATTTATGAAATCGGACTAGGTTTTCAAAATTTATTCACACATGATTATGTGATTGAAACAACTGAGAAGTCTTTACCTATTAATACACATATTGAACAATTAGAACTTATAGATAATAATAGATTATTAAAATTTTTAAAAAATATAAGTTTATGCATATCGGATTAGTGCAAATAGTAATAAAACCATTACATAGGATAAGACTAGATACTCCTATACTTATGTGTTTAAGAGATGCTAGATTCACATCTTTTACTGATTCTTTGTTAGCAGTATGTGAATCAAAAGGATTGAATATCTCATTCATCATATTCTGAAATTCTGAAGGTGCATTCTTTAATCCAAAGGGCATTACATTCCATTCGTAATGTCCAAAAGGGACAGTAAATGCGGTTTTATATTTATCTTCTTTTCGTATTTGAATTTGCCAGAAACCTGACTTCATATCAAATTTTGAAAATATTAATGCTCCTGATAATCTTTTTATTAAATCTCTTTTATTAGGAATAGGATATCTAATCCACTGTAAACATTTATTTAGGGGTTTGTAATTGATGACTAACATGGGTGCTCCTCTTTCTAGTTCTACCTGGTTCTGAACATAAAATGCAGTACATGACCAAGGTGATTTGCTAGCTCTTATTAAGCCCTTTTCTAATAGTTCCGTTATTTATTTTTTACAATATTCTAGTAGTTCTGAATTCATTTGGATTGGCCTCGCTTTAGTTGGGATATTTTCTTCTTTAAAATCTTTTTCATAAGGTAATCCTATCATAGGCTTCTTTCTGTTCCAAAAAGCATTTGGAAGATTAGAACAAACTTCTTTTTCAATCTGTTTTTGTAGTTGTGTCACATGTTTTATTATTTCTTGATTTTGCAACTCTTGTTCTATCCTAGTATAATTTAATTCATTTATTAATGAGTGTACATGTTTCTTTTTATTTATTAATAAGACTTCCTTTTTAATTCCTAGTATTTTTATTATAGATATATCTCTTTCTTCTATATTTTTACAAAATTCAAAGGTGATTTATTTTCTTAAGATTTTTGTTTCTAATCCTTTATTAGTTACTGTAAAGGGGTATATTTGAGTTAAAAATGGGGTTCCTAAAATTAAGTCTTGCGATAAGTTTTTGATTAACAAAAAGGTATTTTTAAAACATATTTCTTGATTACATATATGTGCATCTATTATTTTATATCTAACTTCTAATTTTTGTTTATTAGCCGCATGTAGTCTTTCTCTAGTTTTCTCATAATATTTTGTAAGGATTAAGCCTTCTCTAACACAATTATGATCTGCTCCAGAATCTATTAAGACTTTTATTTGTATCTTAAAATTTTGTATTACTATAGTTATGTAGGTGTACCATTTTTGAAATTCTATTTTAGATATAGTATTTATGAATTCTTCAGTTTCCTGGTTATTAATTTCTGGAATTTCTTCTATTAATTCTTTTCCTTTTCTAGAATATTTTATTGTTTCTAATTCTTCTTTTATAGTTGCTACTTCTTCCTTTACACGTCGGATTTCTTGTTTTAGTCTTTCTAGTGTTAATAATTCCTTCTTATTTTCTTTTTTGAATAATATTTCATTTAAATTGTATGTTTTATTTTCACTTTGTTTAACCTCTTTATTATTCTTAATATAAGTTTTATATTCTAACAAGTATTGTTTTTGTAACTCTTTGTCTTCTTCTTTCATGATTAAATCAAATAATTTTTTCTCTCCCGTGATGGTATTGATCTCATAACATTGGCATGGACCTATGCATCCACAATCTTCTATCCTTGTATTATCATCAGAATTGCTAGTACTAGTCTCTTGACCTATCATATTAAGTATCTCCTCTTTTTCACTTTCTCTTATTTCTAAAGTTCTTATCTTTTTTAGCAGAGGGCAATCTTTTCTATAATGTCCGGTTCGACCGCACTTGTAACACGTTGGACCTTGTTTTTTACTATCATTATCGTTTTTTCCGAATTTGTTTTTTTTCTTATTGTATTGGGGTTTTTCGTATCTTGATTTTTCATAGATTTTTCTATTGGGTTTTTGATATTTATTTTTTCTAGTTTTTCTAATAATTTTCTTATGCTTTGCAGAGGGAGCAGTTATTTTTTCATATCCATACTGGGTACAAAAGGAGCCTAATTCTTTTCTACCGCTAAGTTTATCTTGTTTTAGCTTAGATTTTAGTTTTAATTCATTACATAGATTAAGGCCTTCGGTATTTACTTCAGTTACCAAATCTCCATATGTAATCATGTCATAATGAATATTATTATCATTAAATTTTCTTTTTATTCTATTCCTGACTCTATCAGCAAATAATCTAGGTAGTCCAGCTATAAACCTTTATTTCCAGTATGCTTGTTGACAATCTTCTCTAGTAAATATTTTAGATAAAAACATATCTTTATACCATCTAAAATCCTGTAATTTTGGGCAGATTAAATTTGTAAGAATTATTGAGGCCTTTTCAGCTATGCTTTGAGGGTTTCCTATGAAGTGTTTAGTTATGACGTATATTAACGTTGCAAAGAAGTTTTCTACTGTATATGTTTGTCCTTCTCTTATTTCGGGTTTTACCCTCATAAGTATTTCATTTTTATCTGATGGAGATAAGTAATTATCCCACCATCCTTTTAACTGTCTAGTAAATCCTGAAGCTATTATCCTAGTTATTTCTCTTTCACTTTTATTCATTGTTTTATAGGCAGTTGCTGCCATACACATTTCGTTTAACATATCTGTTATTCCATGTTCTGTTTTCCATCTAAGTTCCATTCATATATGCTTTTACCGTCATAACTTCCTAAGGAATATCTTTCTTCACTTTGTATAATTGGTAATGAAGGTCTGGGGAAATAATGAGGTATCCTAGGTCGATCGTATATTCTTACTCTATTCACCTCTAAATAGTCTAATTGTTGAGCTATTAGCTGTAACATTTGATTCGTATAGTTATTTTGACTCTTAATTTTTCCTAATTCAGAGTTATCAACTTCTTTGAAAGGAGCAGCTATTATATCATTTCCGTTCCAGTTAATAGCTACTTCCTCGAAGGGTGGATATCTAGATTTTTCTATGGTTTGATCTTTGGTTTTTACCCATGAATTATAACTAGATGAATCAGTATTTACTTCGCTTGTTGCTTCATGTATTTCTTCGATATAATTTCTTTTCTGGCTTGCCACCAGATAAAGAAATCGGTTTGTGCTTCATAATAAATTAATTCGTTTTTGTAATCTTGCCAAATCTCCCCCTGATCTTTGAGGGTACGGTACGAAGATACTGGTGTCGTTGATAATCATTTTTATCGTCTAAATATTTATTTATTAGAATCTCCATATCCAATTGAAAATGAGTCATGTTATAATTGGTTGGTATAGGAGGTGGGCATAGCCATGTCACTATGTGTTGGGGACAAAAGAGGTGAGTCTTTCTTATCAATAATGGATGGGGATGCAATTTGACTAGGCGATGTGTGAGACCCCGTCTTTTTTATAGTCTAGTCAGCATTCAGATTTAGTCAAATTCTTTCGGATTGGTCGGTTTGAGTGAGTTGACCCTTTGACCGTCATAGCCGACCTTTTGACCGAGTGACGTGGACATAGTCATAGAGCCTAGGTGTCAGGTTTAGAATGTCTAGAATGTCATGTCGTTGGTGGTATGTCGATCATTTGCACGATGTGTCGTTTCGTAGTTTTAACGTGCATTAGAGTAATTAGTCGATTGATGCATTGTTTGAGGTTTGAGTCCAGAGGATATAGCCCAATCTACTCTTTTGACACGTATAAAAGTTTTTGGAGGCCCGTTTTGAGTTGCCGTAGGCCTTTGGGCCGACTTACCGTTCATGGGCCCGATTTCAGTTTCCCGAGCACAATTACGTTTTAAAAGCCTGATTTCTATATCTTGAGCTTTTAAATTTTATTTTGGCCCACTTGAGGGCATATGGAAACTATTTTATAAATAGTTCAGATTTTGGAAAATTTAAAAAAAAAAAGTCAAAAAGTCAAAGTCAAAGGTCAAAAGTCAAAAGTCAAAAAAAAAAAAAGGGCCTACCTTACCAGTTCACTCACGTGAGCTGACTACTTCCCCTACATTCCCTCTTTCCCCATTCCCCTCAATTCTTCCCCATTTGCCGAGACTTCTTCCCAAAACCCACAAAATTCCCAAACACAAAATTCCTCCCTATTTCATTTATACATCAAATTAAGGAGTGAGTCTTGTTCCAAAACCTAAACCTAACCCTCCTCCTTGTATTTCCTCAAGTATGGTGTTTGGTTGTAGTGGTTTTATATTTATTTAGGTATTTTTTTGTATTTTCGGATTTTATGAGTTTTTCCTTGATTTCTTCAATTTCTTGTCCGATTTGTGGTTGATTTAGCAAGATTAGATGTTCATTAACATAGTCTGATACTTTAGATTGCTTGAAAACATCATTTGATCCATGATTGATCATTTTGGGTGTCAATGGCATTTTGGTAATTTTGGGATTTGTGTGATTTTGTGAAATTGGATGAAATTGGTTGATGCCATTGCTTGAGTTAGGTTGTTTATGTGTTGTAGAGTAGGTTGGTCGAATTAGTTAACCAATTTTGATGTTGGTGGAGCTTGGAATTGGAAATTGAACTTAGGATCGATTGCGTATGTGAAGGGATTTGTTATTTTCTTAAGGAATTGAGTGGTTTGAGTTTCTAGAGGTTGAATTGAATAATTTGGGACTTAGAGTGAGTGTTTGAGGAGTCTCTTAGGTTGTTTTTAATTCTGGTCATTTTTCGAGTTTATTATTTTTGGGTTTGTTCTTAGTACGATTTTGTGTGCATGATTGTTTAGGTGGTATTTCAGCGATCGATAAGGGCAAAGGATTAGCCGTCGAGTCGTCTGCGCGTCAAGAGGTGGGAGACTATGTTTCATTTACATGCACGGAAATATTTTGCTTTATTAATTAAAATTGGTAAATGTTTGTTTTTGAATGGAGGCAATACGTACATTGATTTATAACAAGGCATGCTAGGTTCATTGTGTGTGAGACATATTTCTGATGCATAAAACATTTATTTGAACCTATACGCATGTTTGTGATATGATTAAAATGTGTTTGAGAATATTCGTATGCATCGAATTTTTGGGTTGTTGGGACTTCTAGGAAGTCTTTGATTTGATTTTGATTGCACTATATTTATCCACCATTAGAAGAAATTAGATTAAACTAGAAAAATCATGAAGTTTTAGCCAGCCCCTTAAAGTTAACTGATAATAATTCCGATATAAATCAACTTAAATCCCAAAATAACTATACAAATCAAATGCTGCATGTTATGTCACAACAATTAGAAATAATAGAAGCCAATCAAGGGACCATAGAAGTAAAACAAAACTCTATAGAAACAAACAAAATAAAATTAGAGAAACCTTTATTTGAACCATATCATTACCCTGGATTAAAATTAGACGATAATCAAATATTATTAAATAAAATAACTCAACAATTACAAAAGCTAGAAATAAATAAAGAAAAACAAATAGCAGTCATGTCAGACAGAGAAGAAACAGATAGTGAAATCAAAGAATTATAAGATCAATTCCAAGAAAAATTAGAACTAAATAAGATCAAAACCCAGACATATAACAAGCCAAAAATACCCCATTATTATAACAGACCTTCATTACCAGATATTCAAACCGAAGATTACCCCTTTCGAAGTTAAGTCTGCTACGATGGGAAAAGTCTGTATGAATGGAATATAGACTCTAAATCTGAGCATGGAGTGTTAAACATGTTACACGAAATGTGTATGGCTGCTTCAGCATATAAAACTCATGGCAATTCAGAATCTAATGCAATTCAAGCCTTAGTATCAGGTTTTACGGGACAATTAAAAGGATGGTGGGATAACTATTTAACCCCACTAGAAAGAACTTCGATTTTAACCTCTGTAAAAATAGAAACTATAGAAGGTCAGTCAGTCATTCAAGAAGATAGTATTGCTAGTTTGATATATTCAATATCTAAACACTTTATAGGTAATCCCCAACAGTTTAAGGATAAAGCCTCAGAATTATTATCAAATTTAACCTGTCCTAAATTACAAGATTTTAGATGGTAGAAAGACATATTTTTAACTAAAGTAATGATTAGAGAAGACTGTCAGCAGCAATATTGGAAAGAGAGATTTATTGCTGGATTACCTAGATTATTTGCAGAAAAGGTAAGGAATAGGATTAAACAAAAATGTGGAGGATTAATTCCTTATGAAAAAATAACTTATAGAGATATCATTGCCGAGATTAATGAGGAAGGCTTAGCATTATGTACTGACTATAAATTAAAAGCCAAACTTAAGGAAGATAGAATTTATGGCAGAAAAGAATTAGGTTCATTCTGTGAACAGTATGGATATGAGAAAATTATGGCCCCTTCACATCACCACAAGAAAAGAATAAAATGCTTTAAAGGACTAAAAAGGAATCCTTATAATAGACAACCCAACCAGCCACAGCCAGACTTTAAAAGGGACTTTAGAAAAAGAAGAAACCCACCAAAGTTCAAAAAGCAAAGATTCGATAAAAAGGAATTTGTCTGCTGTAAATGTCATAAACCCGGACATTATAGGAATGATTGCCCTTTATTAAAGAAAATATCTGAACTAAATATAGACAAAAAAGAAAGAGAAGAACTCTTAGAAATGCTAAATTCATCAACAGACAACAATCTAGAATCAGATACGAGCATAGAAATTGAGTCAGATGTTTGTGAATGCATAGGTCCATGTTCCTGTTATCAACTAAATATGATAACTTCAGAGAAAGAATTAATCATAGATTTAATTACAAAAATTGAGAACCTTGAAGAACAAAAGAAATACCTTTTAGATTTTAAAGATAAGTTAATAAGCAAAAATGAACAAACTCAATTTCAGAAACCTACCTATTATAATCTTAATGAAATAATATTTAAAAAGGAAAAATTAAAAGAAACAATATCAATAGATGATATAACACAAGAAATCAGAACCATAAAACAAGATATTAGAATCTTAAAGGAAGAAAATGAAGAGTTAAAATATCGAGTAATTCAATTAGAGGATATTAAAGATCTCCCAGAACCTAGTACCTCTAATTTTGTATCAGCCCTATATAGAATAGAATATCAGAAATGGTATACTTATGTAACCATAGTAATAAAAGATTTTAAAATAAAAATAAGAGCATTATTAGACTCAGGAGCTGATCAAAACTGTATACAAGAAGGAATAATACCTTCAAAGTATTTTGACAAAACAAAAGAACGATTACATACCGCCAGTCATCAAAGACTACAGATACAATACAAAATTTCAGACGCCCATATTTGTAACAATGGGATATGCTTTAAAAACTCATTTCTCTTAGTAAAAAACCTAGCTCAACAAGTTATCTTAGGAAGCCCATTTCTTACTCAAATTTACCCTTTTATAGTAGACCATAGAGGAATCATCACTAATATCTATGGAAAAGAACTACTATTTGAATTTGTAAACACTATCAAAGAAAAAGACTTAAATCAAATCAAAGAAATAAACATAAAAGAAATAATGATTATACAAAAGAAAAAACATATTCATTCTTTACATCAAGAATTAGAATATGAACGAATCGCTCAAGAATTAGAATATGAACGAATCGCTCAAGAATTAGAAATTGAAGACACACAACAAAAAATTAAAGAATTGGCGAAGGGGTTTGAACAAGAAGTTTGTTCCACATTACCTACTGCATTTTGGAATCGAAAGCAACACATAGTGACATTACCATATGAACCGACCTTTAGTGAAAAGAATATTCCTACAAGAGCAAGACCCATACAAATGAATCGAGAATTATTAGAATATTGTAAACAAGAAATAGCTGATTTACTAAAAAAGAAATTAATTAGACCTAGTAGATCACCTTGGTCTTGTGCAGCTTTCTATGTTCAAAATCAGGCTGAAATAGAAAGAGGAGCACCTAGATTAGTAATTAACTACAAACCTTTAAATAAAGTGTTACAATGGATTAGATACCCATTACCTAACAAAAGAGATTTAATTAAAAGGTTATCTACAGCTAAGATATTTTCCAAATTTGACATGAAATCAGGATATTGGCAGGTACAGATACATGAAAAAGATAAATATAAAATAGCCTTTACGGTACCGTTTGGGCATTATGAATGGAATGTAATGCCATTTGGGTTAAAAAATGCCCCATCAGAATTTCAAAATATTACGAATGATATATTGATTCCTTATAGCAAATTTGTTATTGTATATATTGATGACATCTTAGTCTTCTCACGAACTTTAACTGAACATTTTACTCACTTAAATAAAATGTTAAATATAGCCAAGCAAAACGAGCTAGTACTGTCAGCTCCAAAAATGAAATTATGTCAGACTAAAATTAGATTTCTAGGGTTTGATATTTTTCAAGGAACCTATACACCTATCAGTAGAAGTCTAGAGTTTACATCAAAATTCCCAGATCAAATAAAAGACAAAACGCAACTTCAGAGATTTTTAGGGTGTCTTAATTATATATCTGATTTTGTACCCGATTTAAGAACCACCTGTCTTCCACTCTACAAAAGACTAAGAAAAGAAGCTGGTCCCTGGACCGAAGAATTGACAGCACTTGTTAAAGAAGCAAAGCAAAAGATAAAGGTGTTGCCCTGCTTGGGAATACCCGATAAAGATGCATCTTTAATCGTAGAAATTGACGCCTCAGACATCGGATATGGAGGAATCTTAAAACAGAAACTAAACGACAAAGAACAGCTAGTCAGATATCATTCAGGAATCTGGAATACCACACAAATAAAGTATTCCACTATAAAAAAAGAAATGCTGTCAGTCTTAATGAATATTAACGCTTTCCAAGACGATTTATTTAATAAACAATTTTTATTACGAGTAGATTGTAAATCTGTCAAATATATAATAGAGAAGGATGTTAAGAACTTAGTATCCAAACAAGTCTTTGCAAGATGGCAGGCATTGCTCTCAAACTTCGACTTTGAGATAGAGTTGATCAAAGGAAGTGACAACAATCTTGCGGATTTTCTGTCTAGAGAATTCTTAACTGGACGACAAGACAAACAGGTATGACTCATCGTTTTATACAAAAATTTGTGGAAAACTTTTTACTAATAGATTTTAGCAATATGCAACAAATACGACGAGTAATAAGAGAACTTAGGTTAAATTTATCAGCAGAAGTAGATAACCATATCACCCTACATGAGATAATAGGAGCAGATGAATGTAACTGTAATGAATATGAAATTCATGAAAGGATAGGAATAGTATTAATCAGAGAATTAACGGATATTATTAGGGATAATCATTAATTATACTTTGCTCTAACGATATATTAGCAGTCTGTTTTGCAGGAGAAGACCCTGATTAGATTACAGGAACAATGAATCAACGGATTATTAGAAGCAACTCCCCAGGGAGTAATAATCAGAATTCTTCTATTAGTCGAACATTAAAAGATGATCCTTCTTTCAGTACTATCAGAAACAACTATTATTCAGCTCTTATCAATCAACTGCAAACACCTCCCAAACCTTCTCATAATTTTGTTCCTTTGGGATGACCTATTAGCCTAGCTCCACCAAAAGCACCCACTACTATTACCACCCGAATACGACAACCCTCACCTAAAGCTTATGAGTCTCAGTTTAAATTAAGAAACCAGAAAAACCTTGTGGTCTTAGAAGAAGAACAATTAAAGGAACCCACTGATATCAAAAATTTAGCTAGTCAACTTTTTCCCAGAGGATTTCATCACTTACCAGATCACCAACAAAAAACCAGAGACTACTATGAGAAAATACTTGTTCAAACCAGTTCCATACTATTAAACCATACTATGGATCAGCAAGACCCTCAGCAAATAGCCTTTTCTAAAATCAAGATTAAAAAGGTGTTATCTTTAACAGATTGGGGACAACATCCTTATGCTTCCAAGCAATTGGAAGGCATAGGACCTCGAGATTTAAGGAACTATAATTATTACGATTATCAGTGCACCTGGAATAGAGTCTTGTTATACCAGCCTCTAACTCATACATGGTTCCTTTATTTTTCAAAAAATTGTCAGCTCGTTTTCCCTAATTGGTGGATTAGATGGTTTCGCGAAAATGGACTAAATCAGGACATACTCCCAACAGCTGTAAAAGAAGGGCTCAAATTTTTTGAAGAACATACAATCTTAAAAGAAGTGACGAATGACTATCAGTTTCAATTTGCAATAGCTTTTGGGGTTTCTTGGATTCTAAGATGGAGATATGAAATTATTAGAGAAGAGGGTTTGGCTATCCTCAGCAGAAAAATAGAAATTAAATGGTGGCCCAAATTCGATACCAACCGGGCCGCACGACCAGCCGTTCGAGAATGGTTAGGACTGCAAGATCTGGAAGACTCTCCTGAGCCTGCAAAAAACAAGAGTAAGACGACAGATTTCAAGAAAAAGACTCAAGAACAGTTAGAAGGCGTACAGTCATTAGCCGAATTTCAAGCAAAAATGGATGCTTTACACAAAGAGGTGACCCACAGCGATGACAATGATGATGATGATTTAGATTATGACTAGAATAGTTTATTAGTTTTTTAGAAGGGCAAAAATGTAATCTGTAAGAATGAAGAGGTCTATAAAAGACTTCATTTAAGATTTTCAGACTTGTCAGAAAATAAAACCTCATTTCAAAAACATGCTCTCAATTTTCCATCTCTATTGTTCTCTTC
Organism: Passiflora organensis; assembly: GCA_019739055.1. NCBI lineage: Eukaryota > Viridiplantae > Streptophyta > Magnoliopsida > Malpighiales > Passifloraceae > Passiflora > Passiflora organensis. Next base: position 30,683,791 of record JAEPBF010000087.1, read on the forward strand.
ACCAACAACTCGACTTGTTAGAGTCAGTTCGAACCAGCAACCTATCTAAACAAACCCTATCTAAACGCACAGAATTGACATGGTAGCGGAGCCAAGTTATGCGAAGAATTATATGATTCAAGATCTTTGTTATCAAGGAAGAACGATGGTCAGTCAAGAATGGTAGTCCCGGTAGCTGAAATGTTGTATGTGCATAAATTCGTTGGTCAGCCATGGTGGTCCCGGACTTCATTGAAGATGAAGGTATGAAGCGTATAATCCTTTACTTAAATTGTCTGGTATCTATTTAAATTCTGTTCTTATGGAAAGTTTGTTAAGAAGCATGTCTGGACATACTAATGAGAGTTTGGTCGAAGAAAACAATAATAGGAAACGTCATATAGCTAAGATAGAGCAAAAATTACATAACTGGTCTATACCAAAGATTCCGAATTATAAGATCTATGAGACAGGATTTGGAAATTTATTTACTCACGATTACATAATAGAAACCACTGAACACTCTTTACCAGTGAATCCACAAATAGAACAACTAGAGTTATTAGATAGATTTAAGATCAATAGATTTAAAGGAAAATATAAATTCCTTCATATTGGATTAGTCTAGGTAGCTATTAAACCCTTACATCGATTAGGATTGGATAGTCGAATACTAATATGTTTACGGGATGCTAGATTTACCTCCTTTTCAGATTCCATATTAGCTGTATGTGAGTCAAATTTAGCCAATGAACCTGTTTATTTTAATTGCTATCCGAATTTTTCAATAGATTTATATGATGACAGTATTACAAAAACATTAACATTAAACTTAAAAATACCTACCACAATGATGGAAACATCAAAAAATATTGTTATAATTTATACAGTTCATTACAAAATCATGAGTTCAAATCTTAGTCCTAAAGCCAAAAGGGAATCAGCCAAAAATAATACTATATTAATAGAAGCTAATTATGATAAAATGAATATCCAGGTACCTAGATTATTAGAATGGCAAAACATTACCTTCTCAGATAGTTGAGAAATTCCTAATGTAATTCCACCAACACAAATTAAACCAAGAACCAAGCCAATTGATATTATCGAATCTACCTCAGGAACTGCAGAATTATTATTTAGACGAAGGACCCAGTCTATAAACGAGACCATCCACACTCTGACACCTAGTCGAAAATCAACTAGTGATATGTCCTATCAGCATTCATTACTCCGACCTAGCTTTCTTAAAGGAAGATGAAAACTCATATCGTATGGAAGGTCACAAAACACGTATGAAAATCTGTATGCCCAAACAAGTCAGCATACTTCAGCTTTTGAACATCTGGCTGATGCATTCAAACATGGCAAGTACATGATGATTCCAACAACACATATTTAACACAATTCAAGTCATGCCTCCATTCAAAACAAAACATGAAATCATATGTGAATTCTGAAAACAAAACGTTTCGCGTATGCCAATGAAACATAAACTCCCACCTGTTGTTGTGCGGACGACTCACTAATCGCCACGCCCTTGCCTTTGTCACGTGCTGCGGAACCACCTACACGCAAGGCAACACCAAAACCAACTCAAACACAACTTCAACAAACGAAAAGACACAAAACGAAAACAACCCTACGACCCCTTCCGACACACTCAATAACACCCCTCTAAACCTCAAAACACAAGCTAACAACCGAACCGCACCTAGGCATCAATAATGCCACACACAACCATAGTCACAACCACAACAAACTTGATATCCATCAATCCTCACTCCAAGATTGGATTTCCAGCAAACCCAATCCATCACCAACATCACAAATTCCACACTCCTCAATCACATGAACCTCAAATCAGCACACACATTAGTCACAAGCCATCCATTATACCAACTCCATCAAAACCTATCAAAACTATCAATTCCACAAGCATATCTCATTACCCCCAATCTTCAGATCATCACATACTCAACACACAAACAAAACCAATCAAACCAAGCATCAAAGCAACAAAACCAACAAGCCTTAAACACAAACCAACCAACACTCAAACCAAAAACACAAGCAAACAGAAATTACCTCAAACCCACTTGAAAATCCCGCTCAAGAGCCAAAACCACACCAAAAACACACCCAAAACACTCCTACAAGGTGGAAAACAAGGGGAAATGGTGGGGAAGTGTTAGGGTATCACTCACCAAGTGATTTTTGGTGAAAAACAAGCAAAATCAAGAGTTTGTGAGGGTTTTCAGTTGAGAACAAAGGGAGAATCGGGAGAGAAAAAGAAAAGGGAGAGAGAAACTGATTTGGGAAGAACTTGGGCTTGTTGGCTTATAACCAAAGTGTTGGGCCTTAAGGCCCAAATGGTCCTCGGGCCCAAAACTGACAAGAAAAGCCCGACAAACCAAAGTGAATCCCGGGTATGTGTAACAAACTCAACGGGCCCACCAAAATACAATTGGGCCCATAAAAACACAAACGGGCCCAAACAAGCAAAGCATAGGGCTAAAAGCCCACGGTCGCTCAAAACAACCCGGAAACTGAACCAATGCTTTCCACCGACCCTAGCCTAGACCACACAACCTAGACCACTCACCAAGACACCTAGACACGCTACGGGCTTAACACAACGGTGTCCACATCACCAAACAACTCCCGAGTCCACAACAAAGTCAACCACACTCGCTGACTGGCACTAAAAAGACGGGGTCTCACATCCTCCCCTCCTTATATGAATTTCGTCCCCGAAATTCACTTACCAAGTGCCTCAAACAGAAACGGGTACTTCTGCCTCATCAACTGCTCTGGCTCCCAAGTTCTTTCTTCAAAAAGGTCACTGCGCCACAACACACTGACCATCGGCACCTGACGACTCCGTAACTGTCTCACTGATCTGTCCACTATCGCCACTGGTCGTGTCGTGTAAGACAAGTCATTGGCAATCTCCAACGGCGGCGACTCCAAAATGTGGGACGGATCCGGAACGTACTTCCGTAACATAGACACATGGAAGACGTCGTGGATCCTCTCTAACTCCGGTGGCAACTCCAAACGGTATGCCACTGCCCCAACGCTGTCAAGAACACGGTAGGGACCAATATATCTCGGAGCTAGCTTGCCTCGCTGCTGGAACCTGATCACTCTCTTCCACGGCGCGACTTTCAAGAAGACCATATCTCCTACTTTGAATTCCAAGTCCCGTCTACGGTGATCTGCATAACTCTTCTGTCTACTCTGCGCTGCCTGCAATCGTTCTTTGATCAAAGCAACCTGCTGCGTAGCCTGCTCCACTAACTCAGGACTGTCAAGATGCCTCTCACCAACCTCATCCCAAAGCAAAGACGTACGACACTTGCGTCCATACAACGCCTCATATGGTGCCATACCAATACTCCTCTGAAAACTGTTGTTGTAGGCAAATTCCACCAAAGGTAAACTTCGATCCCATGTGGTCTGTCCGTCCAACACACAAGCTCTCAGCATATCCTCCAAAACCTGTATGGTCCGCTCTGACTGACCATCTGTCTGGGGATGAAAAGCTGTACTGAACCTCAACTCTGTTCCCAAAGCTTTGTGGAACTTCTCCCAAAACCGTGACGTAAATCTCGGATCTCTATCTGACACTATGCTCACTAGCATGCCATGCAGTCTGACGATCTCATCCATGTATTTCGTCGCCAACCTCTCCGGCGTATCAGTCACCCGAATGGGGAGGAAGTGTGCAGACTTGGTGAGTCTGTCCACTATCACCCATATGGCATCAAATCCTCGCTGCACTCGTGGCAATCCAATAACAAAATCCATGGTAATGTGCTCCCACTTCCATTCTGGTATAGGAAGCGGCTGCAACATTCCTGCTGGTCTCTGATGCTCGGCCATCACCTGCTGACATACCAAACATCATAAAACAAATTCCTGCTATATGCTTCTTCATGCCTGTCCACCAATAAAACTGCCTCAGATCTCTATACATCTTGGTGTTACCTGGATGTACAGAGAAAACTAAGCTGTGAGCCTCTGTCAAGATCCACTGTCTCAACTCCTCATCATGTGGTACACAAATACGGCCTCTGAAAGTCAGCAGACCATCATCACGGACTCTGTACTCTCTACCAGAACTCTTGGCACTTTCACTGCTATCCAAACTCTGTCTCATCTTGACCAAAGCTGGATCTTGCATCTGTCCATCCCGAATCTTATCAAGCAACATTGGTCTCACCACCATCTGTGCAACCAAAGCTCCGGTCTCATCACTGTCTAGCTGAACTCGGGACTCCCTCAAACTCATCAACAAAGGCATGTATTCAGCTCTGACATATGCTAAAGAAGAAGTAGTCTTCCTACTCAATGCATCTGCAACCACATTGGCTTTACCAGGATGGTAATCGATGATCAAGTCATAGTCTTTGATCAGCTCCAGCCAACATCTCTGCCTCAAATTCAAGTCCTTCTGAGTGAGAAGATACTTGAGATTTTTATGATCTGTATACACATGACAAGTCTCGCCATACAAGTAATGACGCCAAATCTTCAAAGCAAAAACCACTGCTGCGAGCTCAAGATCATGGGTCGGATAGTTGCCCTCATGCGGCCTCAACTGTCTCGAAGCATAGGCAATCACCTTGCTATCTTGCATCAGTACACATCCCAAACCAAGTCTCGAAACGTCACTGTACACAACATAACCTCTACCACTGACTGGCAAGGTCAACACAGGAGCTGAAACCAATCTGGACTTCAACTCACTGAAACTCTGCTCACACTTGTCAGTCCACACAAACGGAACACCCTTGCGAGTCAACTTTGTCAAAGGTGTCGCTAACACTGAAAATCCTTCCACAAACCGTCGGTAATAACCTGCCAAACCAAGGAAACTGCGGACCTTCAGTCACACTACGGGGCGGCTCCCAAGATACAATAGCCTCAATCTTCTTGGGATCTACCAACACTCCGTTGGCTGACACCACATGCCCCAAGAAACCAACTTCACTCAACCAGAACTCACACTTAGAAAACTTCGCATACAGTTGCTGAGCTCTAAGTGTATCCAATACAGTCCTCAAGTGTAACTCGTGCTCCTCCTCAGTCTTCGAATACACTAATATATCGTCTATGAAAACTATAACGAATCGGTCCAAGAACTCGCGGAAAACCCGATTCATCAAATCCATGAATACAGCCAGGTGCATTCGTCAGCCCAAATGGCATGACAACAAACTCATAATGCCCATACCTCGATCTGAACGTCGTCTTCAGAATATCAGCTTCACAAACCCTCAACTGATGATACCCCGATCTCAAATCAATCTTCGAAAACACCGAGGCACCCTGCAACAGGTCAAACAATTCATCTATCCTCGACTAAGGATACTGGTTCTTCACCGTGACTCGATTCAGCTGCCTATAGTCGATGCATAACCGAAGAGTACCATCCTTCTTCTTGACAAAAAGGACCGGTGCACCCCAAGGCGAAGTGCTCAGTCTGATGAAACCTCGATCCATCAAATCCTCCAGCTGAGTCTTCAACTCTTTCAACTCAGCCGGTGCCATACGATACGGAGACGGCGGAACAGAAATCGGAGTTGTCCCTGGCAACAACTCAATCTCAAATTCCATTTCCCTGACTGGCAGTAAACCCAACACCTCTTCAGGAAACACATCTATATATTCGTTGACAATCGATACACTACTTAACTCAGGCAGCTCCATAGACATATCCCTGACATGAGCTAGGTAAGCTGCACACCCTTTCTCAACCAAGTGCTTAGCACTCATCCAAGAAATCAAGCATGTCGGTAACACTCGTCTATCACCCTCAAAACAAAACTCTGTTCCATCCGGTAACCTGAACCACACTTTCTTTGTGAAGCACTCAAGACGAGCTCTATAACGGGCTAGGCAATCCATGCCTACAATCACATCAAAGTCACTGATATCTAGAGGTATCAAAGCCACTTCCAACTATATGGTACCCACCGTCAATACACAATCCCGATACACCCCACCACAAGTAATCTGCTCACCGAGGGGTGTCAACACCACTACGGGTGGCTCTAGGGGACACAACACTCTACCCAAACTCCCTACCACTCTAAGACCCACAAACGACCTATTCGCTCCGGGGTCGAACAAAACTCTTACAGGACTAGAGAACAAGGAAGCTGTACCTGTTACGACATCCGGATTGGCACTAGCCTCTGTATCTGCCAATGTGAAAAGTCGTGTCTGTGGTCGATGCTGTTGTGTCTGCCTCAAAGCCTGACTACCAGATTGTCGCACAATCTGTGACCTCGTCTGTGGTCTTGATGATCCTTGTGAACCCACCTGGCTCATCCCTGACCTCGGTGTTGCTGGCACAACTGGGAGTCTCAACTGTGATGCAGTCTCTCTAGGTACATTGCCCAAAGGGCAATCTCTGGCAAAATGCCCAAACTTGTCACAAGAGTAACACCTGGGCGGATGAGGACAAGGTGGAAAATGATTCTGCCTACAATTCGAACACCGGGGAGCTTCTGCTGGCTTCACAACACTGGGTGCTGAAACTGTGGTCTGTGCTCGGGACATAAAAGAAGGAGTGCCCTGCGGCCTATTCTGCCCCACTGAATAAGGAGAGGAAAACCGACTCCTCTGCCCGTGGATAAACCTGTCCCTAACCCTATACTTCAAGGGACCTCTACTCGCCACTACATCTCTAGGTCTTCCGGACTGACCACTTTGTCGGCCTCGGACAATCTCCTCAGACTTTACAGCATCTACAACCAACTTCTCAAAATCTATGCTGACATTAGGCCCCATCACCTTTCGGATATCTTGGTTGAGACCCTGCTCAAACCGACTTGCTAACACAGTCATATTCCGCTGCACCTCTGGAACAAAGTGTGCCAAAGCTCTGAATTCAGTCTCATATTCGGCCACCGTCTTACCCCCTTGACGAAGCATGTAAAAATCAGATCTCTTGTTGTTCTGAAAATGAGGAGGAAAGTACCTCATGTCAAATTCTTTCTCAAAGTCTTCCCATATAGGCTGACCACCATATCTACTCCGGACTGTGCTCCACCATATAGCAGCATCTCTCTCAAGTAGTCGTGTAGCTAATGTCACCTTATCAGCTGCAGACAACCTCAAGTCTTGAGCAGTCAACACCACTTTGTCTTTCCAAATCTTGGCAACCATAGCATCGCTCGAACCGTAGAAGCTCTCGCAACCAAGATGTCTGGCCTCTTTCAATAGCTTAGACACTTGCACAGGCACTCTGACACCCTGCGCCTCAGCTATTTGATCTCTGGGCTGTGTAACCACAACCTCTGGCTGTACTGGTGCTGGTGCCTGTGGCTGCTGAGCTACTGTCTCTTGCATCATCTGCATGGTCTGTTGCATCTGACCCAAGGTAGTCTGTAAAGTAGCCAACATCTGTATCAAAGCTGGATCCTGTACTGTGGGCACTGCCTGTACTGGTGGTGCTTCTGATACTATCTGTGGCTGCTGTTCCTCCACTGCTGGACCTCGTGCATCGGACCTCTCATCAACATCCGCTGCCTGCCCAGCCTGACCCTCAACTCTCTTACGAGGTCTGCCCCGTGGCATCTTAACAACTGAATACATAATCATGTAATAAGCCCACAACAAACCAAATAACAACTAAAAATACTCTATGCTGGACTACGCATGTGCAAAGTGAGTATAATGCACTGTAAGGCACTTTCAAAACATGCAATTTTTAAACAAAACAATACTTGAAAGCTTTGCACACAAAGACAACCATGCTACGTTACCAACCTTGTGAGGACTCGTCCCAGTACCAGGGCCCCTCACCGCCGTGCAGCTCCAAATGGCCCAACCTGTGAACCACTTGAAGCCACACAAGGCTTCACAACATAAAATCCCAAAACATGCAAATCAATTAGAATTTTACTAAAATAGGAGCATGCTTTTAATTTTGCATTTGGCTCGGCAACAAGAAATCACGGAGTACACAATATCAACAAGCGTAAGACTTTAAACAAGCACATAGGTCCACACGGCCAAGGCATGCCTCATATAAAAATACAAGTCACAACACACAAATAGACAAAACCCCTCAGGGGCCAACACGAGTCAATGAGACACATGCAATACGATAATCCAAAACACAAAGATATGCCGAGTTTCCAAATGTGCCAATGCAGTAGTCCAGCCCTAAGACAAACCGGGAAGCTCGAACTCAAAAGGAAAGACTCAGCAAGCGCGTGAAACTAGTCCTGAAAAAAAAAACAACAAGGGGAAGTGAGATCACTGGGACCTCAGTGAGAGTTACCGCGTCATAAGCGTAAACGATGGAATAGAGGCAATCACTAAAGCCAAGTATAAACAGTTGCTGAATAAACGCAAGTAAAGTCCATGCTTACTCAAAGTGCATCTCATCAACAAAGATGCCATCACATAGCATACGCATATCAACACAAGCACATAACCTTGTCACAATCTCATTCTCATGGCCATTACACCAGAAATATAGTTGGGGAGAAGCTGTATTACTTCACGATGAATCCCGGCCAAAGGATCACCGGAAGACCGTTGGTGGTTTAATTGAAAACACATGCACTTATTCAAAATAGATAGAGTCCCCACCACCAACGTAGTCTTCGGGACAAGTGGAAAAAAAACCACAAGATCACACAAGTCCCTACAATTCAACTGAAATGCGTAGCCTGTCATTCAATTCCTCAGTTCGGATCCGAGGCCTACACATTTCACCCTGTACACCTAAGTAAAGGATCGTCCCTCTAAACGAAGGGATACTCCCGTCCCTTACCTCCGCATTGGCCAAGCGTTGTTCAACAATTCCAATTGGTACAGTGACCAAAAACTGAATTTATCAAGCATGGGTTATTAAATCTAAAAATTCATCAAATATTCCATGCATGCATTTAAGCATTTCCCTCTTGTAAATCAGGTGCCAAACATCTCAAAATAATATTCAACGTATTCAGCCACAAGAACAAAAATGTCTAAGAAGATGAAAACTCATATCGTATGGAAGGTCACAAAACACGTATGAAAATCTGTATGCCCAAACAAGTCAGCATACTTCAGCTTTTGAACATCTGGCTGATGCATTCAAACATGGCAAGTACATGATGATTCCAACAACACATATTTAACACAATTCAAGTCATGCCTCCATTCAAAACAAAACATGAAATCATATGTGAATTCTGAAAACAAAACGTTTCGCGTATGCCAATGAAACATAAACTCCCACCTGTTGTTGTGCGGACGACTCACTAATCGCCACGCCCTTGCCTTTGTCACGTGCTGCGGAACCACCTACACGCAAGGCAACACCAAAACCAACTCAAATACAACTTCAACAAACGAAAAGACACAAAACGAAAACAACCCTACGACCCCTTCCGACACACTCAATAACACCCCTCTAAACCTCAAAACACAAGCTAACAACCGAACCGCACCTAGGCATCAATAATGCCACACACAACCATAGTAACAACCACAACAAACTTGATATCCATCAATCCTCACTCCAAGATTGGATTTCCAGCAAACCCAATCCATCACCAACATCACAAATTCCACACTCCTCAATCACATGAACCTCAAATCAGCACACACATTAGTCACAAGCCATCCATTATACCAACTCCATCAAAACCTATCAAAACTATCAATTCCACAAGCATATCTCATTACCCCCAATCTTCAGATCATCACATACTCAACACACAAACAAAACCAATCAAACCAAGCATCAAAGCAACAAAACCAACAAGCCTTAAACACAAACCAACCAACACTCAAACCAAAAACACAAGCAAACAGAAATTACCTCAAACCCACTTGAAAATCCCGCTCAAGAGCCAAAACCACACCAAAAACACACCCAAAACACTCCTACAAGGTGGAAAACAAGGGGAAATGGTGGGGAAGTGTTAGGGTATCACTCACCAAGTGATTTTTGGTGAAAAACAAGTAAAATCCAGATTTTGTGAGGGTTTTCAGTTGAGAGCAAAGGGAGAATCGGGAGAGAAAAAGAAAAGGGAGAGAGAAACTGATTTGGGAAGAACTTGGGCTTGTTGGCTTATAACCAAAGTGTTGGGCCTTAAGGCCCAAATGGTCCTCGGGCCCAAAACTGACAAGAAAAGCCCGACAAACCAAAGTGAATCCCGGGTATGTGTAACAAACTCAACGGGCCCACCAAAATACAATTGGGCCCATAAAAACACAAACGGGCCCAAACAAGCAAAGCATAGGGCTAAAAGCCCACGGTCGCTCAAAACAACCCGGAAACTGAACCAATGCTTTCCACCGACCCTAGCCTAGACCACACAACCTAGACCACTCACCAAGACACCTAGACACGCTACGGGCTTAACACAACGGTGTCCACATCACCAAACAACTCCCGAGTCCACAACAAAGTCAACCACACTCGCTGATTGGCACTAAAAAGACGGGGTCTCACATCCTCTTCTCCTTATATGAATTTCGTCCCCGAAATTCACTTACCAAGTGCCTCAAACAGAAACGGGTACTTCTGCCTCATCAACTGCTCTGGCTTCCAAGTTCTTTCTTCAAAAAGGTCACTGCGCCACAACACACTGACCATCGGCACCTGACGACTCCGTAACTGTCTCACTGATCTGTCCACTATCGCCACTGGTCGTGTCGTGTAAGACAAGTCATTGGCAATCTCCAACGGCGGCGACTCCAAAATGTGGGACGGATCCGGAACGTACTTCCGTAACATAGACACATGGAAGACGTCGTGGATCCTCTCTAACTCCGGTGGCAACTCCAAACGGTATGCCACTGCCCCAACGCTGTCAAGAACACGGTAGGGACCAATATATCTCGGAGCTAGCTTGCCCCGCTGCTGGAACCTGATCACTCCCTTCCACGGCGCGACTTTCAAGAAGACCATATCTCCTACTTTGAATTCCAAGTCCCGCCTACGGTGATCTGCATAACTCTTCTGTCTACTCTGCGCTGCCTGCAACCGTTCTTTGATCAAAGCAACCTGCTGAGTAGCCTGCTCCACTAACTCAGGACTGTCAAGAAGCCTCTCACCAACCTCATCCCAAAGCAAAGACGTACGACACTTGCGTCCATACAACGCCTCATATGGTGCCATACCAATACTCCTCTGAAAACTATTGTTGTAGGCAAATTCCACCAAAGGTAAACTTCGATCCCATGTGGTCTGTCCGTCCAACACACAAGCTCTCAGCATATCCTCCAAAACCTGTACGGTCCGCTCTGAGTGACCATCTGTCTGGGGATGAAAAGCTGTACTGAACCTCAACTCTGTTCCCAAAGCTTTGTGGAACTTCTCCCAAAACCGTGACGTAAATCTCAGATCTCTATCTGACACTATGCTCACTGGCATGCCATGTTGTCTGACGATCTCATCCATGTATTTCGTCGCCAACCTCTCCGGCGTATCAGTCACCCGAATGGGGAGGAAGTGTGCAGACTTGGTGAGTCTGTCCACTATCACCCATATGGCATCAAATCCTTGCTGCACTCGTGGCAATCCAATAATAAAATCCATGGTAATGTGCTCCCACTTCCATTCCGGTATAGGAAGCGGCTGCAACATCCCTGCTGGTCTCTGATGCTCGGCCTTCACCTGCTGACATACCAAACATCATGAAACAAATTCCGCTATATGCTTCTTCATGCCTGTCCACCAATAAAACTGCCTCAGATCTCTATACATCTTGGTGTTACCTGGATGTACAGAGAAAACTGAGCTGTGAGCCTCTGTCAAGATCCACTGTCTCAACTCCTCATCATGTGGTACACAAATACGGCCTCTGAAAGTCAGCAGACCATCATCACGGACTCTGTACTCACTACCAGAACTCTTGGCACTTTCACTGCTATCCAAACTCTGTCTCATCTTGACCAAAGCTGGATCTTGCATCTGTCCATCCCGAATCTTATCAAGCAACATTGGTCTCACCACCATCTGTGCAACCAAAGCTCCGGTCTCATCACTGTCTAGCTGAACTCGGGACTCCCTCAAACTCATCAACAAAGGCATGTATTCAGCTCTGACATATGCTAAAGAAGAAGCAGTCTTCCTACTCAATGCATCTGCAACCACATTGGCTTTACCAGGATGGTAATCGATGATCAAGTCATAGTCTTTGATCAGCTCCAGCCAACGTCTCTGCCTCAAATTCAAGTCCTTCTGAGTGAGAAGATACTTGAGACTTTTATGATCTGTATACACATGACAAGTCTCGCCATACAAGTAATGACGCCAAATCTTCAAAGCAAAAACCACTGCTGCGAGCTCAAGATCATGGGTCGGATAAATAGCAAAAACCATTTAGAAAAATCTATGAGAAACCAAAATATGAAAAACTTAAATATAATAAGAATAAGAAAAAATTTAAAAGAAATGATAATGATAATAAAAAACAAGGACCAACTTGCTACAAATGTGGACGGTTTGGATATTATAAAAAGGGCTGCCCTTTGCTTAAAAAGATAAAAGCCTTAGAAATAAGAGATAGTGAAAAAGAAAAAATATTAAATATTATAGGAAAAGAAAATGATAATACTAGTATTTCTAACGATAATGTAAGTTTAGAAGATTGTGGTTGTGTAGGACCATGTCAATGTTATGAGATAAATACCATAAGTATGGAAAATAGTTTACTTGATCTAATAATGAAAGAAGAAGATAGAGATTTACAAAAGAATATTTATTAGAATATGAAACCTATGTTAAAAATAATAAAGAAATAAAGAATAAGGAAAATAAAGCATATAACTTAAACGAAATATTATTCAAAAAGGAAAACAAAAAAGAACTATTAACCCTAAAAGGATTAAAATAAAAAATACAAAACATTAAGGAAGAAACAAAAATCATAAAAAGAGAATTAACTAATATGCAATACAATATAAAAGGAAAGGCTAAAATAGAAGACTTTTCAGAAAGTAGCAATAGAGAAGAATTTGTAAATGCTATATCAAAGATAGAATTTCAAAAATGGTATACATACGTAACCATAGTAATAAAAGACTTTAAGATAAAGATAAAAGTCTTAGTAGACTCTGAAGCAGATCATAATTGTGTCAGAGAAGGATTAATTCCTACTAAGTACTATGAGAAAACAATAGAAAGGTTACATGCAGCTAACAAATAAAAATTAGAGGTCAGGTATAAAATAACAGATGCCCATATATGCAATCAGGGAATATGTTTTAAGAATGGCTTTTTGCTAGTTAAAAATCTATCTCAAGACTTGATACTAGGAACTCCCTTTCTAACACAATATACCCCTTTACAGTAAATAGTAAAGGATTAGAAACAGAAATCTTAGGAAATCAATTATCTTTGAATTCTATAGGAACATACAAGAAAGAGACATATCTTTAACAAAAGAATTGGGAATAAAAAAAGAAATTTTATTAATAAATAAAAAGAAACACTTACACTAATTAACAATTGAATTTGACTATGCAAAAATAGAAGAAGATCTACAAAGAAAAGAAATAATCGAACAAGTAGCACACTTACAAAAACATATTGAAAAAAAAGTTTGTTCAAACCTACCAAATATCTTTTGGAATAGAAAAAAATGTACCGTTGGCTTACGTTATGATAAAGATTTTAAAGAAAAAGATATACCAACAAAGGCCAGATCAATACAAATGAATTTTGAGTTATTACAGTACTGCTAGAAAGAAATAAAAGAACTATTAGATAAAAAAATAATATTAGTCAGTAAATCTCCTTGGTCATATGCTGTCTTTTATGTACAAAATCAAGCCGAATTAGAAAGAGGAGCCCCTAGATTAGTTATAAATTATAAACCGTTAAATAAAAATTTACAATGTATTAGGTACCAAATTCCTAACAAAAGAGACTTAGTAAACAAACTATCAGGTGCAATTATATTTTCAAAGTTTGATATGAAATCTGGATTTTGGCAAATACATATAAAGGAAGAAGATAAGTATAAAACAGCATTTACAGTCCCTTTCAGACATTACGAATGGAACGTTATGCTATTCGGATTAAAAAATACTCCTTCTGAATTTCAAAATATGATGAATGATATTTTTAATCCTTACTATAAATTTACAATTGTCTATATAGATGATGTGCTAGTATATTCAAAGTCTGTTACTGAGCATTTTAGACATGTTAAGAAATTCTTAAATATAGTAAAGGATAATGGTCTCGTAGTATCAGCTGCAAAGATAAAATTATTTCAAACCAAGATAAGATTTCTAGGATATAATATAGTTCATGGGACATTTACTCCCATAGATAGAAGTATAGAATTTTCTAATAGATTTTCTGATGAAATAAAAGAAAAACAACAATTATAAAGATTCTTAGGATGTTTAAATTACATAGCAGATTTTATTCCTAATATAAGAATAATCTGCAAACCTCTATATAAAAGATTAAAGAAAAACACACCTAGTTGGGATAATAACATGACTATTATAGTTAAAAATATAAAAGAAAAAGTAAAATAACTACCATGCCTAGGTATTCCTCAAAAGGATGCTTTCTTAATTGTAGAAACAAATGCATCTGATTATGGTTACGGAGGAATATTGAAACAAAAAATAAGTAATAAAGAACAGCTAGTCAGGTATTACTCTGGAATATGGAATAAGACTCAAGAAAACTACTCTATTGTTAAGAAAGAAGTATTGGGTATAGTCTTATGTGTCAATGCCTCTCAAGATTAAAAACTTCTTAATAAGAGTAGATTCTCATTAGGCTAAATTCATACTTGAAATGGATGTAAAAAATTTAGTATCAAAACAAATATTTGCTAGATGGAAGGCTTTATTATCTAATTACGATTTTAATATCGAATTTATAAAAAGAAGAATGAATAATCTACCAGATTTCTTATCGAGAGAATTCTTGCAGGGAAGCAAAGATAAAAGCGCTGAAGAGTAAAAGCTACTAAAGATAAAGGTATTATGTCTAACCCTGTTGTTTATGCACAAGTTAGAACGATAGATAAATGTATAGAAAAATTAATGGAAATTGATTTCTCAAGAGTAAAAGAAATCAGAATGCTAAAAACAAAATTAATAGAAGGAATAAATTTAAGCATAGATGATCATATGGTTAATCATATTGTTATAAATGAATACTGTTATTGTGAAGAATACGAATAAAGAGAAAAATTTGGGAGAAAAATGATAAGAATAATTGAAGAATTGATCAAAGAACATGAAAGAGAAAATAATTAAATTAATTAAGATAAAAGGAAAAATTGAAAAAAAAAATATAAAAAAGGAAATATCTGCAAAAAATGAATTCAAACATTAATATGTTGTGTGATTTAGAGAATGACATCAATAATTTGATAACAGGGAAATGAGAAATCAAAGATTTGTCACAAGTAGAGAATTCCCGGAGCATGAATATCTACGGAGTTACAGCTTTAATAAGTATTGGGTCACTAAAAGACTGACTCAAGATAGAAAGCAAGTTATATAGACCTTTGTTTACCAAAGGTTCTTTAATATAAGACAGCAGGCAAGAAGTGCAGAAGATAAAGAAAAAAATTTAAAAAGATAATTAAAAAACATCAGAAATATAATAAAAAGAAGGGTAAAAGCAGGAAGGAACATTATTGAATTGCTCGAGCTGGAAAGATATGTTCTTAAAGAAATTGATAGAATTGTTGTCTTAACAGCATAAAAATGGATAAAAAGAAGTCTTTGACAGCCATGCTGTCCAGCCGGGCCTCCTCTTCAGCAGATAAAAGGTATTCAAACTCTCCTCCCTCTTCTCCTTCTCCTCCTTCTTCTATCGTACAGCCTAGCTATTATTCAGCCTTAATAATTGCCTTGGTTACCTCGGAGCAAGTTAAAAAGAAATCTCTGATTCCACTTCCTCTATATCCACAAAGAGCCCCTGTATCCATAACCTCAAGGGCTCCTCCCCCCATTCTCAGAGTGTTAGCCAACCAAAGACTCAAAAAAACATACCTCTACACCCATAAAATCGACATCAAAGTGATCGAGCTTGAAAAAACCGATGAGAAGAAAGAAATAAAAGAACTTATGGTTCAGATATTTCCTTTGAAAGAACTGTATCTCATGGACCACCCATACAAGACTCGTATCTTTTACGAGCAAATCTTACTGGAAACTCAGTTAGTAGACATCCTTCACACAATGGATAAAAAATTCCCCGATCAAAGTGCTTTTCCAAGAATAAAGATCTTAAGAGTGATGACCAAAGAAGAGTGGAGGCAGCATCCCCTCACAAATAAAATATTCTCGGCTCAGATTCCTGACCAGCAGCTTGTAGGATACAATTACTATGATTACCAAAAAGCGTCAGAATAATTATACAAATCAGATGTTACAAAGAATAGCTCAACAATTAGAATATTTAGACTCAGTTCAAGAAAAGAAAGAAATAAAAATAAGAAAAGCACTAGTAAAACCAAATGATGAAATAAAGAATTTTAAACTGAGTAGAGAAGATGAATTGTTACAAAAAATAACTAAACAATTAGAATATCTAGAATTATCCTCAAAACCCCAAGTTATGGAAATATCTGAAACTGATAGTGAAACTAAATCCAATAATACAGACATAGACACCTTACCAGAACAATTTGAAGAAAAACTAGAAGTAGATAGAATACGAGTATATGATCGCCCTAGGATACCCCACTATTATCCGAGACCTTCATTACCAGATATTCAAAATGAAAAAATATATTCTTTAGGAAGTTATGATGGTAAAAGTATCTATGAATGGAATCTAGATCTCTTTTATTAGGAATTGGATATCTTATCCATTGTAAACTCTTATTTAATGGTTTATAGTTTATTACTAGTCTAGGGGCTCCTCTTTCTATTTCTGCCTGGTTCTGGGGCTTCAGGCCCAAAAGTTCAACAAGGCTGGGCCGTGCCATCGATGTCCCGTGTCACACAAATAAGCCCAATTGACATTGAAATGTCCACCAAGTGGCCCAAACGGCTCGCGGTCGCTTAAAACGGACCAAAATCAACCTGGTTTGTTTTCCACTGACTCAACCTCGCTCGTCTAACCTACCTCACCCACACTCATACGTAAACACTCTCAGATTCACTATGGGTTCCTTAAAGGTTTCCTACGGCTGTGTTCATAAACCAACAGTTTAGCATCGGCACGCTGCCGCTGGCACTGACACTACCGTTGGCGCTGCCACTGACCGGCACCACAATAGACGGGATCTCACATTTATAGCCGGACTACCTAGATTGTTTGCTGATAGGGTACGAAATAGGATAAAAAGAAAATTTCATAATAGCAACATTCATTATGATATAATTACATATGGAGATTTAGTAACCGAAGTAAATACTGAAGGCTTAAACTTATGCAATGAATTAAAATTAAAATCGAAACTAAAGCAAGAAAAACTTAGCGGTAGAAAAGAACTTTTCGAAAATTAAAATCAATACAAAATAGGGTCCAACCTGCTATAAGTGCGGACGGTTTGGACATATTCGAAAAGATTGTCCTCTTCTTAAAAAGATAAGAGCTCTAGAAATAGATGACCAATAAAAGGAAGAAATTTTAAATATGATAGGACAAGAAGAAAGTACAAGCGATTCTTCTGCTTATAATATTAGTAGAGATGAATGTGGATACATAGGCCCATGTCAGTGTTATACGATTAATACTATTTCTGAAGAAAAAGACCTATTTGAGCTTATCATGAGAGTAAAAAATCCAGAACTACAAAGAAAATACTTGGAGGAATATAGGTCATATGTTGACAAAAGTAAACGACAAAACAGTGAAAATAAAACATATAACTTAAATGAAATATTATTCAACAAAGAAAATAAGAAGGAATTATTAACCTTAGAGGGATTGAAACAAGAAATTTGTAATGTAAAACAAGAAATAGGACTACTAAAGGAAGAATTAGAAGCACTAAAATATTCTATAAAAGGAAAGACGGTAGTACATGCACTCCCAGAGACTAGTAATCAGGAAAATGAGGAATTCATAAATGCCCTATCTAAAATAGAATTTCAAAAATGGTATACTTACATTACGATAGTAATAAAGGATTTTAAAATACACATAAAAGCGTTAATAGACTCAGGGGCAGATCATAATTGCGTAAGGGAAGGCTTAATACCTACAAAGTACTATGAAAAAACCAAAGAAAGATTACATGCAGCAAATCGACAAAAATTAGAAGTCAAATACAAAATTTCAGATGCCCATATATGCAACCAAGGAATATGTTTTAAAAGTACCTTTTTATTGGTTAAAAATTTATCACAAGACTTGATACTAGGAACCCCGTTTCTAACACAAATATATCCCTTTACAGTGAATAGTAAAGGATTAGAAACAGAAATCTTAGGAAAACAACTTACCTTTACATTTTGCAAAAATATCGAAGAAAGAGATATATCACTTATCAAAACATTAGGAATCACAAAGGTAGTCCTGTTAATAAATAAGAAAAAGCATCTGCACTCGTTGATAAATGAATTCAATTATACCAAGCTAGAAAACAAATTATTAACCTCAGAAACCATACAACAAATAGCACAACTACAAAAATAGATAGAAACAGAAATTTGTTCTAATCTCCCAAATGCCTTTTGGAATAGAAAAAAACATATTGTTAATTTACCATACGACAAAGAATTTAAAGAAGAAAATATACCCACTAAAGCAAGACCAATTCAAACGAATTCAGAACTGCTCGAATATTGCAAAACAGAAATAAAAGGTCTCTTAGAAAAAGGTCTCATAAGACCAAGCAAATCTCCTTGGTCCTGTGCTGCATTTTATGTTCAGAATCAAGCTGAATTAGAACGAGGAGCACCCAGGTTAGTAATTAATTACAAACCTTTAAATAAATGCTTACAATGGATTAGATACCCTATTCAAAATAAAAGAGATTTAATAAAAAGATTTTCAGGAGCATTAGTTTTCTCAAAATTTGATATGAAGTCAGGATTCTGGCAAATTCAAATACGAGAAGAAGATAAATACAAAACTGCTTTCACTGTTCCCTTTGGTCATTATGAGTGGAATGTAATGCCCTTTGGATTAAAAAATGCACCATTCGAATTCCAAAATATGATGAATAATATATTTAACCCCTATCATAAGTTTACAATTGTTTATATCGATGATGTTTCAGTATATTCAAAATCCATTACAGAACATTCAGGCATCTAAAAAAATTTATTAATATAATAAAAGAAAATGGCTTAGTGGTATCTGCAACAAAGATAAAATTGTTTCAGACTAACATAAGGTTTTTAGGATATAATATTATTCAGGGAACCTTTACTCCTATAAGCAGAAGTGTAGAATTTTCTGGTAAATTTCCTGATAAAATAAAAGATAAACAACAATTACAAAGGTTCTTAAGATGTCTAAATTATATTGCACATTTTATACCAAAAATAAGGATAATATGTAAACCATTATATAAACGACTACGGAAAGATTCTCCTGCCTGGACCTCTGAAATGACTAACACAGTTAGACAAATAAAAGAAAAGGTAAAACAATTACCATGTTTAGGAATTCCTCAAGAGCATGCATATCTCATCATAGAAACAGATGCTTCTGAACAAGGATATGGAGGGATATTAAAACAAAGAATAGAAGGAAAGGAACAATTAGTTAGGTATTATTCTGGAATATGGAATAAAGCACAAGAAAATTATTCTATTGTTAAGAAAGAAGTATTAGCTATTGTTTTATGTGTAAACGCGTTTCAGGATGATTTATTTTATAAAACATTCTTGATCCGCGTGGATTGTCAATCTGCTAAGTTCATCCTAGAAAAAGACGTAAAATATTTAGTATCTAAACAGATATTTGCACGATGGCAAGCGTTGCTATCTAATTTTAATTTTACTATTGAATTCATAAAAGACCAATTGAATAATTTACCTGATTTCTTATCAAGAGAATTCTTGCAGGACAAAGACAAAATCAAAGAAGGAAGCGACGAAACAAAGCTAAAATAAAGGTATCATGTCTAATCCTGTGCCTTATGCACAAGAACAGACTATAGAAAAATATGTTGAAAAATTAATGGAAATCGATTTTTCTAGAATATAGGAAATAAGAATGCTTAAATCAAAATTCATTGAAGGTATAAATCAGAGCGTGCATGATCACATGATTAATCATATGGTATTACCTGAATATTGTGATTGCCAAGAATACGAAAAACGTGAACATTTTGGAAGAAAAATGATGAGACTCATTAACGAATTAATTGAAGAGTATGAACGAGAGAATCATTAAACTCATTAAAATAAAACAAAAAATTGGTAAAAAGATAGATAGATATTGGAATAAATATAAAAAAACCAAGAAACGAAAATACTTACAAAAGGTTAATTCAAATATTAACAGTTTATGTGAGTTATTAAATGATTTGGATCAACTAAAAATGTTTAAGGTCAAATGCATTATTCGAACATCCACCTAGAAAATACCCGCAAAGTCAAAGAAGGAGAATATCCAAAACAACGCCGTTTCGGCCGATTTTGGATTATCGAGACAATATCTGCAGATAAAAAGATCATTACAAAAACTTATCGATATCAAAGAACTTTTACTGTCAGACAATAGGCACACTGTATAGAAGACGAAAGAAGATCTCTCCAACAAGAAATAAAAGCAGTACAAGCCGTACTCAATCGGCGGATTATCACCAGGAGGAACATTGGCCTCAGTATCGCCGAGTTAAAAGACCTCATCAGCAATCTCAATCGAGATCTCAATAGATTGCCCATTTTATTCTAGACCATGTGGAGAATAAAAAGTCTCTAACAGCAATGCTGGCCAGTAGAG
Organism: Passiflora organensis; assembly: GCA_019739055.1. Taxonomy (NCBI): domain Eukaryota; kingdom Viridiplantae; phylum Streptophyta; class Magnoliopsida; order Malpighiales; family Passifloraceae; genus Passiflora; species Passiflora organensis. The sequence goes on from JAEPBF010000087.1 coordinate 30,704,627, forward strand.
CCTCTACCTCTACAGATAAAAGGTATCCTCACTCTCCTCCAGCTTCCCCTTCTTCTCCCTCTCCTTATATCCAACCCAATTACTATTTTGCATTAGTCACTGCTCCGGTAACACCGGAACAAATAAAAAGAAAGTCTATGGTACCATTTCCCTTATATCCACAAAGATCTCCCCAGTCCATTACCACTAAAGCACCTCCTCTCATCATCCATGAGTTAGCCAATCAAAGAGAGAAAATAGACCTATATACCCACAAAATGGACATCAAAATTATAGAGCTCGAAAAAGAAGAAGAAAAAAAAGAAATAAAAGAGCTCAGTGTTCAAATCTTTCCCCCTCGAGAGGTCCAAATGTTAGAACATCCATTTAAAACCCGTCTTTTTTACGAACAAATACTCCTGGAAACTCAATCTGTTGAGATCATGCACACCATGGATAAAAAGTTCCCTGATCAAATTGCCTTCTCCAGAATAAAAATTCTGAGAGTCATGACAAAAGGAGAATGGCGACAACATCCATATACCAACAAAACCTTCCAAGCCAAAATTCCTGGTCAACAACTTAATAGCTATAATAATTATTATGATTATCAGAAAGCCTGGCTAGGAGTTTTGTGGTACAAACCCACGTATCATACATGGTTTCTTTACTTCTCTAAGACATGCCAAAGAGTATTTCCTCAATGGTGGAGTAGGTATTTCAGTACTGTGAAACCTCTGCCTGGACTTTTTCAAAATGAACTGGAAGATGCAATAAAAGTCTTTACCTACTACACAGATTTAGAGGACATTACTCCAAGTCCCCTTCTACAATATCTCATTACTTTTTCTGTTCCCTGGATCCTTTGTTGGGAATTGGCAAAAAATTGTGATTTCTCTTCTCAAATCACCTATTTGGTTAGAAGACTAAAGCAAAAGAATTGGCTAAAGTATGAGGTATCTCCAGCAAATATCCAAGCAGTCCAGACATTATTAAAACTTCCTCCTGAAGAAGTTAAAAAGGTTCTTAGCCCGGGGACTATTGCTACAAGCAATCCTGTTACAAAGCCAGATGATGATATGGTCTCTCGCACATCCTCCCTTGAGAAGATGAAAGAAATTTATGGACCAAAAGATAAAATTGAAGAAGACGATGAGATGATCCTTTCGCTAATCATGATCCTGACAAAGATTTACTATTGACATTTCACAATGGATGACGCATGCAGTGACGAAGCCTAAAGATTCTGACAAAACATATGATGCAAGTAGTGACGAAATTGATGCCTAAAGTGACAACTGCACTAGCAATTGTAAAAGCGACTGCACTGACAAGGATAAGAAAGCAAAGGACTACAATAAAAGCAGCCGGTTAAAAGTTACTTTCTAAGAAGGATAGCAATTATGTAATAAAGTGTACGAAAAGCAGGGCTATTGTAGTCCTATCGATAAAAGACTCCTCTATATAAGGAGAAGGCTGTGAGTTGTAGAGTAAGCTTTGAATTTCTGAATGAAGAAGTATTTCAGTTATGCTCGTGTTCTCAATCATAGTTTCCAGATAATCCCTTTAGAAAAGAATATGTCGTTTTATCATTTGATCCACTACTCTCCTTATTCTGATCATTTACCGATGACTAGCTAAATACCATTCTCCCTATCCTGTGCAATTAACGATAATCATACCTAAACACATAGCCCGAGTTCGATCCTGTAGAGATGGTAGCGGAGCCAGCGTGGCATGTCACGTTCAAAACATATTGCCGAGGTTGATAGCGTGGTGTAAGGTGTTCCCGGCAGCTGCAGGAAAAGCGAGTAAGACCGTTGGTAAGCCTGAGCATGTTTCCTCTTCAATATGTTTCTGAATATTGACATACTATGCTTTGTTCTTATACTATTTATACTTGATTTAAACTTAACTATGTGTTTAGAGTATGTGCTGTCCAAAATTGCTAAGGATAGGGATTTATTCCATTATAGTATTTGCGTTTTACTACTCTGTCATTTGCTTCCTTAACTAATGGATATTAATAATACCCGTGAGATGCATATTTCTGCGATAGTCCAAAATTGCTAAGGATAGGGATTTATTCCATTATAGTATTTGCGTTTTACTACTCTGTCATTTGCTTGCTTAACTAATGGATATTAATAATACCCGTGAGCTGTATATTTCTGCGATAGAGCAGAAATTACAAAATTGGAATATACCTAAAGTTCCTAATCATAAAATATATGAAACAGGGTTTGGTTTTCAAAACTTGTTTACACATGATTATGTTATAGAAACAACTGAAAGATCTCTACTGGAAGGTGACAGGCTTTCCCAAAAATGAGGCGAAAGGGGGTAGTTCCAATTGGAGTTTTGTATGCAATCCGGTATGCCCAAAGTGCATCATCAAGCCTGAGGCTCCAGTCTTTTTGGTTAGGATTGACTATTTTCTGAAGTATAGATTTGACTTCCCTGTTGGTGACCTCGGCTTGTCCATTGGTTTGTGGATGGTAGGCTGTGGAAGTTTTGTGCACCACACCATATTTCTTCAATAGATTCCGGAAGAGCTGATTGCAAAAATGTGTACCACGATCACTGATGATGGCCCTTGGCACGCCATATCGGCAAAAGATGTTCTTGCGGATAAATTCCACCATGGTCTTGGCACTATTGTCTCTGGTGGTTTTTGCCTCTGCCCATTTTGAAACATAGTCCACAGCAAGAATGATGTATTGGAAGCCAGATGAGGTTGGAAAAGGGCCCATAAAGTCGATTCTCCATACATCAAAAACTTCACATACAAGGATGGGTTGTAGGGGTGCCGCATCTCGATGGCTTAAAGTACCCTCTCGTTGGCATCTGGGACAAGCCTTGCAAAACCTGTAGGAATCATCGAACAAGGTGGGCCAAAAGAACCCGCTTTCTAGAATTTTCCTAGCGGTTCTCCGGGGTCCGAAATGTCCTCCACATGCCTCATCATGACAGAACCTTAGGATGGATTGATGTTCTTCCTTGGGTATACATCTCCTGATCATCTGGTCATTGCAGGAACTCAATAGGTAGGGATCGTCCCATATGTATAGCCGTGACTCCCTCACGATCTTGGCAGCTTCATTGCGTGTCAGGTGATCGGGCAACTCGTTAGTAACAAGAAAATTGACAATATCAGCATACCAGGGAATGGATATGGCTTCTCTAAGCATGAGATGTTCATCTGGAAAAGTCTCTTGAATCGGCTATGGTTCGGCCGTGGTCACGAGCCTGCTAAGATGATCGGCAACATAGTTTGCGGTGCCCTTTTTATCCTTAATGGTGATGTCGAATTCTTGTAAAAGTAGTACCCATCGGATCAGCCGTGGTTTAGACTCCTTTTTGGCCATCAGGTATCTGAGAGCAGAATGGTCTGAGTAGACTGTGACCTTGGTCCCCAGTAGGTAAGGTCGAAACTTCTCCAAAGCAAAGACTATCGCTAGGAGCTCTTTTTCCGTGGTTGTATAATTTACTTGAGCAGCATCTAGCATCCTAGAGGCATAATAGATCACGTGGGGGTCACGACCTATTCTTTGCCTAAGTACTGCGCCTATTGCGTAATTACTAGCGTCACACATCAATTCAAAGGGCAGTGACCAATCCGGGGGTTGTATGATTGGGGCAGAGATTAGCAAACTTTTAATCTTGTCGAAAGCCTTCCTACAATCTTCGTTGAAATCAAATTCTACATCCTGTTGTAGCAATCGGCACATTGGCTGAGTTATTTTGGAGAAATCTTTGATGAATCGTCGGTAAAAGCCTGCATGGCCCACGAACGACCTAATTTCTCTGGTTGTTGTGGGGTAAGGTAGGGTCTTGATGACTTCTATCTTGGCTTGATCGACTTGGATACCTTCTGATGAGACAATGTGTCCCAAAATCAACCCTTTGTCTACTATGAAATGGCATTTCTCGTAATTGAGGACTAAATTCTTTTCTATGCACCGCTGCAAGATCTTCGTTAGATTGGTTAAGCAGACTTGAAAAGAGTCGCCATATACAGTAAAGTCGTCCATGAACACCTCAATTATGTTGTCTACGTACTCCGAGAAAATGCTGACCATGCATCTTTGGAAAGTAGCCGGTGCATTGCATAGACCGAAGGGCATGCGTCTGTAAGCAAATGTGCCGAATGGACATGTAAACGTTGTCTTCTCCTGATCCTCCGGAGCTACAGGAATTTGATGGAAACCTGAGTAACTATCTAAACAGCAATAGTGACTCTTTCCAGCTAACCTTTCAAGCATCTGATCGACGAAGGGAAGTGGGAAATGGTCCTTCCTAGTTTCTGTGTTTAACCTCCTGTAATCTATACAGACTCGCCATCCATTTTGAACTCTCGTGGGCACGGCGCGCCCTCGGTCATTCTGGACCATCGTGACTCCGGTCTTCTTAGGCACCACTTGCACTGGACTGACCCATTTACTGTCGGAAATCGGGTATATCATTCCCGCATCTAGTAATCTCAGTACTTTCTTTTTTACCACCTCCATCATTGGCGGGTTTAGCCTCCTTTGTGCATCCCGGGTGGGTTGTGCATCATCTTCTAGTAGGATTCGGTGCGTACAAACAGCGGGGCTGATTCCTTTCAGGTCTGCCAGCGTCCATCCGATGGCTTGTTTGTATGCTTTGAGTACCGCTGTTAGCTGTGCGTGTTCTTCCTCAGATAGCTTGCTGGAGACTATCACTGGAAGGGTGTTATTTTCTCCCAGGTAGGTATATTGCAGATGCGACGGTAGTGGCTTCAGGTCCAGGGCTGGCGGTTGCTTTATGCTCTGTTGTAACTTTTCGTGCTCAACTGGGAGGTTGACATAATTTACCCGAGGTAACTCTACCGTGGTCACGGTAAGGTCACGGAGAGCGTCGATCATTAGGTCGTCCATTTCAGTGCTTTCCTCCTCGAAATCTTTGATTTCTATGCTGTCTTCCAAAGCGATCTGTAATTTGTCCGTGTTGCATGTCCTGGATGCAGTCTGAACAAGTTCGTCAATAATGTCTAGGGCGAATATAGAGGCTCCAGGATCCGGATGTCTCATGGCTTCAGGTATACTGAAGGTCACGGTATCCTCATCAAATTCCATCGACAGAGTACCTTGGTGGACATCGATCTTCGTCCAGCTGTCTTTAGAAAAGGGCGTCCGAGTAGTATCAATTGTTGGCCATCATTCTCCATCTCTAGTACAAAGAAATCTGCTGGGAATACCAATCCTTTTATCTGTACTAACAAGTCTTCCACTACTCTGGCTGGATGAACCACTGATCTGTCGGCGAGCTGAATTACCACCCCAGTTTTCTTCAATTTCCCAAGGTTGAGAGTCTTGTACACAGACATTGGCATTACGTTGATTGATGCACCCAAGTCGCACATAGCTTGTGCTATTTGGACTCCTCCAATTTTCAGTGGAACGGAAAACATTTCCGGGTTGTTGCATTTTTGGGGTATGTTTTTCTGGAGGACTGCTGACACAACTTCTCCCACCGTGATCTTGGCATGGTCAGACAATCGTCTTTTGTTGGTGCATAGTTCCTTCAAGAATTTAGCAAATTTTGGAATTTGCTTTATCGTCTCTAGAAGCGGTATATTGACTTCCACTTTTCGGAAGATGTCAAGAATGGCCTGCTCCTCTTGGTTCCTTTTGTTCTTTGCTAATCTGGAAGGGAACGGTGGAGGTATCGTGATCACGGGCCTGGGTCGCACTTCGATTTCTTTTTCAACTTCCGCTTCATCGTCTTGTGGCACTGTTTTTGGCTGAGACGAGGGTATCTCCGAAATATCAACTCCTACTGGAGTAGGTTGTGGTTCCTCCGTGGCCTTAATTTGTCTGACCTGCACCTGTGGTGGCTCCTGAAGCTCTTTTCCAGACCTGAGAGTAATAGCACTGACATTATGTTTGGGGTTAGTTTCAGGTTGTGCAGGTAACTTACCTTCCCTCGCATTCTGAGCATTTTGGTTGGCCAGCTGTTGTTGTGCAAATAATTGCTGGTTCAGTGTCACTTGCTTCAGGGCATCCCATATTTTGTCCAACTCCTCCTGATGGTTACGGCTGGAAGAACCTCTTTCGTAGGTGGCTCCTGATCTGTGGTCAGGTCCTCGGTGGTTGGTCTGTTGCTCTTGTGCTCCGCCATCATAAGGCGGGTTTGGATAGGCCTTTCTTGGTTCGTAAAACCCACCTGGTTTGCCAGCAAATTCTGGGTTCCTGCGGTAAGGAGGGACATATTGATTGTATGCGTTTACATCCTGGATCTCATTGTTGAGGACTTTGGGGCACTGGTCTGTACCGTGATCATGGTTCCCGCAGAACTCACATGGCCTTACCTGAAGTTGTGAAACATATTTCTGGAATGCGTTGCCCACGGTTTTGACGATTATCTTCTGTAGGTCTGCTTCTGCGATGACCGTGGTGGCTGCTGCAGCTGTTCTTGTGGATGGTTTTGGAGGTGATCTCCCTAGCCTTACACGATGCTTGGCTCCCTTTATCATGTTGAGAATAAGATCTTTAGCTCTCCGGGAGTCAAGGGAGAGCAGGTAGCCATTAGCAGAATGATCTACAACACTCCTAGTCTCGTCGTCCATACCATGATAGAAAGCTTGAAGCAACTGGAAATTAGTATAGCCATGCCGTGGGCATGCTGAGCAGAGTTTCTTAAATCGTCTCCAGTAATCATACAAAGTTTCTGCGTCATCCTGTCGAACCACAGCGATTTGCCGTCTGAGGTCATCTTCGACACAAGGTGGAAAATATTCGTTTAAGAACGCATCTACCATTTCATCCCATGTCCTGATGCATCCAGGAGGCATCTCACTAAGCCATTCTTCAGCCTCTCCCTTCAATGAGAAAGGGAACGATCGGAGCAGTACCTGATCCATGACCAAACCTTTTTGTTTAAAACTTGTACATGCCATCTCAAACTTTCTCAGGTGTTCGTTTGGGTCTTCACGGGCTCGTCCATGGAAGAAAGGCAACGTTTGAAGAAGTCCAGGCTTCATTTCATAGTTAACATCTCTATCATTCTCGTGGATGATGCACATTGGTCTTCTAAATCTGCCGGTTACCCCCATTTCTTCCATTGGGATGAGTTGAGCTTCATCCTCTTCTTCATCAGCTAGAAACGCATCGAGTACCTTGTAAGGTCGTCTTCTTTCAACCTCATCATTCATTGAAGAAGGATCCTCATGTGGAGGATTTCCTATTGGTGCTGGTGGGTCCCCAAGATTCCTCGCTCTGTTCTGGTTATCCGCCATTGGTGGAGCCGGTATATGAATTGGAGAAGGGGGATTGCTTGATGATGAGTCGACCGTGATCTCGGCCTGGTCACGGTCACCTGCTTGATCAGAACTTGATGCAGCAGACGCGGACCAATCTCGTCTTCTTCTAGAGTTGTTCAGCCGACAGGTGGATTCAATTTCTGGATCAAAAGGCAGTAAGGGTCCTGTCCGGCCCGAACGGGTCATATACTGTTAAGAATACCAAATCTTGATTTGCCGTCTCCCCGGCAACGGCACCAAATTTGATGAGTTGTCGTAAGCTCACCAAAATAATCTTCCTCTTTTGATTAGGTAGCTAGCGGTAAGGAAGGTCGAATCCTCAGGGAGATGGGTTATAAGAGTTGGAAGTCTTTGAATCGGTCGTGGTCACAGTATGCCCACGGTCGATGAGATCGAAGGATTATAGAATCTCAGAGATGAATAGAGGTTGTGTAACAAATGTAACGATTCGAAGGTGAGAAATAAAGATATAATTCATATGCTTGTGATGTTCCTTGATTCAATTTATACCGAGACCGCCCCGTGATCACGGGTCTTCTAAGGATGTACTCACGTCTTTTTTGCTGGATTCTAGTTAGTAGGTTGCTCAGTACGACTGAGCACTCCAGAGGGAAGGAACGTCCTTCGCCCTTTCGTGTCCAACTTTCCAGAAAACCTCACCCTCAGCTTAGCAACGTAGTTAATCTGAGTATGCCCTCTCGTCACTCGTGTTTCACTCACCGCCCACGATTACAGTGATTGGTTTCTAAATTGTTATGGAGTTGATCAAGCACCATGGCATCAATATGCACTAGAATGGCGAGAAATAACAAAAGAAACTGAGTAATATATTGAACGGGACCTCACAAGGGTTTGGTCCGGTAAATAAACTAAATCAAGGAAGAAAGGAAGTCTAGCCTTCCATGAGTTTTCGTAGCAAAAATATGTAAAGATGTAATTCTCCAACCTAAGTTTTTCTGCCTCCTTTCGGTCACAGGCGGCCATGGTTATATATCACCAATCAAGATCTCGCAGGATCCGAATCAAATTAATACTATATCCACTAAGATCTTCCGAGATTCCAGGCAGATTTTCGGACCGTGATCACGGTTAGGCCTCCGATCTTCCAGGCCAACAGCTGCCGAATCATGACCTTTGACTTGTCATCAGAAAATTCCGGCTTTAAATCGTCAGAATAACCTATGAAATCCTGCTTTCACAGAAATCTTGTAAGATATCATTTAATGACCCTATATACGTGTAGGTATGGAAACAAATGGTGTTAGATGGCCGGTTTTTAAGCAATGCAGAACCGCATTTTATCAAACCATCAAATTCGAGGAGGAATAGGTTTGGGTGGTACTATATTCATTATTTGCCAATTATCTGGATGCCATGTCACTATGGGTGGGAGACAAGGGAGGTGATCCCTGTTTATCAAGAGGAGCTGAAGAGGTGGCTATATCCATTTTGGCTGTATAATAAGAACGAGGATTGCTTTTATTATAATCTACACCCTTTAAGGAAGGTTGTTTTTCAGAAAATAAGGACTCATATTTTTGAGACATCGAGTACCTGGTGGACAGAGAACGTCTAGGGGGTTCCATCGAGTACCTGGTGGACAGAGAACGTCTAGGGGGTTCGATGGGTCGTTTAAATACAATTTCGGCATGACCTTTATCAGTTTCAATTATCTCAAGGGGTTGAGTTCGAGGAGGAATAGGTTTGGGTGGTACTATATTCATTATTTGCCAATTATCTGGATATGTAATTTGATTCCAATCTAATAATTTAGGTGTATGAACATTAACATGTTCATAATATGCTTCTATTAACACTGTGGATTCTTTTGCAGATTCAATTTTTGCTCGAGGACTAAGATTAGACTTCATAACTTTATAATGAATCCTATATATTAGTGCTACATTTTTAGAACTTTCAATCATTGTGGTTGGTATCTCTATATTTAATGTTAATGTTTTACTTAAATTTTTGTCAAATAAATCGATACTAAAATTTGGATAACAGTTGAAATATACTGGGCCTGTTGCCAAATTTGACTCACAGACTGCTAGTAAGGAGTCAGTGAATGAGGTGAACCTAGCTTCTCGTAAACACATTAAGATAGGTGAATCTAAACCTATCCTATAAAAGAGTTTTATCGCTATCTGAACTAACCCTATATACATAAATTTATATTTATTTTAAATTTTAATAATTTATTATTATCTAATAATTCTAATTGTTCAACCTGAGGATTAACGGGTAGAGATTTCTCAGTTGCTTCTATTATATAATCATGTGTAAACAAGTTTTGGAAACCAAATCCTGTTTCATATATTTTATTATTAGGAATTTTAGGTATGTTCCAGTTTTGAAGTTTCTGCTCTATCGCAAAAATATGCATTTCACGAGTATTATCAATATCCATTTGTTAAGAAAACAAATAACAAATTAGTAAGAAGCAAGTACAAAGATCAAATAAACCCCTATCCATAGCAATTTTGGACAACACATACTTTAAACACATAGTTAAGCTTAAACCAAGTAGAAAGAGTATTAGAACTAGACATAGTATATCATTATTCATAAATATACGGAAGAGGAAACACGCTCAGGCTTACCAATGGTCTTACTCGCTTTCCTTAGCTGCCAGGAACACCTTACACCACGCTATCAACCTCTGCTATATGTTTTGAACAAGACACGCCACGTTGGCTCCGCTACCATCTCAATCGGATCGTAACTTGGGCTATGTGTTTAGGTATGATCGTCGGTAATTGCACAGGATAGGGGGACTGTATTTAGCTTAGCATACTATCGGAGTAGTGGATCAAGTGATAAAACAGCATATAAATTATAATGTTTTTATAAGATAACAACTAGACTAAAGTCGAGAGCATAACTGAAGAATTTCAAACTCTCATTCGCGTAATTTTCAAAGCTTCCAACATAACTCGCAGGCTCTCCTTATTTAGAGGAGCCATTTTTATCTATAGGACTATTATAGCCCTGCTTTTAACACACTTTATTACATAATGGTTATCCTTCTAAGAAAAAGAACTTTAATCGAGTGTCTTTTATCGTAGACCACTGCTTTTTTTCTTTTGATAGTGCGTTTGCTTTTATCTGTTGCATCTGCTTTGTCAGTGTGTCAGTCATCACTTCATGCGTCATTGCCTCATATTCGTCATTGCATGCGTCACATTTTTGTCCTGTGTGATTAAGTATCATGGTAAGCCAGAAGTAAATCTCGATCTGGATCATGATTAGCAAAAGGATCGTCTTCGTCTTCGTTAATCTTATCTTTCGGGCCATAGATTTCTTTGAGCTTTTCAAGGAAGGATGTCCGAGAGACCATGTCATCATCTTCAGGTTTTGTCGCAGGATTAATCGGGATAGTTGTGCCAGGGATAAGAACTTTTGCAGTTTCTTCATGAGAAAGCCTCAGTAACTTTTGAACTGCCTGGGCATTTGCTCGCGCTACTTCATACTTTGGCCAATTTTTTTGTTTCAATCTTCTGACCAAATAAGTAATTTGAGCGGTACTGTCGCAATTTTTTGCAAGTTCCCAGCAAAGAATCCAAGGAACAGAAAAAGTGATTAGGAATTGCAGAAGAGAACTTGGCATAATGTCTTCCAGGTTGGAGTAGTAAGTGAAAACTTTTATTGCATCTTCAATTTCACTTAGGAAAAGTCCAGACAGAGGCTTCACGGTGTTAAAATATCCACTCCACCATTGGGGAAATACCCGTTGACATGTTTTTGAAAAGTATATAAACCACGTATGATACATAGGTTTATACTATAAGGTTCGAAGCCAGGCCTTTTGATAATCATAGTAATTATATCCATTGAGCTGTTGACTAGGAATCTTAGCAGAGAACATCTTATTGGTATATGGATGTTGTCGCCATTCTTCTTTTGTCATTACCCTCATAATTTTTATCCAGGAGAAGGCGATTTGATCAGGGAATTTTTTGTCCATTGTGTGTATGATCTCAAAAGATTGGGTTTCCAATAGTATTTGTTCGTAAAAAAGACAGGTTTTAAATGGTTGTTCTAGCATTTGGACTTCATGAGGGGGGAAAATTTGAACACTGAGTTCTTTTATCTCTTTTCTCTCTTCTTCTTTTTCAAGTTCTATGATTTTGATGTCCATTTTGTGGGTGTATAAATCTATCTTTTCTCTCTGATTGGCGAGTTCTTGTATGATGAGAGGAGGTGCTCTGGTGGTATTGGACTGAGGAGATCTTTGTGGATAAAGGGGCAAGAGTACCATGGATTTTTTCTTTATTTGTTCAGAGGTTACCGGAGTAGTAATTAATGCCGAATAGTAACTAGGTTGGATATAAGGAGCGGGAGAAGATGGGGAAGCTGGAGGAGAGTGATTATACCTTTTATCTGTAGAGGTGGAAGCTCTACTGGCCAGTATTGCCGTCAGAGACTTTTTCTTTTCCATGTCGTCTAGAATAATACAGGTAATTTGTTGAGGTCCTGATTCAGCTGTCTGATGAGGTCTTTTAATTCAGCAATACTGAGACCAATGTTTCTTCTGGTAATGATCCATCTGTTGAGTACTATCTGTACTGCTTTTATCTCTTTTCGAATAGATCTTCTTTCTTCTTCGATGCAATGTGCCTGCTGTCTTACAGTGAAAATCTTTTGATATAGATAAGTTTTTGTAAAGATTTTTTTATCTCCAGATATTGTCTCGGTAATCCAGAATCGATCAAAACGGCGCTGTTTTGGATATTCTCTTTCTTTTACTTTGAAGACATTTTCATATTGGCATTTATAATACATTTGGCCTGGAAAGCATTAGTTGATCTATATCATTTAATAAGTCGCATAACATAGTTATGTTTGAATTAATTTTCTGAAGATATCTCCGTTTTTTAGTTTCTTTATAGTTATACCAATATCTGTCTATTTTTCTACCAATCTTTTCTTTTACTTTTGTTAGTTTAATTATTCGCTCGTTCATATTCTTCAATTAATTCGTTAAGTATTCTCATCATTTTTCTTCCAAACTGTTCACGTTTTTCATATTCTTGACAATCATAATATTTAGGTAGTACAGTATGATTAAGCATGTGATCATGAACGCTTTGATTTATGCCTTCTATTAATTTTGTTTTAAGCATCCGTATTTCTTATAGTTAGAAAAGTCTATTTTCATTAATTTTTCGATACATTTTTCTATTACTTTTTCTTGTATATAAGGTACAGGGTTAGTCATGGTACCTTCTTTTATACCTTCTTTTATCCTTTCTTTGAATAGCTCCTTTTATTTGTCTTTACCCTGCAAGAATTCTCGTGATAAGAAACCTGGTAAATTGTTTAATTTTCCTTTTATAAATTCAATAGTAAAATCAAAATTAGACAATAGAGCTTGCCATCTAGCAAATATTTGTTTTGATACCAGATTTTTAACGTCTTTTTCTAGAATAAATTTTGCTAATTGACAATCTACTCTGAGTAAAAAGGTTTTATTGAATAAATCATCTTGAAAAACATTAATACATAGCACAATCGCTAGTACTTCCTTTTTAACTATAGAGTAATTACTTTGTGCTTTGTTCCAGACTCCTGAATGGTATCTTACTAATTGTTCTTTTCCAGTTAATCTTTGTTTTAATATTTCTCCATAGCCATATTCTGATGCATCAGTTTCGACTATTAAAAAGGCATTTGGTACTGGGATCCCTAAGCATGGAAGTTGTTTAACTTTTACTTTTATTTCTTTGACTACGTTTGTCATTTCTTCGTTCCAGCTTGGGGCATTCTTTTTCAGTCTTGCATACAAAGGTTTACATATTATTCTTATATTTGGGATAAATTCTGCTATATAATTTAAGCATCCTAGAAATCTCTGTAATTGCTGTTTATGTTTTATTTCATGAGGAAATTTGTCAGCAAATTCTATACTTCTAGCTATAGGGGTGTACATCCCTTGATCTATATTATATCCTAAAAATCTAATTTTTGTTTGAAATAGTTTTATTTTTGGAGCGGATACTACCAAGCCATTTTCTTTAACGATATGTAAGAATTTTCTAACATGCTTAAAATGATCTGTAATTGATTTACAGTATACTAATACATCATCAATATAAACAATAGTGAATTTATCATAAGGGTTAAATATATCATTCATCATATTTTGAAATTCTGACGGGGCATTTTTAAGTCCAAATGGCATTACGTTCCATTCATAATGTCCAAAATGGACAGTAAAAGCAGTTTTGTATCTATCTTGTTTATGGATCTGTATTTGCCAAAACCCAGATTTCATGTCAAACTTGGAAAATATGGTAGATCCTGAAAGTCGTTTAATCAAGTCTCTTTTGTAGGAATGGGGTATCTAATCCATTGCAATTTTTTTTTTAACGGTTTGTAATTTATTACTAATCGAGGAGCTCTTCGTTCTAATTCTGCTTGATTCTGTACATAAAATGCGGCACAAGACCAGGGTGACTTGCTGGGTCTTATGAGTTGTTTATCAAATAACTCTTTTATTTCCTTTTTACAATATTCAAGTAATTTTGTATTCATTTGAATTGGTCTTGCTTTTGTTGGTATGTCTGTTTCTTTAAAGTTTGTCTCATATGGTAATCTAACTATATGTTTTTTTCTATTCCAGAAGGCATTGGGTAGATTTGAACAAACCCTTTTTTCAATTTGTTTCTGTAGTTGAGTTATTTGTTTTGTTGTTTCTTTTTATTTATTAATAAGATTTCCCTTGTGATTCCTAATTCTTTTATAATGGATATATCTCTTTCTTCTATATTTCTACAAAATTCAAAAGTAAGCTGTTTTCCTAAGATTTCTATTTCTAAACCTTTATTATTAACTGTGAAGGGATATATTTCTGTCAAGAATGGGGTTCCTAGTATTAAATCTTGTGATAAATTTTTAACCAGCAAGAAAGTGTTTTTAAAACATATTCCTTGGTTGCATATATGGGCATCCGATATTTTATATCTAACTTCTAATTTTTGCCGATTGGCTACATGTAATCGTTCTTTGGTTTTTTCATAATATTTCGTGGGGATTAATCCTTCTCTTACACAATTATGGTCTGCACCAGAATCTAGTAGGGCCTTTATGCTTATCTTAAAATCTTTTATTACTATTGTTACGTAGGTATACCATTTTTGGAATTCTATTCGTGACATAGCATATTTATTATTTCTTCCTTTTCTTGATCATTTATTTCGAGGGCTCTTATCTTTTTAAGGAGAGGCCAATCTTTACGGACATGTCCAAATCGTCCGCATTTATAACAGGTTAGACCCTGTTTTTTATTATAGGTTTCGTTATTTTTAAATTCTCTTTTCTTTCGTTTATATCTAGGTCTTTCACCTTTTTGCGTTTCATAGGGTTTTCTAAATGGTTTTTTGTATTTATGTTTTCTAATAGTCTTTTAGTGTTTCGTAGATGGGGCAGTTATCTTTTCATAACCGTACTGAGTACAAAAGGATCATAGTTCCTTTCTACCACTGAGTTTATCTTGTTTCAATTTAGATTTTAATTTTAATTCATTACATAGATTTAGGCCTTCAGTATTTACTTCTGTTACTAAATCGCCATATGTAATCATATCCTAATGAATATTATTATCATGAAATTTTCTTTTTATTCTATTTTGTACTCTATCAGCAAACAATCTGGGTAACCCAGCTATAAACCGTTCTTTCCAGTAAGATTGCTGACAATCTTCTCTTGTAAATATTTTAGATAAAAACATGTCTTTATACCATTTAAAGTCCTGTAACTTTGGACAGGTGAAATTTGTAAGAATTATTGAGGCCTTTTCTGCTATGCTTTGAGGGTTTCCTATAAAATGTCTAGTAATGGCATATATGAGGGTTGCAAAAGAGTTTTCTACTGTATATGTTTGTCCTTCTCTTATCTCAGGTTTTATCGTCATTAGTATTTTATTTTTATCTGTCGGCGATAAGTAGTTATCCCACCAACCTTTTAACTGTCCAGTAAATCCTGAAGTTATTATTCTAGTTATTTCTCGTTCGCTATTATTCATTGTTTTATAAGCAGTAGCTGTCATACACATTTTATTTAATATATCTGTGATACCTTGTTCTGTTTTTCCATCGATGTTCCATTCGTAGATACTTTTGCCATCATAACTTCCTAAAGAATATCTTTCTTCACATTGTATGTCTAGTAACGAAGGTCGTGGGTACTAATGAGGTATTCTAGGTCGATCATATATTCTGATTCTATCAATTTCTAACTTTTCTTCAAACTGCTCTACTAAATGATCCATTTCTGTATGATTAGATTCTGTCTCACTTTCTGTTTCAGAGATTGCAGTAACTTGTGGTTTGGAGGATAATTCTAAGTATTCCAATTGTTTTGTTATTTTTTGTAGGAATTCATCTGCTCTACTTAATTTAAAATTCTTTATTTCCTCATTCGGTTTTTCTAATGGTTTTTCTATTTTTAACTCTTTTTTCTCTTGAACAGAATCTAAGTAGTCTAATTGTTGAGCTATCCGTTGTAACATTTGATTTGTATAGTTATTTTGACTTTTAATCTTTCCTAGTTCAGAATTATCAACTTCTTTAAATGGAGCTGCTATTATTTTATTTCCGTTCCAGTCAATAGCTATTTCTTTAAAAGGTGGGTATTTTGATTTTTCAATAGTTTGGTCTTTACTTTTTAACCATGCGGTGTAACTAGAGGAGGCAGTGTTGATCTCTTTGTTGTATCTTATGGCCTGTATTTTGGTAGTGTAATTAGATTGTCTGGAGTTCCACCAGATAAAAAAGTCTGTATGTGTTTCATAATAAGTTAATTTATGCTGATAATCTCGCCAGATATCCCCCCTGATCTTCGAGGGTACTGTGCGAAGATAGTTAGTGAGAGCAAGAGAATTATGAGTAGAACAATATTTGTCGATTAAAATGGTGAGATCGAGTTGAAACATTTTAGAACTGATTAGTGTAAGCCTTGTCACTATGGGTGGGAGACAAGGGAGGTGATCCCTGTTTATCAAGAGGAACTGAAGAGGTGGCTATATCCATTTTGGCTGTATAATAAGAGCGAGGAATGCTTTTATTATAATCTACACACTTTAAGGAAGGTTGTTTTTCAGAAAATAAGGACTCATATTTTTGAGACATCGAGTACCTGGTGGATAGTGAACGTCTAGGGGGTTCGATGGGTCGTTTAAATACAATTTCGGCATGACCTTTATCAGTTTCAATTATCTCAAGGGGTTGAGTTCGAGGAGGAATAGGTTTGGGTGGTACTATATTCATTATTTACCAATTATCTGGATATGTAATTTGATTCCAATCTATTAATTTAGCTGTATGAACATTAACATGTTCATAATTTGCTTCTATTAACACTGTGGATTCTTTTGCAGATTCAATTTTTTCTCGAGGACTAAGATAAGACTTCATAACCTTGTAATGAATCCTATATATTAGTGCTACGTTTTTAGAACCTTCAATCATTGTGGTTGGTATCTTCATATTTAATGTTAATGTTTTACTTAAATTTTTGTCAAATAAATCGATACTAAAATTTGGATAACAGTTGAAATATACTGGGCCTGTTGCCAAATTTGACTCACAGACTGCTAGTAAGGAGTCAGTGAATGAGGTGAACCTAGCGTCTCATAAACACATTAAGATAGGTGAATCTAAACCTAACCTATGTAAGGGTTTTATCGCTATCTGAACTAACCCTATATACATAAATTTATATTTATTTTAAATTTTAATAATTTATTATTATCTATTAATTCTAATTGTTCAACCTGAGGATTAACGGGTAGAGATTTCTCAATTTTTTCTATTATATAATCATGTGTAAACAAATTTTGAAAACCAAATCCTGTTTCATATATTTTATTATTAGGAATTTTAGGTATGTTCCAGTTTTGAAGTTTATGCTCTATCGCAGAAATATGCATTTCACGAGTATTATCAATATCCATTTGTTAAGCAAACAAATAACAGATTAGTAAGAAGCAAGTACAAAGATGAAATAAACCCCTATCCATAGCAATTTTGGACAACACATACTTTAAACAGATAGTTAAACTTAAACCAAGTAGAAACAGTATTAGAACTAGACATAGTATATCATTATTCATAAACATACGGAAGAGGAAACACGCTCAGGCTTACCAATGGTCTTACTCGCTTTCCTTAGCTGCTAGGAACACCTTACACCACGTTATCAACCTCTGCTATATGTTTTGAACAAGACACGCCACGCTGGCTCCGCTACCATCTCGACCGGATCGTAATTGCACAGGATAGGGAGACTGTATTTAGCTTAGCATATTATTGAAGTAGTGGATCAAGTGATAAAACAACATATAAATTATCATGTTTTTATAAGATAACAACTAAACTGAAGTCGAGAGCGTAACTGAAGAACTTCAAACTCTCATTCGCTTAATTTTCAAAGCTTCCAACATAACTCGCAGGCTCTCCTTATGTAGAGGAGCCATTTTTATCTATAGGACTATTATAGCCCTGCTTTTAACACACTTTATTACATAATGGTTATCCTTCTAGGAAAAAGAACTTTAATCGAGTGTCTTTTATCGTAGACCACTGCTTTCTTTTCTTTTGACAGTGCGTTTGCTTTTATCTATTGCATCTGCTTTGTCAGTGCGTCAGTCATCACTTCATGCGTCATTGCCTCATATTCATCATTGCATGCGTCACATTTTTGTCCTGTGTGATTAAGTATCATGGTAAGCCAGAAGTAAATCTCGATCTGGATCATGATTAGCAAAAGGATCGTCTTCGTCTTCGTTAATCTTATCTTTCGGGTCATAGATTTCTTTGAGCTTTTCAAGGGAGGATGTCCGAGAGACCATGTCATCATCTTCAGGTTTTGTAGCAGGATTAATCGGGATAGTTGTGCCAGGGATAAGAACTTTTGCAGTTTCTTCATGAGAAAGCCTCAGTAAATTTTGAACTGCCTGGACATTTTCTCGCGCTACTTCATACTTTGGCCAATTTTTTTGTTTCAATCTTCTGACCAAATAAGTAATTTGAGCGGTACTGTCGCAATTTTTTGCAAGTTCCCAGCAAAGAATCCAGGGAACAGAAAAAGTGATTAGGAATTGCAGAAGAGGACTTGGCATAATGTCTTCCAGGTCGGAGTAGTAAGTGAAAACTTTTATTGCATCTTCAATTTCACTTTGGAAAATTCCAGACAGAGGCTTCACGGTCTTAAAATATCCACTCCACCATTGGGGAAATACTCATTGACATGTTTTTGAAAAATAGATAAACCACGTATGATACGTAGGTTTATACCATAAGACTCGTAGTCATGCCTTCTGATAATCATAGTAATTATATCCATTGAGTTGTTGCCCAGGAATCTTAGCAGAGAAAGCTTTGTTGGTGTATGGATGTTGCTGTCATTCTCCTTTTGCCATTACTCTCATAATTTTTATCCTTGAGAAGGCAATTTGATCAGGGAATGTTTTGTCCACTGTGTGTATGACCTCAATAGATTGGGTTTCCAATAGTATTTGTTCGTAAAAAAGACGGGTTTTAAATGGGTGTTCTAGCATTTGGACTTCACGAGGGGGGAAAATTTGAACACTGAGTTCTTTTATCTCTTTTCTCTCTTCTTTTTCAAGTTCTATGATTTTGATGTCCATTTTGTGGGTATATAAATCTATTTTTTCTCTCTGATTGGCGAGTTCTTGTATGATGAGAGGAGGTGCTCTGGTTGTAATGGACTGAGGAGATCTTTGTGGATAAAGGGGCAAGGGTACCATGGATTTTTTCTTTATTTGTTCAGGGGTTACCGGAGCAGTAATTAATGCCGAATAGTAACTAGGTTGGATATAAGGAGCGGGAGAAGAAAGGGAAGCTGGAGGAGAGTGATTATACCTTTTATCTGTAGAGGTGGAAGCTCTACTGACCAGCATTTCTGTCAGAGAATTTTCCTTTTCCATGTCGTCTAGAATAATACAGGTAATTTGTTGAGGTCCCGATTCAGCTATCTGATGAGGTCTTTTAATTCAGCAATACTGAGACCAATGTTTCTCCTGGTAATGATCTGCCTATTGAGTACTGCCTGTACTGCTTTTATCTCGTTTCGGAGAGATCTTCTTTCTTCTTCGATGCAGTGCGCCTGTTCTCTTACAGTAAAAATCTTTTAATATAGATAAATTTTTGTAATGATCTTTTATTGGCAGATATTGTCTCGGTAATCCAGAATCGGCCGAAGCGGCGCTGTTTTGGATATTCACCTTCTTTTACTTTGAAGACATTTTCATATTGGGATTTACACTCATTAATAAATGAATTAAATTATACTAGGATAGAACAAGAGTTGCAAAATCAAAAAACAATAAAACATGTGGCACAACTACAAAAACAGATTGAAGAAGAAGTTTGTTCTAATCTTCCAAATGCTTTTTGGAACAGAAAGAAGCATATGATAGGATTACCTTATGAAAAAAAATTTAAAGAAGAAAACATCCCAACTAAAGCGACGCCAATCCAAATGAATTCAGAACTACTAGAATATTGTAAAAAAGAAATAAAGGAATTATTAGAAAAGGGCTTAATAAGAGCTAGCAAATCACCTTGGTTATGTGCTGTATTTTATGTTCAGAACCAGGCAAAACTAGAAAGAGGAGCACCCAGGTTAGTCATCAATTACAAACCCCTAAATAAATATTTACAGTGGATTAGATATCCTATTCCTAATAAAAGAAATTTAATAAAAAGATTATCAGGAGCATTAATATTTTCAAAATTTGATATGAAGTCAGGTTTCTGGCAAATTCAAATACGAAAATAAAATAAATATAAAACTGCATTTACTGTCTCTTTTGGACATTACGAATGGAATGTAATGCCCTTTGGATTAAAGAATGCACCTTCAGAATTTCAGAATATGATGAATGAGATATTCAATCTTTTTGATTCACATACTGCTAACAAAGAATCAGTAAAAGATGTGAATCTAGCATCTCTTAAACACATAAGTACAGGAGTTACTATTTTTAATAATGGTTTTATTACTATTTGCACTAATCCGATATGCATAAACTTATATGTTTTAAAAATTTTTAATGATCTATTATTATCTATAAGTTCTAATTGTTCAATATGTGTATTAATAGGTAAAGACTTCTCAGTTGTTTCAATCACATAATCATGTATGAATAAATTTTGAAAACCTAGTCCGATTTCATAAATTTTATTTGTAGGTATCTTAGGTATATTCCAGTTTTGTAGTTTCTACTCTATAACAAAAATATGCAATTCTCAGGTATTATCAAAATCCATTATTTAAATAAACGCAAACACTTTTATTTTAGAGATTGAAATTCAGATAAAAGAATCTATTCTTAATAGTCTATCCAATTCTATACTCATACTTGTCACACTTAATTCAATCTAGTCTGCATAATACAAGAGTTGAATTATAAAACAATACCTTGAATTCTAGGGAGTGGAACATTTGCGGCTGGCTAATGGTCTTACTTCGCCTCCGACAACAAAACAGGGACCAACTTGCTACAAGTGTGGAAGAATTGGTTATTATAAAAAGGATTGTCCTTTAATAAAAAAGATAAGAGCTTTAGAGATAATGACATTGATAAAGAAGAAATACTTAATATAATAGAAAAAGAAGAAAATAGTAGTAAGAGTAATACTTCTGATGATAATCTGAGTTCAAATGAGTGTGAATATATAGGACCTTGTCATTACTACAATATCAATACATTAACCTCAGAAAAAACTTTATTCAACATAATAATTCAAATGGAGGATAAAGAATTACAAAGAAAGTATTTATTAGAATATGAAGAATATGATAAAGGTAACAAAAATAAAAGTAGAGAAATTAGGACATATAAATTAAATGAGATATTGTTCAAAAGGGAAAAAAATAAATTGTTAACTTTAGAAGATTTAAAACAAGAAATATAACATATTAAAAAGGAAATAAAAATTATAAAAGAAGAAATAAGTGCCCTCTAATATGACGTAAAAAGAAAGCAAAAGAGGCAGAAAACGAACCTAAAAGTACTAATAAAAGAAGTAAAGAATTTGTTAATGCTAAATCTAGAATAGAATTTCAAAAATGATACACCTACACAACCATAGTTATCAAAGACTTTAAAATACAAATAAAAACTTTACTAGATTCAGGCGCTGATCATAACTATATTAGAGAAGGATTAGTCCCTATCAAGTACTATAAAAAAACTAGAGAAAGATTACAGCAACAAACAAACAAAAATTAGAAATTAGATATAAAATATCAAATGCGCATATATGCAATCAAGGAATATGTTTCAAAAACACCCTTTTGTTAGTTAAAAACTTGTCTCAAGATTTAATATTAAGCAGCTCATTCCTTACATAAATATACCCCTTTAAAGTGGATAATAAAGGTTTAAATACTGAAATGCTAGGAAAACAAATTACTTTTGAGTTTTGTAGAAATATACCAGAAAAAGACATAAATATAATAAAAGAATTAAGAATAAAAAAAAATCTTATTGATAAATAAAAAGAAGCACCTACACTCATTAACAAATGAATTAAATTAAAAAAAATAGAAAAAGACTTAGGAAACACAAAAATAATAAAACAGGTAGGAGAATTACATAAGCAAATTGAAAGGGAAGTATGCTCAAATCTACCTAATGCCTTTTGGAATAGAAAAAAACATATTGTTAGACTGCCTTATGAAAAAGATTTCAAAGAAAAAGACATACCAACAGAGGCTAGACCTATTCAAATGAATTCCAAATTACTAGAGTATTGCAAAAAGAAAATCAAAGAATTATTAAATAAAAACCTTATAAGAGTAAGCAAGTCTCCCTATTCATGCGCAATCTTGTATGTTCAAAATCAATCGGATATAGAAAGGAAAGCCCCTAGGTTAGTAATAAATTATAAACCTTTAAATAAGAGTTTGCAAGGTATTATGCATCAAATCCCAAATAAAAGAGATTTGATAAAAAAATTATCAAGAGCAATTGTATTTTCAAAAATCGATATGAAGTCTGGATTTTGGCAAATCCAGATACATGAAGAAGATAAATATAAAACGGCTTTTACAATTCCTTTCGGACACTACGAATGGAACATAATGCCCTTTGGTCTGAAGAATGCACTTTCCAAATTTTAAAATATGATGAATGATATATTTAATCATCATTATAAGTTTATTATTGTTTACATAGATGATGTTTTAGTATATTCAAAATCTATTATAGAGCGTTTTAGACATGTTAGAAACAGGCCATCATTCCTGATCAACCACTTGGAGATTACAATTATTATGATTATCAAAAGGCATGGTTAAGAGTGCTATGGTACAAACCCATGTATCACACCTGGTTTATCTATTTTGCAAAAAATTGCCAAAGACATTTTCTGTGAGACCCCGTCTTTTTAGTGCCAGTCAGCGAGTGTGGTTGACTTTGTTGTGGACTCGGGAGTTGTTTGGTGATGTGGACACTGTTGTGTTAAGCCCGTAGCGTGTCTAGGTGTCTTGGTGAGTGGTCTAGGTTGTGTGGTCTAGGCTAGGGTCGGTGGAAAGCATTGGTTCAGTTTCCGGGTTGTTTTGAGCGACCGTGGGCTTTTAGCCCTATGCTTTGCTTGTTTGGGCCCGTTTGTGTTTTTATAGGCTCAATTGTATTTTGGTGGGCCCGTTGAGTTTGTTACACATACCCGGGATTCACTTTGGTTTGTCGGGCTTTTCTTGTCAGTTTTGGGCCCGAGGACCATTTGGTCCTTAAGGCCCAACACTTTGGTTATAAGCCAACAAGCCCAAGTTCTTCCCCAATCAGTTTCTCTCTCCCTTTTCTTTTTCTCTCCAGATTCTCCCTTTGTTCTCAACTGAAAACCCTCACAAGCTCTTGATTTTGCTTGTTTTTCACCAAAAATCACTTGGTGAGTGATACCCTAACACTTCCCCACCATTTCCCCTTGTTTTCCACCTTGTAGGAGTGTTTTGGGTGTGTTTTTGGTGTGGTTTTGGCTCTTGAGCGGGATTTTCAAGTGGGTTTGAGGTAATTTCTGTTTGCTTGTGTTTTTGGTTTGAGTGTTGGTTGGTTTGTGTTTAAGGCTTGTTGGTTTTGTTGCTTTGATGCTTGGTTTGATTGGTTTTGTTTGTGTGTTGAGTATGTGATGATCTGAAGATTGGGGGTAATGAGATATGCTTGTGGAATTGATAGTTTTGATAGGTTTTGATGGAGTTGGTATAATGGATGGCTTGTGACTAATGTGTGTGCTGATTTGAGGTTCATGTGATGGAGGAGTGTGGAATTTGTGATGTTGGTGATGGATTGGGTTTGCTGGAAATCCAATCTTGGAGTGAGGATTGATGGATATCAAGTTTGTTGTGGTTGTGACTATGGTTGTGTGTGGCATTATTGATGCCTAGGTGCGGTTCGGTTGTTAGCTTGTGTTTTGAGGTTTAGAGGGGTGTTGTTGAGTGTGTCGGAAGGGGTCGTAGGGTTATTTTCGTTTTGTGTCTTTTCGTTTGTTGAAGTTGTGTTTGAGTTGGTTTTGGTGTTGCCTTGCGTGTAGGTGGTTCGCAGCACGTGACAAAGGCAAGGGCGTGGCGATTAGTGAGTCGTCCGCACAACAACAGGTGGGAGTTTATGTTTCATTGGCATACGCAAAATGTTTTGTTTTCAGAATTCACATATGATTTCATGTTTTGTTTTGAATGGAGGCATGACTTGAATTGTGTTAAATATGTGTTGTTGGAATCATCATGTACTTGCCATGTTTGAATGCATCAGCCAGATGTTCAAAAGCTGACGTATGCTGACTTGTTTGGGCATACAGATTTTCATACGTGTTTTGTGACCTTCCATACGATATGAGTTTTCATCTTCTTAGACATTTTTGTTCTTGTGGCTGAATACGTTGAATATTATTTTGAGATGTTTGGCACCTGATTTACAAGAGGGAAATGCTTAAATGCATGCATGGAATATTTGATGAATTTTTAGATTTAATAACCCATGCTTGATAAATTCAGTTTTTGGTCACTGTACCAATTGGAATTGTTGAACAACGCTTGGCCAATGCGGAGGTAAGGGACGGGAGTATCCCTTCGTTTAGAGGGACGATCCTTTACCTAGGTGTACAGGGTGAAATGTGTAGGCCTCGGATCCGAACTGAGGAATTGAATGACAGGCTACGCATTTCAGTTGAATTGTAGGGACTTGTGTGATCTTGTGGTTTTTTTTCCACTTGTCCCGAAGACTACGTTGGTGGTGGGGACTCTATCTATTTTGAATAAGTGCATGTGTTTTCAATTAAACCACCAACAGTCTTCCGGTGCTCCTTTGGCCGGGATTCATCGTGAAGTAATACAGCTTCTCCCCAACTATATTTCTAGTGTAATACCCATGCGAATGAGATTGTGACAAGTTTATGTGCTTGTGTTGATATGCATATGCTATGTGATTGCATACTTGTTGATGAGATGCACTTTGAGTAAGCATGGACTTTACTTTATTCAGCAACTGTTTATACTTGGCTTTAGTGATTGCCTCTATTCCATCGTTTACGCTTATGACGCGGTAACTCTCACTGAGGTCCCAGTGATCTCAGTTCCCCTTGTTGTTTTTTTTTCAGGACTAGTTTCAGGCGCTTGTTGAGTCTTTCCTTTTGAGGTCGAGCTTCCCGGTTTGTCTTAGGGCTGGACTACTGCATTGGCACATTTGGAAACTCGGCATATCTTTGTGTTTTGGATTATCATATTGCATGTGTCTCATTGACTTGTGTTGGCCCCTGAGGGGTTTGTCTATTTGTGTGTTGTGACTTGTATTTTTATATGAGGCATTTGGCCGTGTGGCCTTCTGTGCTTGTTTAAAGTCTTCCGCTTGTTGATATTGTGTACTCCGTGATTTCTTGTTGCCGAGCCAAATGCAAAATTAAAAGCATGCTCCTATTTTAGTAACATTCTAATTGATTTGCATGTTTTGGGATTTTATGTTGTGAAGCCTTGTGTGGCTTCAAGTGATTCATAGGTTGGGCCATTTGGAGCTGCACGGCGGTGAGGGGCCCTGGTACCGGGACGGGTCCTCACAAGGTTGGTAGCGGAGCATGGTTGTCTTTGTGTGCAAAGCTTTCAAGTATTGTTTTGTTTGAAATTGCATGTTTTGAAAGTGCCTTACAGTGCATTATACTCACTTTGCACATGCGTAGTCCAGCATAGAGTATTTTTAGTTGTTATTTGGTTTGTTGTGGGCTTATTACATGATTATGTATTCAGTTGTTAAGATGCCACGGGGCAGACCTCGTAAGAGAGTTGAGGGTCAGGCTTGGTAGGCAGCGGATGTTGATGAGAGGTCCGATGCACGAGGTCCAGCAGTGGAGGAACAGCAGCCACAGATAGTATCAGAAGCACCACCAGTACAGGCAGTGCCCACAGTACAGGATCCAGCTTTGATACAGATGTTGGCCACTTTACAGACTACCTTGGGTCAGATGCAACAGACCATGCAGATGATGCAAGAGACAGTAGCTCAGCAGCCACAGGCACCAGCACCAGTACAGCCAGAGGTTGTGGTTACACAGCCCAGAGATCAAATAGCTGAGGCGCAGGGTGTCAGAGTGCCTGTGCAAGTGTCTAAGCTATTGAAAGAGGCTAGACATCTCGGTTGCGAGAGCTTCTACGGTTCGAGCGATGCTATGGTGGCCAAGATTTGGAAAGACAAAGTGGTGTTGACTGCTCAAGACTTGAGGTTGTCTGCAGCTGATAAAGTGGCATTGGCTACACGACTACTTGAGAGAGATGCTGCTATATGGTGGAGCACAGTCCGGAGTAGATATGGTGGTCAGCCTATATGGGAAGACTTTGAGAAAGAATTTGACATGAGGTACTTTCCTCCTCATTTTCAGAACAACAAGAGATCTGATTTTTACATGCTTCGCCAAGAGGGTAAGACGGTGGCCGAATATGAGACTGAATTGAGAGCTTTGGCACACTTTGTTCCAGAGGTGCAGCGGAATATGACTGTGTTAGCAAGTCGGTTTGAGCAGGGTCTCAACCAAGATATCCGAAAGGTGATGGGGCCTAATGTCAGCATAGATTTTGAGAAGTTGGTTGTAGATGCTGTAAAGTCTGAGGAGATTGTCCGAGGCGGACAAATTGGTCAGTCCGGAAGACCTAGAGATGTAGTGGCGAGTAGAGGTCCCTTGAAGTATAGGGATAGGGACAGGTTTATCCACGGGCAGAGGAGTCGGTTTTCCTCTCCTTATTCAGTGGGGCAGACTAGGCCGCAGGGCACTCCTTCTTTTATGTCCCGAGCACAGACCACAGTTTCAGCACCCAGTGTTGTGAAGCCAACAGGAGCTCCCCGGTGTTCGAATTGTAGGCAGACTCATTTTCCACCTTGTCCTCATCCGCCCAGGTGTTACTCTTGTGACAAGTTTGGGCATTTTGCCAGAGATTGCCCTTTGGGCAATGTACCTAGAGAGACTGCATCACAGTTGAGACTCCCAGTTGTGCCAGCAACACCGAGGTCAGGGATGAGCCAGGTGGGTTCACAAGGATCATCAAGACCACAGACGAGGTCACAGATTGTGCGACAATCTGGTAGTCAGGCTTTGAGGCAGACACAACAGCATCGACCACAGACACGACTTTTCACATTGGCAGATACAGAGGCTAGTGCCAATCCGGATGTCGTAACAGGTACAGCTTCCTTGTTCTCTAGTCCTGTAAGAGTTTTGTTCGACCCCGGAGCGAATAGGTCGTTTGTGGGTCTTAGAGTGGTAGGGAGTTTGGGTAGAGTGTTGTCTCCCCTAGAGCCACCCGTAGTGGTGTTGACACCCCTCGGTGAGCAGAGTACTTGTGGTGGGGTGTATCGGGATTGTGTATTGACGGTGGGTACCATATAGTTGGAAGTGGCTTTGATACCTCTAGATATCAGTGACTTTGATGTGATTGTAGGCATGGATTGCCTAGCCCGTTACAGAGCTCGTCTTGAGTGCTTCACAAAGAAGGTAAGGTTCAGTTTACCGGATGGAACAGAGTTTTGTTTTGAGGGTGACAGACGAGTGTTACCGACATGCTTGATTTCTTGGATGAGTGCTAAGCACTTGGTTGAGAAAGGGTGTACAGCTTACCTAGCTCATGTCAGGGATATGTCTATGGAGCTGCCTGAGTTAAGTAGTGTATCGATTGTCAACGACTATATAGATGTGTTTCCTGAAGAGGTGCTGGGTTTACCGCCAGTCAGGGAAATGGAATTTGAGATTGAGTTGTTGCCAGGGACAACTCAGATTTCTGTTCCGCCGTATCGTATGGCACTGGCTGAGTTGAAAGAGTTGAAGACTCAGCTGGAGGATTTGATGGATCGAGGTTTCATCAGACCGAGCACTTCGCCTTGGGGTGCACCGGTCCTTTTTGTCAAGAAGAAGGATGGTACTCTTCGGTTATGCATCGACTATAGGCAGCTGAATCGAGTCACGGTGAAGAACCGGTATCCTTTGCCGAGGATAGATGATTTGTTTGACCAGTTGCAGGGTGCCTCGGTGTTTTCGAAGATTGATTTGAGATCGGGGTATCATCAGTTGAGGGTTCGTGACGCTGATATTCTTAAGACGGCGTTCAGATCGAGGTATGGGCATTATGAGTTTGTTGTCATGCCATTTGGGTTGACGAATGCACCGGCTGTATTCATGGATTTGATGAATCGGGTTTTCCGCGAGTTCTTGGACCGATTCGTTATAGTTTTCATAGACGATATATTAGTGTATTCGAAGACTGAGGAGGAGCACGAGTTACACTTGAGGACTGTATTGGATACACTTAGAGCTCAGCAACTGTATGCGAAGTTTTCTAAGTGTGAGTTCTGGTTGAGTGAAGTTGGTTTCTTGGGGCATGTGGTGTCAGCCAACGGAGTGTTGGTAGATCCTAAGAAGATTGAAGCTATTGTATCTTGGGAGCCGCCCCGTAGTGTGACTGAGGTCGCAGTTTCCTTGGTTTGGCAGGTTATTACCGACGGTTTGTGGAAGGATTTTCAGTGTTAGCGACACCTTTGACAAATTTGACTCGCAAGGGTGTTCCGTTTGTGTGGACTGACAAGTGTGAGCAGAGCTTCAGTGAGTTGAAGTCCAGATTGGTTTCAGCTCCTGTGTTGACCTTGCCAGTCAGTGGTAGAGGTTATGTTGTGTACAGTGACGCTTCGAGACTTGGTTTGGGATGTGTGCTGATGCAAGATAGCAAGGTGATTGCCTATGCTTCGAGACAGTTGAGGCCGCATGAGGGCAACTGTCCGACCCATGATCTTGAGCTCGCAGCAGTGGTTTTTGCTTTGAAGATTTGGCGTCATTACTTGTATGGCGAGACTTGTCATGTGTATACAGATCATAAAAGTCTCAAGTATCTTCTCACTCAGAAGGACTTGAATTTGAGGCAGAGACGTTGGCTGGAGCTGATCAAAGACTATAACTTGATCATCGATTACCATCCTGGTAAAGCCAATGTGGTTGCAGATGCATTGAGTAGGAAGACTGCTTCTTCCTTAGCATATGTCAGAGCTGAATACATGCCTTTGTTGATGAGTTTGAGGGAGTCCCGAATTCAGCTAGACAGTGATGAGACCGGAGCTTTGGTTGCACAGATGGTGGTGAGACCAATGTTGCTTGATAAGATTCGGGATGGACAGATGCAAGATCCATCTTTGGTCAAGATGAGACAGAGTTTGGATAACAGTGAAAGTGCCGAGAGTTCTGGTAGTGAGTACAGAGTCCGTGATGATGGTCTGCTGACTTTCAGAGGCCTTATTTGTGTACATGATGAGGAGTTGAGACAGTGGATCTTGACAGAGGCTCACAGCTCAGTTTTCTCTGTACATCCAGGTAACACCAAGATGTATAGAGATCTGAGGCAGTTTTATTGGTGGACAGGCATGAAGAAGCATATAGCAGAATTTGTTTCACGATGTTTGGTATGTCAGCAGGTGAAGGCCGAGCATTAGAGACCAACAGGGATGTTGCAGCCGCTTCCTATACCGGAATGGAAGTGGGAGCACATTACCATGGATTTTATTATTGGATTGCCACGAGTGCAGCGAGGATTTGATGCCATATGGGTGATAGTGGACAGACTTACCAAGTCTGCACACTTTCTCCCCATTCGGGTGACTGATACACCGGAGAGGTTGGCGACAAAATACATGGATGAGATCGTCAGACTGCATGGCATGCCAGTGAGCATAGTGTCAGATAGAGATCCGAGATTTACGTCACGGTTTTGGGAGAAGTTCCACAAAGCTTTGGGTACAAAGTTGAGGTTCAGTACAGCTTTTCATCCCCAGACAGATGGTCAGTCAGAGCGGACCATACAGGTTTTGGAGGATATGCTGAGAGCTTGTGTGTTGGACGGACAGACCACATGGGATCGAAGTTTACCTTTGGTGGAATTTGCCTACAACAACAGTTTTCAGAGGAGTATTGGTATGGCACCATATGAGGCGTTGTATGGACGCAAGTGTCGTACGTCTTTGCTTTGGGATGAGGTTGGTGAGAGGCGTCTTGACAGTCCTGAGTTAGTGGAGCAGGCTACTCAGCAGGTTGCTTTGATCAAAGAACGGTTGCAGGCAGCGCAGAGTAGACAGAAGAGTTATGCAGATCACCGTAGGCGGGACTTGGAATTCAAAGTAGGAGATATGGTCTTCTTGAAAGTCGCACCGTGGAAGGGAGTGATCAGGTTCCAGCAGCGGGGCAAGCTAGCTCCGAGATATATTGGTCCCTACCGTGTTCTTGACAGCGTTGGGGCAGTGGCATACCGTTTGGAGTTACCACCGGAGTTAGAGAGGATCCACGACGTCTTCCATGTGTCTATGTTACGGAAGTACGTTCCGGATCCGTCCCACATTTTGGAGTCGCCGCCGTTGGAGATTGCCAATAACTTGTCTTACACGACACGACCAGTGGCGATAGTGGACAGATCAGTGAGACAGTTACGGAGTCGTCAGGTGCCGATGGTCAGTGTGTTGTGGCGCAGTGACCTTTTTGAAGAAAGAACTTGGGAGCCAGAGCAGTTGATGAGGCAGAAGTACCCGTTTCTGTTTGAGGCACTTGGTAAGTGAATTTCGGGGGCGAAATTCATATAAGGAGGGGAGGATGTGAGACCCCGTCTTTTTAGTGCCAGTCAGCGAGTGTGGTTGACTTTGTTGTGGACTCGGGAGTTGTTTGGTGATGTGGACACTGTTGTGTTAAGCCCGTAGCGTGTCTAGGTGTCTTGGTGAGTGGTCTAGGTTGTGTGGTCTAGGCTAGGGTCGGTGGAAAGCATTGGTTCAGTTTCCAGGTTGTTTTGAGCGACCGTGGGCTTTTAGCCCTATGTTTTGCTTGTTTGGGCCCATTTGTGTTTTTATGGGCCCAATTGTATTTTGGTGGGCCCGTTGAGTTTGTTACACATACCCGGGATTCACTTTGGTTTGTCGGGCTTTTCTTGTCAGTTTTGGGCCCGAGGATCATTTGGGCCTTAAGGCCCAACACTTTGGTTATAAGCCAACAAGCCCAAGTTCTTCCCAAATCAGTTTCTCTCTCCCTTTTCTTTTTCTCTCCCGATTCTCCCTTTGTTCTCAACTGAAAACCCTCACAAACTCTTGATTTTGCTTGTTTTTCACCAAAAATCACTTGGTGAGAGATACCCTAACACTTCCCCACCATTTCCCCTTGTTTTCCACCTTGTAGGAGTGTTTTGGGTGTGTTTTTGGTGTGGTTTTGGCTCTTGAGCGGGATTTTCAAGTGGGTTTGAGGTAATTTCTGTTTGCTTGTGTTTTTGGTTTGCGTGTTGGTTGGTTTGTGTTTAAGGCTTGTTGGTTTTGTTGCTTTGATGCTTGGTTTGATTGGTTTTGTTTGTGTGTTGAGTATGTGATGATCTGAAGATTGGGGGTAATGAGATATGCTTGTGGAATTGATAGTTTTGATAGGTTTTGATGGAGTTGGTATAATGGATGGCTTGTGACTAATGTGTGTGCTGATTTGAGGTTCATGTGATGGAGGAGTGTGGAATTTGTGATGTTGGTGATGGATTGGGTTTGCTGGAAATCCAATCTTGGAGTGAGGATTGATGGATATCAAGTTTGTTGTGGTTGTGACTATGGTTGTGTGTGGCATTATTGATGCCTAGGTGCGGTTCGGTTGTTAGCTTGTGTTTTGAGGTTTAGAGGGGTGTTGTTGAGTGTGTCGGAAAGGGTCGTAGGGTTATTTTCGTTTTGTGTCTTTTCGTTTGTTGAAGTTGTGTTTGAGTTGGTTTTGGTGTTGCCTTGCGTGTAGGTGGTTCCGCAGCACGTGACAAAGGCAAGGGCGTGGCGATTAGTGAGTCGTCCGCACAACAACAGGTGGGAGTTTATGTTTCATTGGCATACGCAAAACGTTTTGTTTTCAGAATTCACATATGATTTCATGTTTTGTTTTGAATGGAGGCATGACTTGAATTGTGTTAAATATGTGTTGTTGGAATCATCATGTACTTGCCATGTTTGAATGCATCAGCCAGATGTTCAAAAGCTGACGTATGCTGACTTGTTTGGGCATACAGATTTTCATACGTGTTTTGTGACCTTCCATACGATATGAGTTTTCATCTTCTTAGACATTTTTGTTCTTGTGGCTGAATACGTTGAATATTATTTTGAGATGTTTGGCACCTGATTTACAAGAGGGAAATGCTTAAATGCATGCATGGAATATTTGATGAATTTTTAGATTTAACAACCCATGCTTGATAAATTCAGTTTTTGGTCACTGTACCAATTGGAATTGTTGAACAACGCTTGGCCAATGCGGAGGTAAGGGACGGGAGTATCCCTTCGTTTAGAGGGACTGATCCTTTACCTAGGTGTACAGGGTGAAATGTGTAGGCCTCGGATCCGAACTGAGGAATTGAATGACAGGCTACGCATTTCAGTTGAATTGTAGGGACTTGTGTGATCTTGTGGTTTTTTTTTCCACTTGTCCCGAAGACTACGTTGGTGGTGGGGACTCTATCTATTTTGAATAAGTGCATGTGTTTTCAATTAAACCACCAACGGTCTTCCGGTGATCCTTTGGCCGGGATTCATCGTGAAGTAATACAGCTTCTCCCCAACTATATTTCTGGTGTAATACCCATGTGAATGAGATTGTGACAAGTTTATGTGCTTGTGTTGATATGCATATGCTATGTGATTGCATACTTGTTGATGAGATGCACTTTGAGTAAGCATGGACTTTACTTTATTCAGCAACTGTTTATACTTGGCTTTAGTGATTGCCTCTATTCCATCGTTTACGCTTATGACGCGGTAACTCTCACTGAGGTCCCAGTGATCTCAGTTCCCCTTGTTGTTTTTTTTTCAGGACTAGTTTCAGGCGCTTGTTGAGTCTTTCCTTTTGAGGTCGAGCTTCCCGGTTTGTCTTAGGGCTGGACTACTGCATTGGCACATTTGGAAACTCGGCATATCTTTGTGTTTTGGATTATCGTATTGCATATGTCTCATTGACTTGTGTTGGCCCCTGAGGGGTTTGTCTATTTGTGTGTTGTGACTTGTATTTTTATATGAGGCATTTGGCCGTGTGGCCTTTTGTGCTTGTTTAAAGTCTTCCGCTTGTTGATATTGTGTACTCCGTGATTTCTTGTTGCCGAGCCAAATGCAAAATTAAAAGCATGCTCCTATTTTAGTAACATTCTAATTGATTTGCATGTTTTGGGATTTTATGTTGTGAAGCCTTGTGTGGCTTCAAGTGATTCATAGGTTGGGCCATTTGGAGCTGCACGGCGGTGAGGGGCCCTGGTACCGGGACGGGTCCTCACATTTTCCACAATGGTGGGTAGGCTGGTTCAATACTATACGACCAATGACTGAACTATTTCAAACAAGTATTGAAGACGTCATAAAAGTGTTTTCACATTGCTCGGACTTAGGGACTTTAACGCCTAATCCGTTACTACAATATCTGATTACTTATTCTGTCCCTTAGATTCTCTGCTGGGACTTTGCCAAAAATCAAGACAAAGAGACTCAGATTACTTATCTGGTTCGAAGGATAAAACAGAAGCACTGGCACAAGTTCGAAATCAGCCGTGCAGATGTTCAAGCCGTAAAAAGGTTATTAAAATTATCTGCCGAAGATGTTCAACGGGCTCTCCGGCCTTTCTTAATTACAGATTCTGATAAAAAGACTACAGAAGATGAAGACATGGCATCCAAAACATCTTCACTTGACAAGTTAAAACAGCTGTATGCTAAAGGAAAGGATAAGGCCGAAGAAGATGACGATGACTCCTTTGGAAATCATGACCCAGACAGGGACCTACTCCTAGCCTTTCACAATGGCTAACCAGACATGACTTGACATGATATGACCACACTGGTTAAAAGATGCCAATAATGCAACTACTTGACAAAAGAAGAAAATGGCAGACAAAAGGAGTGGACAGCAATAAAAGATTACTACTTTGCAAAAGGAGTGGACGACGTTAAAAGTTCTACTTTCCCACTAAGGGCATGCATTATTAATAAAAGAAAGGGTAACAATGCAATCATTATAGTTCCCTTCTGCTATAAAAGAAGACTTGGTCTTCATTTGTAAAACACGCTTGAATTATCAATGAAATATCCAACTTGATATATCTCTCGAATATGTCTATCAGGTTTTATCACTTGATCTTCCGAAGCAATAAAATCAATAACCTTAATAGCTAAAAACATAGTCCTATTCGTAAGATTTAAGAAAACATAGCACAAACACAAAACGCAAAACATGATCTGGTTGCAATGGTAGCGGAGCCAAGTTGGCATGCACTATTCACGAAGAATACTGATGAGAGTGGTAAGCGTGGAACGGGTGTTCCCGGAAGCAGCTAAGAAGAGCAAAGTAAGTCCGTTGGTAAGCTCTAGCGTGAGCTCTTGTCAATATCTCTATTTGAATAGCGTATTGTTAATCAAGTTCTTATATCGTTTATACTTGATCTTGTTCTGTTATTATGTTTAACATCTATGTTTGTTGATGATTTTACGAATAGGATATTTTTATCCACATACTTACGTTCGTCTTCTCTTTATTTTTGTTTATATCTCATATCTCCTCACTCCTCATGCATATAGATAATACTAGAGAACTACATATTTCTGCTATTGAGCAGAAACTACAAAACTGGAACATACCAAAGATTCCTAATAACAAAATCTATGAAACAGGTTTTGGTTTTCAAAACTTGTTTACACATGATTATGTTATTGAAACCACTGAGAAATCATTACCGGTAAGTGAATTTTAGGGACGAAATTCTTATAAGGAGGGGAGGATGTGAGACCCCATCTTTTTGATAGTCTAGTCAGCAGTCAGATTCAATTAGATTGTTCGGATTGGTAGGTTTGAGTGAGTTGACCCTTTGACCGTCATAGCTGACCTTTTGACCGAGTGACGTGGACATAGTCATAGAGCCTAGGTGTCAGGTTTAGAATGTCTAGAATGTCATGTCGTTGGTGGTATGTCGATAATTTGCACGACGTGTCGTTTCAGAGTTTTAACTTGCATTAGAGTAATTAGTCGATTGATGCATTGTTTGAGATTTGATGTAACGACCCTAATTCCTAAACCATTATTAATTGCTCCTATTAAGGTCATTACCGCCGTGAAACCCAAATAAGTCTCAGCGACACCTAAGATCTATTAGAATTTCACAAGGCTACTCCTATGATACCGATTTTAAGCTTATTTATTTTGTTGCTTATCAATCAAATGGAGCATGCTATTGGACACATATTCTGGTAACATACGGAGTAAATAAAATCATCAGCGGAAGTCTTAAATCAATCCATTGGGTTCATAACACACAAGTCCCATAGGGATCCAAATAACCAGCAAGCAATTCATCAACAATTTCTGGAAATAGCAAGCCAAACGAATGCTCAAAAATAAACCAGAACATCATCCAATCTTTCAAGTTATTTGCGCATGTAACAGGTAAGTGTTTATGATGCGATATCGCCCCGCCATGCAGCCTTGATCTCACACACCGGTACCACGAACAGAGGGTGTACCTAAGCCTGAAAAATGGTAAAAACAACAGGATGAGATTACAAGAATCTCAGTAGGGTCGCAGCATATAAGATCTACAGAATCCCTAAACACAAATCTCCCGAATTCACATAAGATCATTCCCTAAATAACTAAAGGGATCACGCAATTCAACAATAAACATAAAGAGTTTAAGGCCGAGATCATGGCTGAGGGAGGACCACAAACAATACAACAAGGGCAAGTAACAAAACAACAGATAAGAGCAGGGGTTTCTGGAGAAACCGATGAGGCATAGATCCTACCTCTCTTGTCTCTGAACAAGAAGCTACTCCTTTGCCTTTATTAAGTAAATCTGAACCACCTAAATCATCACCACACAAAGATAAAACCAACTAAGCATGCATATCCAAAAATCAAATGCATAAGCTATTCCTTACCAGTACCACTCACCAAACCTATCAGAAAACCAGTGATCAGACGTTGCAGGTGCCTCCCCCTTGGATGTGTGATGTGATAGCCGGAAATTAAACAAGATTCAACCTGAATTTATGGTTTGAATTAACTATGCAAAACATGTCGCTAAAAGTATGGCATAGCACGATTTCGTCTTAACCTAAAAACAACGAAATATTTACTTCCAAGCTGCGATTAACATAGTTTTGGAAAAAGAACGAAAAGAGCTTTCCAACGACATATTATTTGCAAGATTCCAACAAACGAGTAAAAAGTTATGCTATTTTAAAATTCAAGAAGATTTGACGGAAACCTAACGCGGCCGCCGATTTTCAAAGTAATGTTAGACAACAAAATACTAACCTCCCGATGCAAATAAAAAGATGGTTGGAAAGAGGATGAAGAGAGCTTTCCAACAGGCTATTATTCGCAGAGATCCAATGAACGATGAGGGAGTTATGCTAGTTTAAAGTTTCTGCAAGTTCTGACGGCTAATGGGAGGTATAGGGTTTTAAGCCTATACGAATTTTGTAAGGTTTTAGGGGAAACTTTGGTGGGGTTGGCTTCTTATTTATATTGAATGAGTGTAGAATTAGGTCTACTATCAGTCTATCAATTCAATACTATCTACCAAATAATCAAAACTCTTAAATTACCTTCCTTAATCTTTTTTAAGGTAACTATCTACCTTAAAGGATGTTTTCCTAAAATGATTACCCATCTACAAGATCCTAAATCAAAAGGAATTAGAAGCAAATTAATTTACTGAACAATCTTACCAATTTCGGCTATCACACATCCTTCTCTTCAGGGGCAAAATCGTCTTTTCACCTGCACTGGCTTCTGGACTTCTAGGACTCAAAATTCGGGGTCTTACATCCTCCCCTCCTTATAAGAATTTCGTCCTCGAAATTTAAACATTAGTACCTAATCAAACAAGTAAGGATATTTTGCATGCATAGACTCCTCAGTCTCCCAAGACTGCTCCTCAATTTGGCCATTACGCCAAACAACTCGTACCATAGGTACTCTTCGACTGCGAAGCTGTCGAACTGACCGGTCTAGTATGGCAACTGGCTGTACGGGATAGGATAGGTCTTCTTCAACTTCTACTGGCGGTTCCTTAAGCACATGAGCAGGGTCTCGCATATACTTTCTTAGCATTGAAACGTGAAATACATTGTGTATCCTTTCCATATTCGGAGGTAGTGCAAGTCGGTATGCAACAGGGCCGATTCTTTCCACAATGTCGTAAGGACCAATGTAGCGAGGTGTTAGTTTACCTCGTTGCTGAAAACGAAGGACTCCTTTCCATGGGGCGACTTTCAAAAACACCTTGTCTCCTACCACAAATTCCAGTTCCCTTCGTCGATTGTTGGCGTAGCTTTTCTGCCGATCTTGTGCTGCTTTTAACCTTTGACGAATCAAGCTTAATTGTTCTGTTGCCTGGTAAACTAATTCTGGATTGTCTAGGCGTCTCTCACCTACTTCATTCCAGCAAATAGGAGTTCTGCAACGTCTCCCATAAAGTGCTTCATAGGGTGCCATACCGATGCTTACATGAAAGCTATTGTTGTAAGCAAATTCCGCCAATGGTAAGCTTTGATCCCAGCCGGTTTGCTGGTCTAATACACTCGCACGTAGCATATCTTCAAGTGTCTGAATTGTCCTTTCTGATTGACCAACGGTTTGGGGATGAAATGCTGTACTGAACTTCAATCTCGAACCCAGTGCATTCTGAAATTTCTCCCAAAATCGTGAAGTGAAACGAGGGTCACGATCTGAAACAATAGAAACTGGTACTCCATGCAAACGAACAATCTCGTCCAAGTAACGAATAGCCAATTTTTCTGGTGTATCTGTCACACGTATAGGAAGAAAGTGTGCGGATTTTGTCAGTCGATCCACGATCACCCAAATAGCATTGTATCCTCGCTGTGATCTAGGCAAACCGGTAACAAAATCCATTGTGATATGCTCCCACTTCCATTCTGGAATCGGAAGTGATTGAAGTAAACCAGCAGGTCTTTGATGTTCAATCTTTACTTGTTAACATACGAGGCATCGAGCAACAAATTCAGCAATATGTCGCTTCATGTTAGGCCACCAATACTGGCCCTTCAAATCTCGGTACATCTTTGTGCTTCCAGGATGAATAGCAAACTTCGAACTATGCGCCTCTGATAGAATAAGATTACGAAGATCAATATTTTGTGGAACACATACCCGGTTTCTGAAGACTAGAACTTCATCATCTCGTATTCTGAAATCACGAATTATCGCATCAACACCATCAGCAAGTTGCTTCCGAATTTCAGCAAGCTTCGGATCCTCTAACTGTTGATTCCGGATTTCTTCAATTAAGGTAGGTGCAACTTCAATTCGTGCTAGCAACGAACCAGAGAAATCGGTGCCAAGACGCACGCGATTAGTTTTCAATTCCAACATCATTGGCAGATAATGATTGCGCATATAAGCCAGAATTGTTGGGGAAGAAGGATAACACTTTCGGCTCAGGGCATCAGCCACAACATTCGCCTTTCCAGGATGATATTCGATGATCAAATCATAATCTTTAATTAGCTCCATCCATCTTCGTTGTCTCATATTCAACTCTTTCTGTGTAAGGAGGTACTTCAGGCTTTTGTGATCAGTAAAGATTCGACACGTCTCGCCGTATAAATAATGTCGCCATATTTTTAAAGCAAAGACCACGGCTGCAAGTTCTAGATCATGTGTAGGGTAGTTCATCTCATGCGGTCGCAATTTCCTTGAAGCGTAGGCAATGACTTTCCCTTCTTGCATCAATACACATCCAAGTCCGGATTTCGACGCGTCGCTGTAAACCACATATTCTTTTCCGCAAATAGGTAAGGTAAGGATAGGTGCAGAAACTAACCGATTCTTTAGCTCGTCGAAACTTTGCTGGCACTTTTCATTCCATACGAACGGCTCACCCTTGCGTGTCAGTTTTGTCAATGGCCCGGCAAGTGATGAAAAATTCTCCACAAAGCGACGGTAGTAACTCGCTAATCCAAGGAAACTACGAACTTCGAACACACTTCGCAGAGGTTCCCAAGCAGTCACGGCTTCAATCTTCTTTGGATGAACAAACACACCTTGGGCGGAAACAATATGGCCAAGGAAACTAACCTCACGTAACCAGAATTCGCATTTTGAGTATTTGGCAATCAATCGCCGGTCCTTTAGAATTTGAAGCACAAGCCGCAAGTGCATAACATGATCTTCTTCTGACTTTGAGTAAATCAGAATGTCGTCGATGAAGACAATCACAAATTTATCCAGGAATTCGCGGAACACACGATTCATCAAGTCCATAAACACAGCTGGTGCATTGGTCAAACCGAATGGCATAACCAGAAATTCAT
The DNA here is from genome assembly GCA_019739055.1 of Passiflora organensis. Classification (NCBI taxonomy): domain Eukaryota; kingdom Viridiplantae; phylum Streptophyta; class Magnoliopsida; order Malpighiales; family Passifloraceae; genus Passiflora; species Passiflora organensis. The sequence goes on from JAEPBF010000087.1 coordinate 30,743,746, forward strand.
AGTGGCCAAACCGCGATCTGAACGCGGTCTTCGGAACATCAGCATCACGAACTCGCAATTGATGGTATCCAGATCTGAGATCAATCTTGGAGAATACCGCTGCACCTTGGAGTTGGTCAAATAAATCATCAATGCGCGGCAAGGGATATTTGTTCTTCACGGTCACGCGGTTCAGCTGTCGATAGTCAATGCACAATCGCAGCGAACCATCTTTCTTTTTCACGAACAACACAGGTGCTCCCCAGGGTGACACACTCGGTCGAATAAAGCCACGATCCAGCAAATCTTCCAACTGCGTCTTTAGTTCCTTCATTTCCGCAGGAGCCATACGATACGGAGGAATGGAAATCGGATTTGTACCTGGCACAAGCTCAATGCCGAATTCTACTTCCCTTGCTGGTGGCAATCTGGCTATGTCTTCTGGAAATACTTCCGGAAATTCACAAACCACAGGAACAGAATTCAGATCTGAAGATTCTTTAGAAATATCCTGTACATGCGCAAGGTACGCTGTACATCCTTTGTTGATCAATCGCTCCGTCTTAAGCCAGGAAATCATGCAAGTTGGCACAACTCGCCTATCGCCTTCAAAACAGTATTCGGTACCATCAGAAAATGTGAACCACACCCGCTTGGTGAAACACTCCACACAGGCTTGATATTTTGCCAGACAATCCATGCCTAAAATCACATCCAGCTCCTTGATGTCTAGTGGAATTAGATCCACTTCAAACACATTCGATCCCATACGTATAGCACAGCCAATATAGACCAGATCACAAATCAGTTGCTCTCCCAAAGGAGTTAGAACCGCAATAGGAGGAGTCAAGGGAGATAGAGGACGATCCGCGCTAAGTGCTGTCCTTTGACTCACGAACGATCTATTTGCTCCTGGATCAAATAAGACTTTAGCGTTTTGAGAAAAGACTGAAATAGTACCTGTCACCACATCAGGACTAGCCTCGGCATCAGTCAAAGTGAAGAGCCTTGTTGGTCTTGGTTGCGCCTCACTTGTGGATCCGTTGGGTGGCCCTCCTGGTGCGCGTGCTGGTGGTCTAGCGGGGTTGACATTCCCACCTCGGCTGGTGTTAGGTACCCCTGGAATTAGCCGTTTTGGGCATGCGGCCTGAATATGACCCCTCTTGCCACAGTTGTAGCATCGCCGTTGCGGATTCTGCCATGACAATCCAGTATAATTGGAACCAGAAAAGTTCCTCCTGTTGGTGTTCCCATTGTCACTGGTCCGCGGAGGATGAGACCGTAAGGGATAGGGTCCCCTTCTTCGGTTGAACTTTGAATCATGCCTATAGGATCCGCCACTAGTAGCTGTGGGTGGCTTCCTGATTTGCACGATCTTTTCAGCTTCGGTTGCGGCAGCTATTAGTTCTTGCAAATTCTGCACTGGTGTCGTACCGACGATGGTTTTGAGTTCGACACTCAACCCATCCTGAAATCGTCTCGCCAGCTGGTACGGCGTACGATCTTCTTCTGGTGCAAAGCGTGACAACTCCCTCAACACCTTCTCATATTCCAGCACCGAACAGGTGCCTTGTTCAAGTTTGTAAAATGCCTGCCGCTGCTCATTTTTATGAAACCTCGTATAAAATCTTTCATCAAATTCATACCGGAATTCTTCCCACGCCGGCAAGCGATTGCCGAATCGCAAGCTAACAGATGTCCACCAAGCGAGGGCTTCTCCCTCAAGTAAGAATGTAGCAATGGCAACTTTGTCGTCATCAGAGATACGCAGGAACAAGGATACTCGGCATAAGGTATCCAGCCACTCCCGAGCGGCTGCGGCTCCAGCTGAACCACCAAAATCTTTACATCCAAGTTGTCGAGCTTCCTTCAGCAATTTTGTAATCACAACGGGAAGTCTCTCTGTCTCCTTATGTTGTGCCGGCTGTACAGGTTCTTGTACAGGCTCAAGTGGAGGGATAGGTCCAGGTGTAGGCGCAGGAGCATTCTGAAATTGCGCCTCCATCCGCTGCTGATTTGCAGCAATTCCTTGTAACACGTTTAAGATCTGTGCCATGACAGGGTCAATGCCTGGTGCGACTGGTGTCTCAGGTTGGTTTCCAGACTCAGCTTGCCCTTCCTGCTCATTTTGTGCACTCGGTTCATCTTGCTCAACAGGTTGCTGTTCATTCCGAATCTCAAACCTACCCCGTTGGTCCCTTTGTTGCCTCGAGCGTGCCATACTACACAAGTGTATGATTGTTACTCAAACAAACACTAAATACATTACTAGGAATAGGAGTGGTACCTGGTGGAGAGGCATGCATCGGACGATACGCATATGCTGGAAAACAATATACAAATTTCGAAATTCATATGCACACATGCTATGCACAGTCGGCAATACACACAATCACTCACATGCATATTCATTCAGTAATGACAAGAAACATAGCAAATCATCCACTCAAACATATTAAGGCATACTAAAGATCAATTAACACATCAACAAATAAGTCAGCAAGTAACAAGTTATCAACCTAAACCATGCTCCGCTACCACACTTGTAACGACCCTAATTCCTAAACCATTATTAATTGCTCCTATTAAGGTCATTACCGCCGTGAAACCCAAATAAGTCTCAGCGACACCTAAGATCTATTAGAATTTCACAAGGCTACTCCTATGATACCGATTTTAAGCTTATTTATTTTGTTGCTTATCAATCAATTGGAGCATGCTATTGGACACATATTCTGGTAACATACGGAGTAAATAAAATCATCAGCGGAAGTCTTAAATCAATCCATTGGGTTCATAACACACAAGTCCCATAGGGATCCAAATAACCAGCAAGCAATTCATCAACAATTTCCGGAAATAGCAAGCCAAACGAATGCTCAAAAATAAACCAGAACATCATCCAATCTTTCAAGTTATTTGCGCATGTAACAAGTAAATGTTTATGATGCGATATTGCCCCGCCATGCAGCCTTGATCTCACACACCGGTACCACGAACAGAGGGTGTACCTAAGCCTGAAAAATGGTAAAAACAATAGGATGAAATTACAAGAATCTTAGTAGGGTCGCAGCATCATAAGATCTACAGAATCCCTAAACACAAATCTCCCGAATTCACATAAGATCATTCCCTAAATAACTAAAGGGATCACGCAATTCAACAATAAACATAAAGAGGTTAAGGCCGAGATCATGGCTGAGGGAGGACCACGCTTCCGAAAGTTCAGAAGTACACAGGCAGGTGAAGTACAACAAAATCACACTCAATGATGAAGAAAGGCCATCCCCTTCCACCTGTGTTGTCCAAGACTTACTGCACAAAGGGTAGATGGTTAACACACAAACTAATCAGTAAGCCTTTCACCTTATCCTCGCAAGGATAAGTCGACTAGCCCCTCATGGAACAAGTCTTCCCTTAGTCGCAACCAGGGCATCCCCAAATCACACAGAAGTGGGCTTCCTATCTCGCAAGACAGGGATCCGGCCACCAAGGACAGATATCCAGCGTGCACTTGCTGGTTCAGCACCCATACACCTCCCATAAATCGATAAGAACCTCTCCTCTCCCTAGGAGCATCAGTTCTTACCCTGCGTGGCCACCGGAACAGGATCCTGACACACAAACACGTACAAGCACACACAGGCAAGTACAAAGCATAATACCATAACAGGGTATTCTCAATCATGTCAGGAAACAATCAACTCATCCAATTCATATAACATTAGCATCCCAGGCACTCAATCCCTAACTCAGGGGTTCTATACAGCCTAGGAGATTCATATCTCATTCCGGATTGCATATTCACACCCTACAATCCAATCACAAACAATACAACAAGGGCAAGTAACAAAACAACAGATAAGAGCAGGGGTTTCTGGAGAAACCGATGAGGCATAGATCCTACCTCTCTTGTCTCTGAACAAGAAGCTACTCCTTTGCCTTTATTAAGTAAATCTGAACCACCTAAATCATCACCACACAAAGATAAAACCAACTAAGCATGCATATCCAAAAATCAAATGCATACGCTATTCCTTACCAGTACCACTCACCAAACCTATCAGAAAACCAGTGATCAGACGTTGCAGGTGCCTCCCCCTTGGATGTGTGATGTGATAGCCGGAAATTAAACAAGATTCAACCTGAATTTATCGTTTGAATTAACTATGCAAAACATGTCGCTAAAAGTATGGCATAGCACGATTTCGTCTTAACCTAAAAACAACGAAATATTTACATCAAAGCTGCGAATAACATATTTTTGGAAAGAGAACGAAAAGAGCTTTCCAACGACATATTATTTGCAAGATTCCAACAAACGAGTAAAAAATTATGCTATTTTGAAATTCAAGAAGATTTGGCGGAAACCTAACGCGGCCGCCGATTTTCAAAGTAATGTTAGATAACAAAATACTAACCTCCAGATGCAAATCAAAAGATGGTTGGAAAGAAGATGAAGAGAGCTTTCCAACAGGCTTTTATTCGCAGAGATCCAATGAACGATGAGGGAGTTATGCTAGTTTAAAGTTTCTGCAAATTCTGACGGCTAATGGGAGGTATAGGGTTTTAAGCCTATACGAATTTTGTAAGGTTTTAGGGGAAACTTTTGTGGGGTTGGCTTCTTATTTATATTGAATGAGTGTAGAATTAGGTCTACTATCAGTCTATCAATTCAATACTATCTACCAAATAATCAAATCTCTTAAATTACCTTCCTTAATCTTTTTTAAGGTAACTATCTACCTTAAAGGATGTTTTCCTAAAACGATTACCCATCTACAAGATCCTAAATCAAAAGGAATTATCAGTAAATTAATTTACTGAACAATCTTACCAATTTCGGCTATCACACATCCTTCTCTTCAGGAGCAAAATCGTCTTTTCACCTGCACTGGCTTCTGGACTTCTAGGACTCAAAATTCAGGGTCTTACATTTGAGTACAGAGGATATAGCCCAATCTACTCTTTTGACCCGTATAAAAGTTTTTGGAGGCCTATTTTGAGTGGCCTTGGGCCTTTGGGCTGATTTACCGTTTGTGGGCCCGATTTCGATTTCTCGAGCCTAATTATGTTTTAAAAACCCGATTTCGATATTTTGAGTTTTTAAATTTTATTTTGGCCTATTTGGGACATATTTGGGATATTTTTTTAATAATACAGATTATGTGAATTTTTTTTTTAAAAAAAAATGGTCAAAGTCAAAGTCAAAGTCAAAGAAGGCAAAAATCCAAAAATGTCCCCACTTACCTTTCCTCTCTCTTTCCACGGGAGTGAGCAGGTTTTTCCCCCATTTTCCCATTCCTTCCCCCATTTTGCCGAGAACACTAAACTCCCAAAATTCCTAAAATCAAAAATCCTCCCAATCTTATTTCTACATCAAATTAAGAAGTTGGTCTTGTTCCAAAACCTAATTCTAACCTTTCTCCTTGTATTTCCTCAGGTATGGTGTTTGGTTATGGTGGTTTTTATTTATTTGGGTATTTTTTTGTATTTTCAGATTTTATGAATTTTTACTTGATTTCTACATTTTCTGGGCTGATTTGTGGTTGATTTAGCAAGATTAGATGTCCATTAACATAGTCTGATACTTTAGATTGCTTGAAAACATCATTTGATCCATGATTGATCAATTTGGGTGTCAATGACATTTTGGTAATTTTGGGATTGGTGTGATTTTGTGAAATTGGATGAAATTGGTTGATATCATTGCTTGAGTTAAGTTGTTTACGTGTTGTAGAGTAGGTTGGTCGAAATAGGAAACCAATTTTGATGTTGGTGGAGCTTGGAATTGGAAATTGAATTTAGGATCGATTGCGTATGTGAAGGGATTTGTTATTTTCTTAAGGAATTGAGTGGTTTAAGTTTCTAGAGATTGAATTGAATGATTTGGGACTTAGAGTGAGTGTTTGAGGAGTCTCTTAGGTTGTTTTTAATTCTGGTCATTTTTCGAGTTTATTATTTTTGGGTTTGTTCTTAGTGCGATTTTTTGTGCATGATTGTTTAGGTGGTATTTCAGCGATCGATAAAGGCAAAGGATTAGCCGTCGAGTCGTCTGCGCGTCAAGAGGTGGGAGACTATGTTTTATTTACATGCACGGAAATATTTTGCTTTATTAATTAAAATTGGTAAATGTTTGTTTTTGAATGGAGGCAATACGTACATTGATTTATAACGTGGCATGCTAGGTTCATTGTGTGTGAGACATATTTCTGATGCATAAAACATTTATTTGAACCTATACGCATGTTTGTGATATGATTAAAATGTGTTTGAGAATATTCGTATACATCGAATTTTTGAGTCGTTGGGACTTCTAGGAAGTTTTTGATTTGATTTTAATTGCAGTACATTTTATTTATATTATAACATGATTTGAGAATTTATCTGCATGTTTGCAAAGAATATGTATACCTATATTTGCTAGGTATGACTTGGAATTGAAGGACTACGCTTGGCCAATGCGAAGGTAAGTGAACGAGTATCCTTAGATAAAAGGATAATCCCTTGCCTAGGAGTACGGATGGGTTATGTATGCCTTGTGGGAGTATGGGATGTGATAGGCTACATGTGCCTTCGGGCTTTTCGAGTTGTGTGTGCGTTGGGAATCGTGTGATAGCAGATTTCTCCACTTTTCCCGAGGACAACACTGGTGGTAGGGGATTTATTAATATTTTGGAAATGTGCATTTAATTAGCCACCAGTGGGCTTCCGATGTCCCTTTGGCCGGGGTTATCAGTGGAGCAGTTTTAGAGGTCCACCCCGATAGTTTTTGGGCATAGTAGCCCATGAGAATGAGATTTTGAGATTTTGAGATTTTATACTTATTGGGCATAAGCCTGTGTTACATGGTGTTATTATCATACTCATGCATACGTATTTGATTTCATGCAAATGTGAGATTGTTTACACGATTAGTATCATGGACTTACTGTGGTTTTCATTACAAAATATTTATACTGATTTTCGTGTATGCCTCTATTCCACCGGAATTGTTTATGACGCTGTGACTTTCACTGAGGTCCTTGAGATCTCACCCCCCTCTTGTTGATATTTTCAGGACTAGGTCGAGAGCCAGCGTAGCTGACTTATTTGTGAGGTCGAGATTTCTGGTTTGTCTTAGGGCTGGACTACTGCATATGACACGTTTGAGAACTCGACACTATCATTATTATTTTGGATTTGTGTATGCTTTCTTATCTTGTTTGCATACTTGCTTATTGAAATTGTGATCCCTTAATGGGTTTGGGTTGATGCATGTTATTGGACTTATTTTGATAAAGTATGTTTGGGGCCGTGTGGCCTGTTGTGTGTGAAATTAAGTCTTCCGCTGTTTGTGATTGCACTCTGTGGTTCATTTTGTTGTGTCGAGGTTTCCGGTTAAATGCATGCTCCATTTTAAAGAAAATTAAAAAGGTTTGAAATTTATATGTAATTTTATATATTTTACGAATTTGATTTGAGGGTAAGCCTAGTGTGGTTTTAATTGGACCACGAGTTGGGCCAATTGGGACTGCACGACGGTGAGGAGCCCAATTACCGGGTTCGGGTCCTCATAAGGTTGGTAGCGGAGCATGGTTGTTTATGTGTGCAATGTTTTCAAAAATGGTTTAAAATAGCATATTTTGAAGGTGCATCACACTCACATTGCACATGCGTAGTCCAGCATAGAGTTTTGTCTAGTAGTCTTATTTTGTTTTAGGGCTCATAATGTGACTATATGTCCAGTTGATAGAGATGCCTCGTGGAAGACCTCGTAGAGCAGTTAAAGGCCGAGGGGGCCGTACACAGTCAGCTGATGTAGATGAGAGGTCCGATGCTCGTGGGCCAACAGGTCCAGCAGCTGAGGTACAGGAGCCACAGGTTTTACTGGGGACACAAACAGGCCAGGATACCCTTCTGATTCAGATGTTGGCTGCTATTCAGACGACCCTATAGCAGCTAGTACAGGATAGAGTGGCTCAGCAGCCACAGGTGCAGCCACAGGTTCAGACTCATGCACCAGTACAGCCAGAGGTTATGGCAGAGCCTGAGGTACAACTTCAGCCCAGAGTTCAGCAGTCACAGGCACAGGGTGCCAGACTACCTATCCAGGTGTCCAAATTACTGAAGGAGGCGAGACATCTAGGCTGCGAGAGTTTTATGGCACCAGTGATGCTATGGTGGCCAAGACATAGAAAGACAAGATTGTCTTGACAGCCCAGGACCTGAGGATATCTTTTGAGGATAGAGTCACCTTAGCCACTAGACTGCTGGAGAGAGAGGCGGCCACCTGGTGGAGTACAGTCAGAGACCGGTATGGGGGTCAGCCCACTTGGGAAGAGTTTGAGAGGGAGTTTGATAGGAGGTACTTCCCATAGCACTTCCAAGATAATAAGAGGTCTAAGTTTTATCTGCTTCGCCAGGGCAACAGGTCAGTTTCAGAGTATGAGACTCAGTTGAGAGCATTGGCTCATTTTGTACCAGAGATAGACAGGGCTGGTTCAGTGATGGCTAGTCGGTTTGAGCAGGGCCTCAACCGGGACATTCGCACGGTTCTGGGTGCAAAGACTAGCAGTGACTTTGAGGAGCTCGTTGTGGATGCTGTCAAAGTAGAGGAGATCATTCATGGGCAGAGTGGACAGCCTCGGAGGTATAGAGATGTTGTGCCTAGTAGGGGTCCCTTGAGGCATAGTGGTAGATTTGACCACCGACAGAGGAGCAGGATGTCCACCCCATAATCTGGAGTACAGACTCGTTCACAGGGTGCGTCTTCTTTTGTAGCCCGTACACAGATGTCACAGTCTGCTCCTGGCATCAACAGGCCACTAGGACATCCCAAATACGGGAACTGCAGGCAGTATCATCCTCCTCCATGCCCACAACCACCTAGGTGTTATGCATGTGACAAGTTTGGGCACTTAGCCAGAGATTGCCCAGGGGGTAGTGCATCTAGAGTGACAGCTTCTCAGCCGAGATTCCCAGCATTACCAGCAGCACCGAGGGCAGGTGTGAGCCATATGGGTTCACAGGGATCATCGAGGCCACAGACTAGATCACAGGTTGGTCGACCATCTGGCAGCCAGGCTATTGGTCAGACCCAGCAGCAGCAGCAGAGGCCACAGACACGCCTGTTCACACTAGCAGATGCTGAGGCACGTGTTAGTCCGGACGTCGTTACAGGTATTATTTCTGTATTTTCTTGTTCTGCTAAAGTCTTGTTAGATCCTGGAGCAAATAGGTCTTTTGTTGGTCCTAGAGTGGCTAGGTGTGCTGATAGAGTGTTGTCATCCTTAGAGCCACCCATAGTTGTATTGACTCCTCTTGGTGAGCAGATTACGTGCAGTAGTATTTTCTTGGGTTGTGTGATGACGGTGGGTATAGTACAGATTGAGGCGGATTTGATACCATTGGGTATCAGTGATTTTGATGTGATAGTTGGTATGGACTACTTATGTAGATACAGAGCCCGCATGGAGTGTTTCACGAAAAGGGTATGGTTCAGTCTTCCAGATGGGACAGAGTATTGTTTTGAGGGAGACAGACGGGTACTACCGACTTGTGTGATTTCTTGGATGAGTGCCAGACAGTTGATTCACAAGGGTTGTATAGCTTTTCTTGCTCATGTCAGAGATGTATTAGTTGAACCTCCAGAGTTGAGCAGTGTACCAGTTGTCAGAGAGTATGCAGATGTGTTTCCCGAGGATGTGACAGGGTTACCTCCAGTCCGAGAGATTGAGTTTGAGATTGAGTTGTTGCCAGGGATAGCACCAATTTCTATTCCACCATATCGGATGGCTCCAGCTGAGTTGAGGGAGTTGAAGACTCAATTGGAGGATCTTGTGGATCGAGGCTTCATCCGACCCAGTGTTTCTCCGTGGGGTGCGCCTGTCCTTTTTGTTAAAAAGAAGGACGGTACCCTTCGGCTTTGCATTGACTACAGGCAGCTGAACCAAGCCACTGTGAAGAACCGGTATCCGTTGCCGAGGATAGATGACTTGTTTGATCAGTTGCAAGGTGCCTCAGTGTTCTCGAAGATAGATTTGAGATCGGGATACCATCAGTTGAGAGTTCGCGAATCCGACATCCCGAAGACAGCATTCAGATCGAGGTATGGACACTATGAGTTTGTTGTTATGCCGTTCGGGTTGACGAACGCTCCAGCAGTGTTCGTGGACCTTATGAACAGGGTGTTCCGAGAGTTTTTAGATCGGTTTGTCATTGTCTTCATTGATGACATACTGGTGTGTTCGAGGACCCAGGAGGAGCACGAGGTGCACTTGAGGACAGTTTTAGACACACTTAGAGCACAACAGCTTTATGCCAAGTTCTCTAAGTGTGAGTTTTGGTTGAGTGAGGTTGGCTTCTTGGGGCATGTTGTGTCAGCCAGTGGAGTATTGGTAGACCCCAAGAAGATAGAGGCTATTGTTTCGTGGGAACCGCCTCGCACTGTGACAGAGGTGCGTAGCTTTTTGGGCTTGGCAGGCTACTACAGACGGTTTGTAGAGGGCTTCTCGGTTTTAGCAGCACCTTTGACCGGGTTGACTCGCAAGGGTGTTCCATTTGTGTGGACCGAGAAGTGTGAGCAGAGTTTCAGTGAGTTGAAGACCAGATTGGTTTCAGCTCCAGTGTTGACTTGACCAGTCAGTGGCAGAGGCTATGTTGTTTTCAGTGATGCCTCGAGAGTTGGATTGGGATGTGTGTTAATGCAGGATGGGAAGGTAGTTGCCCATGCTTCTAGATAGTTGAGACCGCATGAGGGCAATTATCCGACCCATGACCTTGAGCTTGCAGCGGTGGTCTTTGCTTTGAAGATTTGGCGTCATTACTTGTATGGTGAGACGTGCCATGTCTACACAGATCACAAGAGTCTCAAGTACCTTCTCACCCAGAAGGAGTTGAACTTGAGACAGAGGCGTTGGCTTGAGTTGATCAAGGATTATGACTTGATCATTGACTACCATCCGGGTAAAGCCAACGTAGTTACAGATGCTTTGAGTAAGAAGACCTCTTCTTCCTTAGCCTATGTGAGAGCCGAGTATATGCCTTTGTTGATGTGTTTGAGGGAGTCTGGAGTTCAGCTAGATAGTGATGAGACCGGAGCACTAGTTGAACAAATGGTGGTGAGACTGACATTGATTGATGAGATTCGAGCCGGTCAGCTTGAGGATCCAGCTTTGGTCAGAGTGAGACAGAGTCTTGATATCAGTGACAGTGCAGAGAGCTCCGTCAGTGAGTACAGAGTTAGAGATGACAGTATTCTGACTTTCCGAGGTCGTATGTGTGTACCACATGACGAGGAGTTGAGACAGAGGATTCTGACAGAGGCTCACAGTTCAGCATTCTCTGTACATCCGGGTAACACCAAGATGTATAGAGATTTGAGACAGTCTTATTGGTGGTCAGGCATGAAGAGGCACATAGCAGAGTTTGTTACTCGATGCTTGGTTTGTCAGCAGGTGAAGGCTGAGCATCAGAGACCAGCAGGCATGTTACAGCCGCTTCCCATTCCAGAGTGGAAGTGGGAGCATGTCACCATAGACTTTGTGGTAGGATTGCCACATGTGCAACGGGGATACGATGCCATATGGGTGATAGTGGACAGACTCACCAAGTCTGCACATTTCCTCCCCATCAGAGTGACAGACACACCCGAGAGACTAGCGTCGAGGTACATGGATGAGATTGTCAGATTGCATGGTGTGCCAGTGAGTATAGTGTCGGATCCAGATCCGAGGTTCACTTCTCGATTTTGGGAGAAGTTTCACAGTGCATTGGGTACAGAGTTGAGGTTCAGTACAGCATTCCATCCACAGATAGATGGTCAATCAGAGCGGACTATACAGATCCTAGAGGATATGCTTAGAGCTTGTGTGTTGGACAGGCAAACCACTTGGGATCGATGCTTACCCTTAGTGGAGTTTGCCTACAACAACAGCTTTCAGAGGAGTATTGGTATGGCGCCTTATGAGGCACTGTATGGGCGTAGGTGTCGTACTTCAGTGTGTTGGGATGAGGTTGGTGAGAGGCGTCTTGACAGTCCAGAGTTAGTGGATCAGGCTACTCAGCAGGTTTCTTTGATTAGAGAGCGGTTGAGAGTAGCTCAGAGTATACAAAAGAGTTATGCAGATCACCGTAGACGAGACTTGGAGTTTGTAGTGGATGATAGGGTATTCTTGAAAGTAGCGCCTTGGAAGGGAGAGATTAGATTTCAGCAGCGGGGCAAGCTAGCCCCGAGGTATATTGGTCCCTACCGTATTGTTGACAGAGTTGGTCCAGTGGCATACAGATTGGAGTTACCACCAGAGTTAGAAAGGATCCATAACGTCTTCCATGTGTCCATGTTGAGGAAGTACGTTCCGGATCCATCTCATATCTTGGAGACACCACCGATCGAGATTGCCAATGATTTATCTTATTCGACGCAGCCAATGGCCATATTGGATAGAGCGGTGAGACAGTTACGCAGCCACAGTGTGCCTATGGTTTATATTTTGTGGCGTAGTGACCGTATGGAGGAGCGGACTTGGGAACTAGAGCAGTTTATCAGACAACAGTATACACATTTGTTTGAGAATTCCGGTAAGTGAACTTTAGGGACGAAATTCTTATAAGGAGGGGAGGATGTGAGACCCCGTCTTTTTTACAGTCTAGTCAGCAGTCGGATTCAATTAGATTGTTCGGATTGGTCGGTTTGAGTGAGTTGACCCTTTGACAGTCATAGCTGACCTTTTGACCGAGTGACGTGGACATTAAGTATGCATCCTGTTGGGGAATTCCCAAACAGGGTAGTTGTTTTACTTCTTTAACTATTCTGGTCATATCTTCGTTCCAAGCTGGTGCATTCTTTCTTAACCTTTAATACAATGGTTTGTAAATTATTCTAATATTGGGAATGAAATCAACTATATAGTTTAGACACCCTAAAAATCTTTGTAGCTGCTGTTTATCTTTTATTTCATCAGGAAATTTATTAGAAAATTCTATACTTCTATCTATAGGGGTATAGGTCCCTTGATCTATATTGTATTCTAAAAATTTTATTTTTGTTTGAAATAATTTTATTTTTGTAGCTGATACTACTAATACATTTTCTTTAACTATATGCAGAAATTTTCTAACGTGTCTAAAGTGCTCAGTAATTGATTTTGAATATACCAATATATCATCAATGTAGACAATAGTAAATCTGTAATAAGGATTAAATATGTCATTCATCATGTTCTAAAATTCTGAAGGGACATTCTTGAGTCTGAATGGCATTACATTCCATTCGTAATGTCCAAAAGAGACAATAAAAGCAGTTTTATACCTATCTTCTTCATGAATCTGGATCGGCCAAAATCCGGATTTCATGTCAAATTTTAAAAATATGGTTGCTCCTGACAATCTTTTAATTAAATCTCTTTTGTTGGGGATTGGGATATCTTATCCATTGCAAACTTTTATTTAAAGGTTTATAATTTATTACTAATCTATGAGCTCCTTTTTCTACTTCTGTTTGATTTTGAACATAAAATGCTGTGCAAGACCATGGGTACTTACTTTTTCTTATAAATTTTTTATTTAGTAATTCATTTATTTCCTTTTTATAGTATTCTAATAACTCTGAGTTCATTTGGATCGGTCTTGCTTTTGTTGGTATATCTTTTTCTATAAAGTCCTTCTCGTATGGTAATCTAACTATATGCCTTTTCCTATTACAAAAGGCATTGGGTAGGTTTGAACATACCTTCGTCTCTAATTGTTTTTGTAATTCCTTTATTTGATTTATTACTTCTGTGATTTGTAAATCTTCTTCTATTTTTACAAGATTTAGTTCATTAGTCAAAAAATGTAAATGTTTCTTTTTATTAATTTGTAAAATTTCCTTTTTTATTCCTAATTTTTCAACTATATTTATATCTCTTTCTTGTATATTTTTACAAAATTCGATAGTTATTGGTTTTCCTAAAATTTCAGTGCTAAGACCTTTATTATTTACTTCGAAGGGATAGATTTGAGTGAGAAAGGGGGTTCCTAATATTAAGTCTTGAGACAAATTTTTAACTAATAAAAAGGTATTTTTAAAACATATACCTTGATTATATATATGAGCATTTGATATTTTATACTGTATTTCTAACTTTTTTTTATTAACAGCGTGTAGTCTTTCTCTAGTTTTCTCATAGTACTTAGTAGGAATTAATCCTTCTCTAACACAGTTATGATCTGCACCTTAATCTAATAAAACTTTTATTTGTATCTTAAAATATTTTATGATTAGTGTTACATAAATATACCATTTCTGAAGTTCTATTCTTGATATAGCATATATAAATTCTTCATTTTCTTGATTACTACTTTCTGGGAGATCTACAATTTTTGCCTTGCCTTTTAAAGTATACTGCATATTAGTTATTTGTTCCTATATAATTTTTATCTCCTGTTTTATATATTGGATTTCTTGTTTTAATCCTTCAGCTCCATTTTGTTTTCTTTCTTAAATAATATTTCATTTAGATTATACATTTTACTCTCTGTTTGTTTTGCTTCTCTGCTGTTTCTAACATAGGCCTCATATTCTAACAAATATTTCTTCTGTAGATCTCTATTTTCTTCTTTCATGATTAGGTCAAGAAAATTATTTTCTTTTGTTATGGTGTTAATTTCATAATATTGACATGGTCCTATACAACCACAATCTTCTATACTTCCAGTATCAGAAGTGTCGATATTATTATCTTCCTTTCCTATCATGTTAAGTAATTCTTCTTTTTTACTATCATTAATTTCTAACGCTCTTATCTTTTTAAGTAAAGGACAATCCTTTTTATAGTGTCCAAATCTTCCACATTTAAAGCAAGTATGTCCCTTTTTATTATCATTATCGATTTTTTTGAATTTCTTTTTATTCTTATTATATTTGGGTTTTTCATATCTTGATTTGTCATAAGTTTTTCTAAAGAGTTTTTGATACCTGTTTATTATTGTTTTCTTTATTTTCTTTTCTTTGTGCTTTGCCGAAGGGGCAGATATTTTTTCATATCCATACTGGGTACAAAAAGATCCTAGTTCTTTCCTTCCACTAAATCTTTCTTGTTTTAGCTTTGATTTTAATTTTAATTCATTACATAGGTTTAATCCTTCGATATTTACTTTTGTAATTAAATCTCCATAAGTTATTAGATCATAATGTATACTATTATCGCTAAACCTACTTTTTATTCTATTTCTTATCCTATCTGCAAATAATCTCGGTAAGCCCGCTATAAATCTCTCTTTCCAATAGGGTTGTTGACAATCTTCCCTAAGAAATACCTTTGATAAAAACATATCTTCATACCATCTAAAATCTTGTAATTTTGGGCAGGTTAGATTGGATAATATTATAGAAGCTTTTTTTTGATATACTCTGAGGGTTTCCTATGAAATATTTTGTAATAGCATATATTAATATTGCGAAGTTTGAACTCAGTCATGTTATAATTGATTATTATAATTAATTGGGATGACCATGTCACTATGTGTTGGGGACATAGGAGGTGAATCCTTTTTATCAAGATTTGATGAGGAGGCTATTTGACTAGGAGATGTATAGTAAGATTGAGGAATATGTCTGTTATAATTAACTCCTTTTAATGAAGGTTGTTTTTATGAGAATAAAGATTCATATTTATTTGACATATCGTATCTAGTAGATAAAGATCTTCTAGGAGGATCTATTCTTTTCTTGAATATTATTTCTGCATGTCCTTTATCTTTCTCTATTATTTCTATTGGTTGGGTTCTAGGTAGTATGGGTTTAGGTGGCACAATATTTAATATTTGCCAATTATCAGGATAAGATATTTGATTCCAAGTTACTAGCTTAGGAGTATGAACATTTCCATGTTCATAATTAGCTTCAATTAAAACAGTTGTTTCTTTAGCCAACTCTATTTTCGCTCTAGGGCTTAGATTAGATTTCATTATCTTGTAATGTATCTTATATATAATTGCTACATTTTTTGAACTTTCTAGCATAGTTGTAGGTATCTTCATATTTAAGGTTAAAGTTTTACTTAGGTTTTTATCGAAAAGATCTATACTAAAGTTTGGATAGCAATTAAAATATACAGGTCCAGTTGCCAGATTTGATTCGCATACTGCCAGTAATGAGTCAGTAAACAAAGTGAACCTTGCATCTCTAAGACACATAAGAATAGGTGTATCTAACCCTATCCTATGTAATGGTTTTATAGCTATCTGGACTAGCCCTATATGCATGAATTTATATTTATTTTTAAATTTTAATAACTTGTTATTATCTATAAGTTCTAAATGTTCTATCTGAGGATTAATAGGTAATGATTTCTCAGTTGTTTCTATTACGTAATCATGAGTAAACAGGTTTTGAAATCCAAATCCAATTTCGTATATTTTATTATTTGGAATTTTGGGTATATTCCAATTCTGTAACTTCTACTCTATAGCAGAGATATGCAATTCTCTTGTATTATCTATATCCATTATCTAAACAGAGAAAGTTACAGATGAATATAAAACAGATATTGAGATGAGATAAAACCTATCCTTAACAATCATAGACTGCATACTTCAAACACAGGATCAAATTCAAATCAAGCATAAATGATTTAAGAACTTGATAAAGAATAGTATATTCTTAGATATATTGGAGAGGGAACACGCTCGGCTTACCAACGGACTTACTTTACTATCACCAGCAGCTGCCGGGAACACCTACACCACGCTTACCAAGCCCTCCAATAACACCTTTGAACAGGCTACACCAATCTGGCTCCGCTACCATATATGCAGGATCGTGTTTGAGTATATGTGAGGTATTGTTTGAGTATATGTGAGGTATTGTTTGAGTATATATGAGGTATGCTTGTCTCGATTATTAAGGATAGGGAGAAAGTGTTTGGCTAAACTTCATCTTATGAACTCAAGATTAAGTGATAAAACCTGGGAGAGAATGCAGACATTATTCAAACTGATAATTTCATTCCAATTTTCAACTCTGTCTCTTAAATGAGACGATATAACTTATATAGCCTCTACACTGGCTGAAGTTTACTCCTTTATCCTTGCTTTTATTCAATAATGCATATACCCTTATAAAGAAAGTAAATTTTTTGATACACCATTGCTTTTATCTAGTTAGAAGTAGATATGATACGATTATATGACAGACCTAGAATACAACATTATTACCCAAAGTCTTCATTACCTGACATCCAAACAGAAGAAAAATATTCTCAAGGTAGCTACGATGGTAAAAGTATATATGAATGGAACTTAGACAGTAAAACAGAACACGGAATAACAAACATCTTAAATGAAATGTGTATGGCAGCCACTACTTACAAAATAATGAATAATAGCGAAAGAGAAATAAGTAAGATAATAACCTCTGGATTCATAGGACAGTTAAAAGGATGGTGGGATAACTATTTATCCCTATTAGAAAAGAATGAGATACATATGACAGTAAAACCAGAAATATGAGAAGGACAAACATACATCGTAGAAAACTCTTTTGCAACATTAATGTACGCTATAACCAAACACTTTATAGGAAACCCTCTGAGTATAGCCGAGAAAGCCTCAATAATTTTGACAAACTTAACCTATCCAAAACTATCAGATTTTAGGTGGTATAAAGACATGTTTCTATCTAAGATATTTCTTAGAGAAGATTGCCAACAATCATACTGGAAAGAGAGATTTATAGCAGGCTTACCTAGATTGTTTGCTGACAGAGTTAGAAACAAAATAAAAAAAGTAAATTCAATGATAATAGTATTCATTACGATATGATAACCTATGGAGACTTAATTATAGAAGTTAATATAGAAGGTTTAAATCTATGCAATGAATTAAAACTAAAATCAAAGCTTAAACAAGACAGACTTAGTGGAAGAAAAGAATTAGGATCCTTTTGTACCCAATATGGATATGAGAAGATATTAGCACCTTCTGCAAAACACAAAGAAAAAAGAATTAAGAAAACAAGAATAAATAAATACCAAAAACCTTATAGAAAAACATATGAAAAGCCAAAATATGAAAAACCTAAATATAATAAAAATTAAAAAATAATAAGAAAAAAATAATGATATTTAAAGACAAGGACCGACATGCTATAATTGCGGAAGATTCGGTCATTATAAGAAAGATTGTCCACTAATAAAGAAAATAAGAGCCTTACAAATCAATAATAACGATAAAGAAGAAATACTTAATACGATAGGAAAAGAAGTTGACAATAGCGAAGGTAGCACTTCTGATGATGAAATAAGTTTAGAAGACTGCGGTTGTCTAGGTCCGTGTCAGTGCTATGAAATAAACACCATAACTAGAGAAAACAGCTTACTCGACTTAATAATGAAAGAAGAAGATAAGGACTTATAGAGAAAATATTTGTTAGAATATGAAGCTTATGTTAAGAATAATAGAGAAATAAGAAACAGAGAAAATAAAACGTATAATCGAAATGAAATATTATTTAAAAAAGAAAATAAGAAAGAACTGTTAACCTTAGAAGGTCTAAAACTAGGAATACGACATATTAAAGAAGAAATAAAAGTCATAAAGGAAGAGCTAAGTAATGTGCAGTACAATATGAAAGGAAAAGCAAAAGTGGAGGACCTCGCAGAACGTAGTAATAAAGAAAACGAAGAATTTATTAATGCTATATCAAAAATAGAGTTTTAAAAATGGTATACTTATGTAACTATAGTTATAAAAGATTTTAAAATATAGATAAGAGCCCTGTTAGATTCAGGGGCAGATCATAATTGTGTTAGAGAAGGATTAATTCGTACAAGGTATTACGAAAAGACTAGAGAAAGATTACATGCTACTAATAAACAGAAATTAGAGATTAGATATAAAATATCTGATGCACATATATGTAATCAAGGAATATGCTTTAAGAATACTTTTTTGTTAATAAAAAATTTATCTCAAAATTTGATACTAGGAGCCCTTTCCTAACCCAGATATACCAGTTTAGGGTAGATAATAAAGGTTTAAATACTAAGGTATTAGGGAAACAGATTATTTTTGAATTTTGTAAAAATATGCAAGAAAGTGACATAAATATAATAAAAGAATTAGAAATAAAAAGAAATCTTATTAATAAATAAAAATAAACATTTACATTCTTTAACAAATGAATTAAATTATAAAAAATTAGAAGAAGGCCTACGAAGCACAAAAATAATAAGGCATATAGAAGAATTATAAAAACAAATAGAAAACGAGGTATATTCTAACCTACCTAATGCTTTCTGGAGTAGAAAGAAATACATAATTAGATTACCTTATGAAAAGAATTTTAGAGAAGAAGACATATCGACAAAAGCTAGACCTATTTAAATGAATTCAAAATTACTAGAATACTGCAAAAAAAAAATAAAAGAACTATTAGATAAAAAACTAATAAGGGTAAGCAAATCTCCTTGGTCCTGCGTAGCTTTTTATATTCAAAATCAAGCAGAAATAAAAAGAGCAGTTTCTAGATTGGTAATAAATTAAAAACCTCTAAACAAGAGACTACAATGGATTAGATATCCAATTCCCAATAAAAGAGATTTTGGTAAAAAGACTATCAGGTGCAATCATATTTTCAAAATTTGATATGAAATCTGGATTCTAACAGATTCATACATGAGGAAGATAAATATAAAACAACCTTTATAGTTCCTTTCGGACACTACGAATGGAATATAATGCCTTTTGGTTTAAAAAATACACCCTCTGAATTTCAAAATATTGTGACTGACATATTTAATCCTTATCATAAATTTACTATTGTTTATATTGACAATGTGCTAGTATATTCAAAGTCCATTAGTGAGCATTTTAGACATGTTAGAAAATTTTTAAATATAATTAGAGAAAATGGATTGGTAGTATCACTACAAAAATAAAATTGTTTCAAACAAAAATAAAATTTTTAGGTTACAGTATAGTTCAAAGAACCTTTACTCCTATAGAAAGAAGTATAGAGTTTTTTGATAAATTCCCTAATGAAATAAAAGACAAACAGCAGCTACAAAGATTTTTAGGATGCCTTAATTACATAGCAGATTTCATCCCAAAAATAAGAATAATATGCAAACCCCTATACAATAGGTTAAAAAAGAATGCTCCAGCATGGAATGAGGAAATGACAAATATAGTTAAAGAAATAAAATTAAAAGTCAAATAACTACCGTGTCTAGGAATTCCTTTACCATATGCTTTTTTAATAGTTGAAACAGATGCGTCTGAATATGGATATGGAGGAATATTAAAACAAAGAGTAAACAATACAGAACAACTGGAAAGATATTATTCTAGAATCTCAAATGGAGCTCAAGGTAATTATTTATCATTAAAAAGGAAGTTTTAGCTATTGTTTTATGTGTTAATGCGTTTTATGAAGAATTATTTAATAAGACCTTTTTAATAAGGGTTGATTGTCAATCGACAAAGTTTATATTAGAAAAAGATGTTAAAAATTTGGTATCAGAACAAATATTTGCACGATGGCAGGTGTTATTCTCTAATTTTGATTTCAATATTGAATTTACTAAAGGAAAATTAAATAATTTACCTGACTTTTTATTCAAAGAATTCTTGCAGGGAGATAAAAATAAAAAGAGTGAAGGATAAAAGACTGCAAAATAAAAGGTACTATGTCTAACTCTGTTATTTATGTACAGGTTAGAGTAATAGAAAAATGCATTGATAAATTAATGGAAATAGACTTTTCTAGAATTGAAGAAGTTAGGATGTTAAGAACAAAATTAATAGAAGGAATAAATTTAAGTATTTATGATCATATGATTAATGTCACGGGGTCATTACTCTCTTCCCAAAAGACGCGCCTGGTGGGATGTGCAGCACCCACGCTTATAAGCTCAACGACCACCCAGTTCCCATCCGATGTAGGATCAGCCACCCTGTCTATCCCTCTTTGGGCCTACAGGCGTGACATACTCTCCCCACCAAGCCCAACGACTCCCTCGTCGTTGACTTGGGCCACCCTGCCTACCCCACGGGGCCTACAGGCGTGGACATCGAACAGGGCCCGGTTAGGCTCCGCTACCACTTGTCACGGGGTCATTACTCTTTTCTGAAGAGTCTTGCCTGGTGGGATGTGCAGCACCCACGCTTATAAGCCCAACGACCACCCAGTTCCCATCCGATGTGGGATCAGCCACCCTGCCTACCCCTCTTGGGCCTACAGGCTTGACATTAATCACACTGTAATAAATGAATATTGTGATTGTGAAGAATATAATAAAAGAGAAAAATTTGGAAGAAAAATAATAAGGATAATTAAAGAACATGAAAGAGAAAATAATTAAATTAATAAAGGTAAAACAAAAGATTAGTGCAAAAATTGTAAAAATTACAAAAAATATAGAGAAAGAAAGTACTTGCAAAAAATAAATACAATTGTTAAAATATTATGTGAATTAGAAAATAATATAGATAAATTGTTAACAGGAAAATGAGGTATCAAAGACTCGTCTCAGATGTGGTGGTATTCGATGAAAGCGAGTACCCAAGGAGCTATAGTTTTAATAAATACTGGGTTATCGAAAGGTTAACTAAGGATAAGAAGGGTTGTTATCAAAGGATATTCAATATAAAACAGTAAGCAAAAAGAGAGGAAGAAGAAAGAAGAAGTCGTAAAAGAGACTTAAAGAATATTTGAAGAATAATAAACAAAACTATAAAAATAGAAAAGAATATAGGAGGAAGTATTGCCAAACTACTAAAGCTGGAAAGGTATATTATGAGAGATCTTAACAAGATGGTCATATTGACAGCATAAAATATGGATAAGAAGAAATCATTGGCAGCTATGCTAGCCAGCAAGGCCTCGACTTTAGCAAATAAAAGGTATACAAATTCTCCTCCCTCTTCCCCTTCTTCTCCTTCTTCCATAATACAGCCAAGCTATTATTCAGCTTTGATAACTGCCCCGGTCACTCCGGAGCAAGTTAAAAAGAAATCCTTGATTCCACTGCCTTTATATCCACAGAGAGCTCCTTTATCCATAACTTCAAGAGCTCCTCCCCCCATTCTCAAAGAACTAGCCAACCAAAAACTCGAAAAGACAGACCTCTATACCCATAAAATGGACATAAAAGTGACTGAGCTTGAAAATGCAAATGAGAGGAAAGAAATAAAGGAGCTTATGGTCCAGATATTTCCTTCAAAAGAACTGTATCTCATGGACCATCCATATAAGACTTGTATCTTCTACGAGCAAATCTTACTAGAAACTCAATCAGTAGATAAATTTAATGATAATAGTCTTCATTATGATATAATTACTTATGGGAGTTTAATAACCAAAGTAAATATAGAGAGATTAAACTGATGTAGTGAATTAAAGTTAAAGTCAAATCTAAAGCAAGATAGACTTAGTGGAGGAATAGAGTTAGGATCTTTTTGTAGTCAATATGGTTATGAAAATATAATTGCTCCTTCTGCCAAACAGAAAAATAAAAAATTTAAGAAACCAAAAATTAATAAGTACCAAAAGACTTATCAAAGAACTTATGAAAAACCAAGATTTAATAAGAAAAAGAGTAAGAAAGTACAACAAAAATGAAAGTAAGGAAAGAAAGAAAGGACCTACTTGTTATAAGTGTGAAAAATACGGTCATTACAAAAAAAATGCTCATTAATTAAAAAGATAATAGCTTTAGAAATAAATGAGAGTGATAAGGAGGAATTATTAAATATGATTATAGTGCTTCAGAAAGTGATTATAGTGCTTCAGAAAGTGATTATAGTGCTTCAGAAAGTAGTAAAAGTATAAAAGAATGTGAATGTATATGACCATGTTAGTATTATAACATTAATACAATAACAAAAAACCTTATTTTACATGATTGTTCAAATGGAAGATAAAGAATTAAAGAGAAAATACCTAATAGAGTATGAAGATTACATTAAGAACAACAGAAGTAAAAACATATAATTTAAACGAGAACAAAAAAAAAGAACTACTATCCTTAAATGATTTAAAGCAATAAATCCAAAATATTAAAGAAGAAATAAAAATTATAAAAGAAGAAATAAATTCTATTCATTATAATCTGAAGGGAAAAGCTCAGATCAAAGATTATCTTGAAAATAGTAATAGAGAAAATGAAGAATTTGTTAATGTCATTTCAAAGATAGAATTTCGAAAATGGTATACTTATATAACCATAGTCATAAAAAATTTTAAAATAAAAGTAAAAGCTTTGTTAGATTCAGGAGTATATCATAATTGTGTTAGAGAAGGATTAATACCTACTAAATATTATGAGAAAACTAGAGAAAGATTAAATGCAGCTAATAAACATAAATTAGAAGTAAAGTATAAAATATCAGATGCATATGTGTGCAATCAAAGAATATATTTTAGTCCAAGGGGTTTGAAAGAAGACATTAACAAGTAGTGTCGACGCTTTTTGCGGGGTTCTAAACCGTCCAACAAAAAAGTTCATCTTGTCAAGTGGGATATCATATGCTCTCTGAAGGCTAATGGAGGTTTGGGTTTCAGAATTTGTAAGCCTAAAATGAAGCCTTGTTGATGAAGCACGCATGGAGGTTTTTTAATTGGGAGCCAGTGGCATGGGTTCAAGTTCTTAGTTATAAATACTTGACAGTTTAAAGAAATCGGGAGATACAACATAAAGTAGGGGATTCAGATTTATGGAAAAATATTTGTAAGGTATGGCCAGCGATGTGCACAGGGATTGAATGGTGCGTGAGCAATGGGCAACATTGTAGGTTTTGGCGAGACAGATGGGTGGAGTTTCCCCTCCCCCTTTTCCATTATGCTACTATTGAGGTTCCGAGGGCTTGGTTGGAGCTTTCAGTGTTGGAGATGGTGGCTTTGGTTGATCATCAAGGCCGACCTATCTGGAGAATGTTATTCCCTTCTATGGTTTCATAAAGAATAGATGGTGCTCTTTGGTTTGGCTTTGATAACTCTGTTGATCGACCTTTTTGGGGTCTTTCGGCCTCGGGAGACTTTGTGGTTCGCTCGGCCTATCCTCTCTGCAATCAACCCTGGCAGCTTGTGTCGGAAGATTGTTGGAAGTTACCATGGAGATGGAAGGGACCGGAGCACATCAGGTACTTTTTATGGCTGGATTTACACAATAAACTACATACTAATCAGGTAAGGTGTGCACGTGGGTTGGATGTGGATGATTTTTGCAAGGTGTGTGGTCAAGATCAGGAAGATCTGATACATGTATTGAGGGATTGTTTTTTGGCAAAGATGGTATGGACGCGGTTAGTTCCTAGCTCCTATGGGTAACTATTTCTTTGTTGCTGATTTTTGTTATTGGTTTTGTAAAAATCTTAGGGTGGGTAAGCATTTTGACTTACAGGTTGGGTGGAATACCTTGTTTGGGGTGACGTGTTGGTGCCTATGGAATTATCGAAATAAATTTGTCTTTGAGGAGGGATGATCATGTTTCTTGGTCAGCTGATCGCAATGTGAGATATGCGATAGAGGTTACGAAGGCAAACAAGAAGGTTGTCGAGTGATTGGTTCTTGTGAGGCGATGCAATATGTTTGTTGGTCCAAACCACCTAATCAGTGGGTTAAACTTAACACGGATTGGTCTTTTGTTGATGATCAGAAAGGCTGGTGCTGGCGGTCTTCTACGCGATTCAAATGGGGTCTGGATCGCAGGTTTTTCAGTGCCAATTTCTTTTGCCTCTTCAACTCTCCATACTGAGTTGTTAGGGATTTGGCATGGGCTTTCTTTGAGTTGGGATTTAGGATTGCGAAGAATAAAGGTGGAGACTGATAGTACTGCAATTGTTACTCTACTGCATAGGTCTCACTCTCCAACGCATCATCATTCTCGTCTTGTTGCCTGTGTCCGTTCTTTGTTGAAGAGGAACTGGATGGTTGATTTTCACCATGTCTTACGAGAGGCAAATGCTTGTGCGGATGGATTGGCTACTTTTGCTCGTTGCCAACTGCTATCTTTCAATAGTTTTTTCACAGCCTCCAGTTTTTTTGCTGGATCGTTTAGATCATAACAAAACGGGTATAGTTTCTGCTAGACTTTACTCTAGCTAAAATGTTGTAATGTTTTATTCCTTTCAATAAAAGAAAAAGAAAAAAGAAAAAAAAAATATTTTAGAAATACCTTTCTATTAGTTAAAAATCGATCCCAAGATTTAATATTAGGAACCCCTTTACTTACACAAATTTATCCTTTTAAAGTAGATAATAAAGGGTTAGTTACTGATATATTAGGAAAACAAATTACTTTCAAATTCTGTAAAAATATATAGGAAAAAGATATAAATATATTGAAAGAATTAGGAATTAAAAAGGCAGTCTTATTAATAAATATGAAAAATATTTACATTCATTAACAAATTAAGTAAACCATAAAAATATAGAAAATGATCTACAAGATATAGAAATAAAAAAAGAAAATAGAAAAATTAACAGAACAAATTGAAAATGAAGTATGTGAAACTATACCAAATGCCTTCTGGGATAGGAAAAGACACATTATAAGATTACCCTATGAAAAAAGACTTTGATGAAAGAAATATATCCACAAAAACAATGCTAATTTAAATGAATACAGAGCTACCAGAATACTATAAAAAAGAAATAAAAAAATTATTAGATAAAAAACTTATAAGGATTAGTAAATCATCATGGTCATATGTAGCATTTTATGTCCAAAATCAAACAGAAATAGAAAGAAGAGCACCTATGATAGTTATTAACTACAAACCTCTCAATAAAAGCTTCCAATGGATTAGATATCCTATATCAAATAAAAGAGATTTAATAAAGAGATTATCTGGAGCACCTATATTCTCAAAATTTGATATGAAATCAGGATTCTGGCAAATACAAATACATGAGGAAGATAAGTATAAGATAGCCCTCACAGTACAATTTGGACATTATGAATGGAATGTATTTCTCTTTGGATTAAAAAATGCATCATCCGAATTTCAAAATATAATGAATGAAATATTTAATCCTTACGATAAGTTCACCATAGTATATATAGATGAGGTACTTGTATATTCTAGATCAATAACCAAACATTTTAGACACTTAAGAAAATTCTTGAATACAGTAAAAGAAAATGGATTAGTTGTGTCTGCATCTAAAATGAAATTATTTCAGACAAAGATAAGATTTTTAGGATATGATATAGTACAAGAAACTTTCACACTTATAAATAGAGGTATTGAATTCGTTGATAAATTTTCCAATGAAATAAAAGATAAATAACAGTTACAAAAGTTTTTAGGATGTTTGAATTATATAGCAGAGTTTATTCCTAACATTAAAATTATATGCAAACCACTATATAAAAGGTTAGGGAATAATGCTCCAGCTTGGGATGATAAAACGACTTCGGTAGTAAAAGAGATAAAGCAAATGATAAAACAACTATCATGTTTAGGCATTCTTCAAGAAAATACATATTTAATATTTGAAACTGATGTATCTGAAAATGGTTATGGAGGAATATTAAAACAAAAAATAGAAAACAGAGAATAATTAGTAAGATATCACTCAAGAATTTGGAATAAAGCTCAGTATAATTATTCTATTATTAAAAAAGAAATTTTGTCAGTAGTTTTATGTGTAAATACTTTTAAAGATGATTTATTCAATAAAACCTTTTTAATACGAGTGGATTGTCAGTCAGCAAAATTTATCCTAGAAAAAGATGTAAAAAATGTAGTTTCAAAACAAATATTTGCATATTGACAAGCATTATTATTTAATTTTGATTTTAATATTAAATTAATTAAAAGTAAGTTA
This sequence comes from Passiflora organensis, assembly GCA_019739055.1. NCBI lineage: Eukaryota > Viridiplantae > Streptophyta > Magnoliopsida > Malpighiales > Passifloraceae > Passiflora > Passiflora organensis. The sequence goes on from JAEPBF010000087.1 coordinate 30,770,522, forward strand.
AATAATTTACCTGATTTTTTATCTAGAGAGTTTTTTGCAGGGTACAAAAGATAAAAGAATTGAAGTTGAATAAAAAAGCAACCATTAAGAACAGAAGACACAAAGGTATCTATGGCTAATCTTGTTGTCTATGCACAAGTACAAACTATAGAGAAATGTGTTGATAAATTGATGAAAATAGATTTTTCAAGAATTAATGAGATAAAAATACTAAGAGCAAAATTAATAAAAGAAATAAATCAAAGTATTAATGGTCATATGGTAAATCATACTATTTTAATAGAGTATTGTGATTACAAAGAATATTAGAAAGAAAATAATTTGGAAGAAAATTATTAGGAATAATTAATAGTACTATAAGAGAACATGAAAATGAAAGAACAAAAAATTGAATTAAATAAGATAAAAAGAGAAATTGGTAAATATATAGATAAAAATTGGAGAAAATATAAGGTGACAAGAAAAAGGAAGTATTTACAAAGATTAAATACAAATGTTAATATATTATACATAATTTGTTAACAGGAATAAAATGAGGTATCACAGAACTATAATTGAAAGGGAAGAGCTTAATAGGGAAGAATACCCTCGAAGCTATGGGTTAAATAGCTATTGGATAACAGAAAGGATAAAAGATAAAAAGCTTATCCGCACATTTTGTTATCAAAGTGTGTTTAATATAAAACAGCAAGCTAAAAGAGAAGAAGAAGAAAAAAGAAGTCTTAAAGAAGATTTAAAAACTATCAAAAGAGCGATAAAAGGAAGAATAAAAGAAAATAAGAGTATTTCAACGTTTTTAGATCTTGAAAGATATATACTAGAAAAATATAATAAAATATCTATTCTAACAGTTTAAGATGGATAAAAAGAAGTCCTTATCAGTAATGTTGGCAAATAAAGCCACATCATCTGGAGCAAAGGAAACAAGATATTCAAATTCTCCACCTTCTTCTCCCTCTTCTCTTATTCAACCAAGTTATTATTCAGCCCTAGTAACTGCCCCCATTACACCAAAATAAATGAAAGAGAAGACACTAATACCATTACCCCTATACCCTCAAAGAGCCCCTATCTCAATAACCTCAAGAGTTCCTCTTGCTATACCGAGAGAATTGACAAACTAGAAAGAAGAGAAACCAGATTTGTATACTCATAAGATTGATATCAAAGTGATTGAGCTAGAAAAGAGAGATGAAAATAAAGAGATAAAAGAGCTTATAATCCAAGTCTTCCCTCCCAAAGAATTATATCTCATGGATCATCCCTACAAAACCCCACATTTTTTAAGAGCAGATTCTGCTAGACTCAATCTATAGAAATCATTCATACTATGGATAAGAGATTTCCTGATCAAATTGCTTTCTCCTAGATAAAAATATTAAGAGTGATGATAAAAGAAGAATGGAGGCAACATCTATTCGCAAATAAAATATTTTCGGCGAAGATCCCAGATCAACAACTTTCTGTTTATAATTATTATAATTATCGGAAGGCTTGGTTCAGAGTGTTATGGTATAAGCCCATATACCATACTTGGTTCATTTACTTTTCAAAGACATGCCACAAAATCTTCCCTCAATATGCAACCTCTGGTTAGATTATTTCAAAAAGAAATAGAAGATGCCATCAAAGTCTTCTCGCAATACTCAAACTTAGAAGAGATGACTTGTAAGGACCCAAACCCGGAAAGCGGGCCCTTACCGCCGTGAAGCCCGGAGAAGCCCGACACGTGGACCAATCCGAACTCCACAAGGCTATTTTGACTTTTCAAACGTAAATCCCCAAAAATAAAATTTAAAATATTTTCAAATTACAGCATGGCTGATAAGAACTAAATACATGGCACAATAAATAACGGAGAACGTTTAAAACAGCGGAAGTCTTATTTCAATAACACAATACAACAAGTGAAACCATAACACACAAGCCCCAAGTATCTGAAAATAAAACCAAACATCCAAACAATAAATAGTCAACAGTGTGCCAATAAAACCATACATGTGCAGATGCAATAGTCACAGCGAGTAGTCCCGACGCTCACACTGAAAACAGCTACTGATCACGATCTAGTCCTGGGAGGGAAAAACAAACACGAAGGGGGTGAGATTTTCGAGAATCTCAGTAGGGGATAACAAAGCGGACTTATAAAAAAGAGGATCAATAAGGACCTTATCAAGGGGAGAAACAACAAGGAACTTATGAAGAAGGAGAAACTACAAGGAACTTATCAAGGGGAGAAACAACAAGGAATTTATGAAGAAGGAGAAACTACAAGGAACTTATCAAGGGGGAGAACCAACAAGGAACTTATCAAGAGGAGAAACAACAAGGAAAACTTATTAATTCATTATTAAACTTATGAATTCTAAAAACTATAACTTTACTGTTTAGTTTATAAAATATTTACTTACTGAACCCAACATATACTTTCTGTTTACTTTACAAAATATTTACTTATTAGCCTCGAAAATGTACTTTCGCTTTCAACAAAGAACTGAACAAGGATCAAGACGAAAACATGGGCGGACCACAAATCACTTCCTGAGTAACCCCCGCTAAAGGGAAACTGGAAGCCCACTGGCAGTGTAAATTTATATTTTTAGCAAATACTGAATACGTAACCCATACCGCCAGTGTTGTCCGAGACTAGGCAGAGAAAACATAACACACATCGTACCTGTCTCAATACGAACCAACCTGCGAAGACGTGGCAGGTAACCGTAAACATCACCCATACGACTCCCGAACAGATGAGTGTCTCTCCGCTTACTCTCGGAGACCGAGCACTCACCACGTTTGGCCAAACGTACGTAAGTAACATGTAACGTAAAAATTTACATACTTTACAGAACAAAATCTGGTTTAACTTTCAATAAAACTGAAATACCATACTTTACAATTAAAACTCAACAGTACGATGTATTATCATATACCATTACGGAAACCTTTGATTATAATCTTTTTCTTACTTTACGAGCAATGATACGGAATCAGCCCAATTTACACAACAAATCAATCAAATGGACTTTGATTGATCACATGAATTTTGGAGATACATTATGATACTTTACAAGAACATACAGAAAAGGTCAACGTAACTTGGACAATAAATCCATCGGATGGTCTCCGATGGATTACACAACGATTTAATTTAAAACCACAGAACGGATTTAAAATCAAGAAGTACTTATGATGGAGTACATACGGTAAAGACTCAACCTTACAAGAACATACGGAAAAGGACAAAGTAACTTGGACATGGATCCATCGGATGGACTCCGATAGATTATACAACGATTCAATTTAAAACCAAGGTAAAACGGATTTTACAACAAGGAAATACTAATGATGAACCACATACGGTAAAGACCCTACATTATGATACTTTATAGCTACCTACGGAAGAGAATAATGAAATTTGAACAATTGACCAATCGGATGGGCTCCGATGGACTATATAACGAATCAATCAAAACCAAGGTAAAACGGATTTTACAACAAGAAAATACTAATGATGAACCACATACGGTAAGGACCCTACCTTAGGGGCTAAAGAAGAGGAAGCGATACACTTGCCTTTGTCCTCAACACTCGCCCTTCCTAAGAACACAACATTACGGATATTAACCTTCAAATGACTATAACTCAATAACGACACATCAAATGGAAAAACAGATCGCGCTATTGCAATCAGAACGTCGAAATTACCTAACGGGGAGATTTTCACTTTTTGGGTCAAAGTCAACGGTCAACGGTCAGGTCAACGTCAGCAGTCAACGGTGAACAGTGTTGCCGGTCAACGGTCTTCGGCAGCGACCAGAAAATTCCAACTTCATCCAAAACCGAAAATTTTTACATCAATACGAAGCTACAAACACCAGGACTACAAATCCGAAAACTAAATTTGAAGACTCACCTCCAATCGGCCGGGATCTAAGATTTTCCGGTGAGAAATTCGGAACTTCCGAGCTCCGATCTGGGTGCGTCCATGGTCCGATGAAGATGAAACCAACGGCCGGTTACTCGCGACGACGAGACGAACGCAACAGTGCAAACGGTTCGACGATCGAACGGTTGATTTTGATACTGATGATATTTGAAGATAGTGAAGAAAAGGAAAAAAAAGAAGAAAAATGGAGAGGGAGGGGGGGGATACTGACCACAGATCTCACAACCTTCCCCCCTTACAAAAATTTCGTCCTCGAAATTTACGTATCGTACTACTGGAACAAATACGGGTAATGCTCCCGTATAGACTCCTCAGTCTCCCAAAAGAGCTCCTCGGAACTACCACTACGCCAAGAAACTCGAACCATAGGGACTAATCGACTGCGAAGCTTCCTGATTGACTCGTCAACGATAGCCACTGGTTGAGCTGGAAACGACAAGTCACTGGAAACCTCTACCGGCGGTGCATCCAACACGTGTGACGGATCCCGAACGTACTTCCGTAGCATAGAAACATGGAATACACTATGGATCCTCTCCATGGACGGTGGCAAAGCAAAACGGTATGCCACAGGCCCAACGCGCTCGTTGATCTCATACGGTCCAATAAAATGCGGCGCTAACTTGCCTCGCTGTTGAAACTGAAGTACTCCTTTCCACGGTGCATCCTTCAGGAATACTTTGTCACCAACCTGAAACTTTTCCCAGAAACGAGAGGTAAATCTCGGGTCTCGATCTGAAACAATACAGACTGGAACTCTATGAAGTCTGACGATCTTATCAATATACCGGTGAGCTAACTTCTCCGGTGTATCGGTAACTCGTACTGTCTACGATCACTTATACTGCGTCTAAACCTCATTGAGTCCTCGGTAAACCTACAACAAAGTCAATCGTGATATGCTCCCACTTCCATTCAGGAATCGGAAGCGATTGGAGCAGACCGGCGGGTTTCTAATGCTCGGCCTTGACCTACTGGCAAACTAAGCAACGAGCTAAAAACTCAGCGATGTGTCTCTTCATCCCCGACCACCAATACTGCTCTCGCAAGTCCCGATACATCTTGGTGTTGCCGGGATGGATAGAGAACATAGAACTGTGCGCCTCGGTCAAAATCAACTAACGCAACTCCTCATCTCGAGGGATACAAATTCTACCTTGGAACGTCAAAATACCATCATCTCGAACCCTATACTCACTGACTGTATCACCACTAGTACCACTATCCCGCTGTTGTCTCAACTGAACCAACACTGGATCCTCTAACTGCTTGACTCGGATTTCCTCAAGTAAAGTGGGTCTGGCAACAACCTGAGCCAACAACGCTCTAAAACCATCACTGTCAAGCTAGACTCGAGAAGCCCTTAAGCACATAAGCATCAGAAGGTACTCTGAACGGATATACGCCAAGGAAGAAGTAGTCTTCCTACTCAGGGCATCGGCAACTATGTTGGCTTTACCGGGATGATAATCGATCGCAAGGTCGTAATCCTTTATCAATTCAAGCCATCTCCTCTGTCTCAAGTTAAGCTCTTTCTGAGTCAAGAGGTGCTTGAGACTCTTATGATCTGTGAAGACTCTGCAAGTCTCACCATACAGATAGTGGCACCAAATCTTCAATGCAAACACCACAGCTGTTAACTCTAAATCATGGTTTGGGTAGTTGCATTCGTGTGGCCTCAATTGTCGAGAGGCGTAGGCGACTACCTTCTCATCTTGCATAAGCACACAACCCAAACCATGCTTTGACGCATCACTGAATACCACATACTCCTTACCACTGACTGGTAAGGTAAGGATAGGAGCGGAAACCAATCTGGACTTCAACTCCTCGAAACTATGCTGACACTTCTCGGACCACACAAACGGTTCGCCCTTGCGTGTCAACCGGGTCAACGGTCCTGCTAACCTCGAGAAATTCTCCACAAACCGTCTGTAATAACCGGCTAAACCCAGAAAACTTCGTATCTCAGGCACATTACGGGGAGGTTCCCATGATACAACAGCCTCAATCTTCTTGGGATCCACCAATACTCCTCTAGCCGACACAACATGTCCCAAGAAACCGACTTCTCGCAACCAGAACTCACACTTGGAGAACTTGGCGTATAACTGCCGAGCTCTAAGTATCTCCAATACCATCCTCAAATGCTCAGAATGCTCCTCCTCTGACTTTGAATAAATGAGGATGTCATCAATGAACACAATTACGAACCGATCAAGATACTCCCGGAATACTCGGTTCATCAGATCCATGAAGACGGCAGGTGCATTCGTCAACCCGAAGGGCATGACCAGGAACTCGTAGTGTCCATACCGAGACCTGAAAGCTGTCTTCGAAACATCCGACTCACGGACTCGCAACTGATGATAACCCGATCTCAAATCAATCTTTGAGAACACCGATGCTCCCTGAAGTTGGTCGAACAAATCATCTATACGGGGCAGAGGGTACCTGTTCTTTACGGTAACCCGATTCAACTGCCGTTAATTAATGCACAATCGTAGTGAACCATCCTTCTTCTTTACGAACAATAATGGTGCTCCTCATGGAGAAGCACTGGGTCGGATGAAACCACGATCTACCAGATCCTCTAATTGAGCCTTCAACTTCTTTCATTTCAGCTGGAGCCATCCTATACGGAGAAATGGATATCGTGTTTGTTCCCGGAATCAACTCGATCCCGAACTCCACCTCTCTCTCTGGTGGTAACCCGACTACGTCATCTGGAAATACATCTGGGAACTCACTGGCAACCGGAACTTGATTCAACTCCTGCGACTCGGCTGAGGTATCTCTGACATGAACCAGAAACGTTGTACAGCCTTTACTGATCATCTTTTTTTTTTGAACTAAGCCATGAGATCATACAGGTAGGCACAATACGTCTATCTCCCTCGAAGTAATAGTCGGAACTATCGGGGAGACTAAACCAAACTCGCTTGGCAAAACACTCCATTCGAGCATGATAACGGACTAGACATTCCATACCCAATATAACATCAAACTCCCGGATGTCAAGCGGAATCAAATCTGCTTCCAACACAGCTGTACTCAACCTCAGAATGCAACCAATATACACTTGACTGCACATCAAAAGCTCACCTAACGGGGTCTGAACCTCAATAGATGGAGCTAACAAAGATAACTGACGATCTGCACGAGCTGAAATTCTAGGACCGACAAAAGATCTATTTGCTCCTGGATCTAACAAAACTCGAGCAAGAACCGAAAATACAGTAATAGTACCTGTCACTACGTCTAAGCTAGCACAGGCCTCAACATCAGTCAAAATAAAGAGGCGGGACTGTCTCGTCTGTACTGGTTGACTAGACTGCTGACCCTGTGTCTGACTACCAGAAGGTCTACCTGGTGCTCTGGACTGTGGCTTGGTAAGACCCTGAGAAGGTGTATTACTGTCACTGGGTCTCGAAGCACTAAAGGACTGTGATCTCGGCTTCGGGCAGTCCCTCGCCATATGACCAAACTCGAAGCAGTTATAACACTGTCTGTTCTGTGGACACGGCAGAATGTGGCGTCTCTGACATCTGTCGCACCACGACATGAGTCTACCTGTACTCAGACTGGAAGCTATCAGCTGTGACTGGGAAGATGTGTGACTATCGTCTCGTAATTGAGACGACCTCGGGGAATACTGTCCTACCTAACGACTCATTCGACGGTCAAATCTCTAACTGTGCTTAACTGACAAGGACATCCTAGTTAGTCTAAAGACTATAAGGGACAATTAATACGATACAACGCTGGACTATGCACGTGCAGTGTAGTGAGTGAAAAATCATACTTTAAAAATATTACGAAAACACTTTCAAAACTCGGTTTGTAAAAACCTGGGGCTCCGCTACCACTCCTGTAAGGACCCAAACCCGGAAAGCGGGCCCTTACCGCCGTGAAGCCCGGAGAAGCCCGACACGTGGACCAATCCGAACTCCACAAGGCTATTTTGACTTTTCAAACGTAAATCCCCAAAAATAAAATTTAAAATATTTTCAAATTACAGCATGGCTGATAAGAACTAAATACATGGCACAATAAATAACGGAGAACGTTTAAAACAGCGGAAGTCTTATTTCAATAACACAATACAACAAGTGAAACCATAACACACAAGCCCCAAGTATCTGAAAATAAAACCAAACATCCAAACAATAAATAGTCAACAGTGTGCCAATAAAACCATACATGTGCAGATGCAATAGTCACAGCGAGTAGTCCCGACGCTCACACTGAAAACAGCTACTGATCACGATCTAGTCCTGGGAGGGAAAAACAAACACGAAGGGGGTGAGATTTTCGAGAATCTCAGTAGGGGATAACAAAGCGGACTTATAAAAAAGAGGATCAATAAGGACCTTATCAAGGGGAGAAACAACAAGGAACTTATGAAGAAGGAGAAACTACAAGGAACTTATCAAGGGGAGAAACAACAAGGAATTTATGAAGAAGGAGAAACTACAAGGAACTTATCAAGGGGGAGAACCAACAAGGAACTTATCAAGAGGAGAAACAACAAGGAAAACTTATTAATTCATTATTAAACTTATGAATTCTAAAAACTATAACTTTACTGTTTAGTTTATAAAATATTTACTTACTGAACCCAACATATACTTTCTGTTTACTTTACAAAATATTTACTTATTAGCCTCGAAAATGTACTTTCGCTTTCAACAAAGAACTGAACAAGGATCAAGACGAAAACATGGGCGGACCACAAATCACTTCCTGAGTAACCCCCGCTAAAGGGAAACTGGAAGCCCACTGGCAGTGTAAATTTATATTTTTAGCAAATACTGAATACGTAACCCATACCGCCAGTGTTGTCCGAGACTAGGCAGAGAAAACATAACACACATCGTACCTGTCTCAATACGAACCAACCTGCGAAGACGTGGCAGGTAACCGTAAACATCACCCATACGACTCCCGAACAGATGAGTGTCTCTCCGCTTACTCTCGGAGACCGAGCACTCACCACGTTTGGCCAAACGTACGTAAGTAACATGTAACGTAAAAATTTACATACTTTACAGAACAAAATCTGGTTTAACTTTCAATAAAACTGAAATACCATACTTTACAATTAAAACTCAACAGTACGATGTATTATCATATACCATTACGGAAACCTTTGATTATAATCTTTTTCTTACTTTACGAGCAATGATACGGAATCAGCCCAATTTACACAACAAATCAATCAAATGGACTTTGATTGATCACATGAATTTTGGAGATACATTATGATACTTTACAAGAACATACAGAAAAGGTCAACGTAACTTGGACAATAAATCCATCGGATGGTCTCCGATGGATTACACAACGATTTAATTTAAAACCACAGAACGGATTTAAAATCAAGAAGTACTTATGATGGAGTACATACGGTAAAGACTCAACCTTACAAGAACATACGGAAAAGGACAAAGTAACTTGGACATGGATCCATCGGATGGACTCCGATAGATTATACAACGATTCAATTTAAAACCAAGGTACGGATTTAACAACAAGGAAATACTAACGATGAACCACATACGGTAAAGACCCTACATTATGATACTTTATAGCTACCTACGGAAGAGAATAATGAAATTTGAACAATTGACCAATCGGATGGGCTCCGATGGACTATATAACGAATCAATCAAAACCAAGGTAAAACGGATTTTACAACAAGGAAATACTAAGGATGAACCACATACGGTAAAGACCCTACCTTACGGGCTGAAGAAGAGGAAACGATACTCTTGCCTTTGTCCTCAACGCTCGCCCTTCCTAAGAACACAACATTACGGATATTAACCTTCAAATGACTATAACTCAAAAATGACACATCAAACGGAAAAACGGATCGCGTCATTGCGATCAGAACGTCGAAATTACCTAACGGGGAGGTTTTCACTTTTTTGGTCAAAGTCAACGGTCAATGGTCAGTGATGAACAGTGTTGCCGGTCAACGGTCTTCGGCAGCGGCCAGAAAATTCCAACTTCATCCAAAACGGAAAATTTTTACATCAAAACGAAGCTACAAACATCAGGACTACGAATCCGAAAACCAAATTTCAAGACACACCTCCAATCGGCCGGGATCTAAGATTTTCCGGTGAGAAATTCGGAACTTCCGAGCTCCGATCTGGGTGCGTCCATGGTCCGATGAAGATGAAACCAACGGCCGGTTACTCGCGACGACGAGACGAACGCAACAGTGCAAACGGTTCGACGATCGAACGGTTGATTTTGATACTGATGATATTTGAAGATAGTGAAGAAAAGGAAAAAAAAGAAGAAAAATGGAGAGGGAGGGGGGGGATACTGACCACAGATCTCACATGACTCCCCTTCCTCTGTTACAATATTTAATTACCTTTGAGATCCTACGGATTATTTGTTGGGAACTGGCCAAGAATAGAGATGCTTCTACTCATATCACTTATCTAGTTAGAAGAGTGAAGCAAAAGAATTGGCCCAAATTTAAAGTTAAAAGAGCCTGTGTCCAGACTGTGAAAGAGTTATTAAAACTAACAGAAGAAGAGAAAAAAAGAGTTATTTCTCCAACAAATAAAGATGAAGACATGATATTTAGAGTCTCGTCTTTAGTAAAGTTAAAAGAAGTTTACAATCAAAAAGAAAAAGAAAAGGCAAGCAAAGAAGATGATGAGGATCCTTTCGCTAATCATGATCTAGACAGAGATCTACTCTTATCCTATCGATAAAAGGCACCTGCAAGACAACAAGGAAAGAGTTGGCAAAGATAAGATGGCATCTTTAATAGTAGAAACTGACGCTTCAGACATAGGATATGGAGGAATCTTAAAACAGAAACTAAACGACAAAGAACAGCTAGTCAGATATCATTCAGGAATCTGGAATACGACACAAATAAAGTATTCCACTATAAAAAAGGAAATGTTGTCAGACTTAATGAATATTAACGCCTTTCAAGATGATTTATTTAATAAACAATTTTTACTACGAGTAGATTGTAAATCTGTCAAATATATAATAGAGAAGGATGTTAAGAACTTGGTATCCAAACAAGTCTTTGCAAGATGGCAGGCATTGCTTTCAAACTTCGACTTTGAGATAGAGTTTATCAAAGGGAGCGACAACAATCTTCCGGATTTCATGTCTAGAGAATTCTTAACTGGACATCAAGACAAACAGGTATGACTCATCGATTTATACAAAAATTTGTGGAAAACTTTTTACTAATAGATTTTAGTAATATGACACAAATACGAAGAGTAATAAGAGAACTTAGATTGAATTTATCAGCCGAAGTAGATCACCATATCACCCTACATGATATAATAGGAGTAGACGAATGTAATTGTAATGAATATGAAATTCGTGAAAGAATAGGAATTGTATTAATCAGAGAATTAACGGATATTATCAGAGATAATCATTAATTTTATTTTTGCTTTAACGATATATTAGCAGTCTGTTTTGCAGGAGAAGACCCAAATTAGATTACAGGAACAACAATGAATCAACAGAATATTAGAAGCAACTCCCCAGGGAGTAACAATCAGAATTCCTCTATTAGCCGAAATCTAAAAGATGTTCCTTCTTCTAGTACTATCAGAAACACCAACTATTATTCAGCCCTTATCAATCAACCTCAAACACCTCCCAAACCCTCTCATAATTTTGTTCCTTTAGGACGACCTGTTAGTCTAGCTCCACCAAAAGCACCTACTACTATTACCACCCGAATCAGACAACCCTCACCTGACACTTATCAGTCTCAATTCAAATTAAGAAATCAGAAAAACCTTGTGGTATTAGAAGAAGAACAATTAAAGGAACCCACTGATATTAAGAATTTAGCCAGCCAACTTTTTTCCAGAGGATTCCATCATCTGCCTGATCACCAACAAAAAACCAGAGACTACTATGAAAAAATTCTTGTCCAAACCAGTTCCATATTATTAAGCCATACTATGGATCAGCAAGACCCTCAACAATAAAAGAAGGGCTCGAATATTTTGAAGAACATACAATTTTAAAAGAAGTAACAGATGACTATCAGCTTCAATTTGCAATTGTGAGATCCCATCCATTGTAGTGCTAGTTAGTGGCAGCGTCAACGGTAGCGTTAGTGCCAGCGGCAACGCACCGATGCTAAACTGTTGGTTTGAGAACACAGCCGTAGGAAGCCGTTAAGGAACCTATAGTGAATCTGAGAGTGTTTACGTATGAGTGTGAGTGAGATAGGTTAGACGATCAAGGTTGAGTCAGTGGAAAACAAACCAGGTTGATTTTGGTCCGTTTTGGGCGATCGCGGGCCGTTTGGGCCAAATACGAGCCCATTGGGCTCATTTGTGACGAAACGGGCTGTCGATTGGCCAGTCCAGCATTGTTGAACTTTTGAGCCAAAACCTATCAGCCCTTGGGCCTGAAACCCATCAGCCTAAGTTCACTACATCCTTTACCCATCAGCCCAAGTTTACACTTCACCCTTTAAACATTCCTCTTGCATAAGTGACCAGCAGAATACACACACACCACCAGCCCTAACTCGTTTTTCTCCTTCCTTCACCCTTCCAACCTACCAAAATCCACACTTTGCTCCATTTGACCCCAAAAACTTGTGGGGGATTGTCCCAAAATACTTTCCCATCAATTTTCTACACTTTTCCACTGTTAGTTTGATGTCTAAGGCCTGATTTTGAGGTGTTCTTCATTCTGGACGAAAATTCCAGAGTTGTTGGTAAGTGCTTAATCTTTGGTTTTCTTTTGGATTGGTTGGTTTATTCAGGTTGCTAGTGATGTGATTGAGTGTTTTTGATGGATGGAAATGCATGGAAACAATCCTCTGATTCTTGTATGAATTTCGGATGAACAGTATCAGGGGGTTGTTTCTTCATGTTCTTGATCATGTTAGGTGTGGTTATTCATGTTAATTGAGTGGTTGTGGTTAGTACTGATAGGAAGTGTGTTGATTATATGGGGAAGTGATGTTGGGCTGGTAATGAGAGTATCTGAAGTACTGTGATTTGGTTGTTTAGATTGGATATGATTTGAGTGTTTAAATTGGATAGGGGAATGTAGATGTGTGTGCAGCGTGAGAGGGTCCATAGGATTGCTTTCAATTATTTTGCATTTTTGATTCCTGGATTGGTTATGCTTAGTATGGCTGTATGGTTTGTGCTTGTTTAGGAGGTACTGGATCGATCAGTAGAGGCAAGGATATCGTTGCAGAACCATCGACGCAACGAGAGGTGGGAGTTTATGTTTCATTTGCATATGCGTAACGTTTTGTTTTCAGAGTTCATATATGATCTAATGTTTTGGTTTGAATGGAGGCATGACTTGAATTGTGTTTAAAAATTGTGTTCAAATAATAGTTTTCTGGCCATGTTTAAATGCTGGATATTCAAAAGCTGAAACATGCTGATTTGTTTGGTGTACATGAAATTTCATACGGGTTTTGCAACCTTCCATACGATATGATTTTTCGGCTTCTTAGACATTTTTTCTATTGTGGCTGACTACTTCGAATATTATTTTGAGATGTTTGGCACCTGATTCTAAGACGGCAATGTTTAAATGCATGCATGGAATATCTTATGAATTTTTAGTTTTAATGACCCATACTGGATAAATTTGTTTTTGGTCACTGTACCGATTGGAGTTGACGGTTAATGCTTGATCAAGTTAGGTAAGTATATGGAGTCCTATAGAGAGGACAGTTGCTTACCTTGGAGAGGTATGGGTGGCTATGTGATTGAGTGTTGTGTGCACTATGAAGGGAAAGGCCTGATACATGCTTCATATATATCTTACGACGTTATATACGTGTGCAAAATTGAATGTGACAGATTGTGTTTTCTCCATTCAATTTTGGGACAATGCTGATGGTGGGGTTTTGTTTATAGATATATGCGACAATTGAAAACCATCAGTAGGCTTTTATGTAGCTCTTTAGCGGGGGTTACGTGGAAGTGGTTTGTGTCCACCCCATTATGTTGGGCATAGTAGCCAAGTATCAAAACTGTTTTTACTTCCTTTTGCATTTTGGTGTGTGCACGTATGATGTCTACATTGAAGAGTATGGATTTTACTGGTTTGAATAAATGTTTGATACTATGCTTTGGTTTTGTCTCCATTCCACCGTTTATGCTTATGACGCGGTAACTTCCACTGAGGTCTTTGATCTCACCCCCTCCCTTTTTGTTTCAGGACTAAGGTGTGAGAGCTAGCTGTTCAACTTTGAGGTTACTATCCCGGTATTGGTCGTAGGGCTGGACAAATGCACATGCACGTTTTGGACTCAGCATCTTTCACATCTTCTTGTATATTGAAATACTGGTGTCGTTTTCTGGTGCATATGTGTACAACACATGCTTGCATATTCTGATGTTTTGATATATACAAAGTTAGTGTTGTTGTGAATTTCTGGGAATCTGTGAGTGTGGACTCACGGTGTTGTATGTTTGAGGCCGTATGGCCCATTGTATGTGATCTGATATTTCCGCTGCAGGTGTTTGCTACTCCGTTGTTTGTAAATTGTGCTGAGTACCAATTGATGCATGCCATGTTTTAAACAAAAAGATTCAAATGTTGAGTATTTCTACAAATTCAGATGTTGTGTTTTTTTCGGATAAGCCTTGTGTAGTTCCGCTTGGTCCACCAGTTGGGACAATCGGAGCTGCACGGCGGTGAGGCTCCCGATTACCGGGAACGGGTCCTCACAAGGTTGGTAGCGGAGCATGGTTATTTTGTGTGTATTGCGTGCAAACTGATATTTTGAAAAGTGCATCACACTCACGGCACCTGCATTGTCCAGCATAGAATGTGTCTAGTTGTTTTGGTTTCTTTTAGGCTTATACATATGGCTGCGTGTTCTCTGATTTTAGATGGCACCTAAAAAGAAAGTGGGGAGACCACGCCGAGTACAGGCAGAAAATGTTGAGGAAAGGTCCGATGCCCGTGGACCAACGGAAGAGACACAAACAGAACAGACAGCACAGATAGGACAGACAGCACCTATTGCTCAAGACCCGGTTATGATTCAGATGTTGACAGCGTTACAGACAACTCTGGTCCAGATGCAGCAAACAATGCAACAGATGCAAACTGCAGTTACTCAACAACCACAAGTGCAAGTCCCGGTACAGCCTGAACCAGAAGTGCAGCCAGAGGTAAGGCAAGCTGATGTACAAGACGGTAGCTTACCAATACAAGTGTCCAAGCTATTGAAGGAGGCAAGACACTTGGGCTGCCAAAGTTTCTATGGTTCGAGTGATGCATTAGTGGCGAAGCTGTGGAAAGACGAAATAGTATTGACAGCTCAGGAATCTGAGGATTTCAGTTGAGGACCGAGTCATCTTGGCTACCCGCTTACTAGAACGTGATGCAGCTACCTGGTGGGGTACCATTAGGAACCGTTATGGCGGCCAGCCCACGTGGGAAGAGTTCGAAAGGGAGTTTGATTTGCGGTATTTTCCACCTCATTTTCAGAACAATAAACGGTCAGAATTTTATATGCTTCGACAAGGGAACAAGACCGTGGCGGAGTATGAAACGGAGTTTCGGGCACTTGTTCATTTTGTGCCAGAAATTGAACAGGACATGGTTGTCTTGGCAAGTCGCTTTGAGCATTGGGCTGAATCAGAACATCCGCACCATCATGGGGCCAAACACTAGCACAGACTTTGAGAAGTTAGTTATGGAGGCTGTGAAATCCGAGGAGATAGCACAGGGACAAGTCAGTAGGTCGAGGGAATTTGGTAAGGGCAAGATTCCCTTGAGGTTTGGCAGCCGGTTTGATCGAAGACCAGAAAATAGGAGATACACCCCATATGCTGCAGCCCCTACTAGATCACAAGGAACATCTTCCTTTGTGACTGGAACGCAACCTGCCCACTCGATGTCCAGTTTTAGCAGACCCTTTGGGTATCAGCGACCGTATCTCAACCGCTGTTATACATGTGGTCAGCCCGGGCACTTCTCTAGAGATTGTCCTCGGGGCGGCATTGCGAGATCGATGACATATCAGTCGACAGCCTCAGCAATGTCAACGGGTCAAAGGGCTGGTGTAAGTCATAGAGGCTCACAAGGATCAACAAGACCACCGAGTAGAGTACAGGTGGGAAGACCATCTAGTAGCCAGGCTACCAATCAATCTTCACAGCAGCAATCACAACGACCTCAGACACGCCTGTTTACTTTGGCGGATGAAGAATCGAGCGCCAATCCAGATGTTGTGACAGGTACACTCATTGTCTTTTCCATACTTGCTAAAGTATTAATGGACCCCGGAGCGAATAGATCCTTTATTGGTCCTAGAGTAGCTGTGAGAGCGGATAGGGAGTTGTCACCCCTAGAACCACCCATAGAAGTTTTAACTTCGTTGGGTGAACGGTTGGTTTGGGAGAGTGTGTATTTGGGCTGTTTGTTGAGAATGGGTTCCGCTGAAATTGAGGTTGATCTGATTCCTTTACATATAAACGAGATAGATGTTCTTTTAGGAATGGACAGTTTGGCTAAGTACCGAGCAAGGATGGACTGTTTCACAAAGAAGGTGCAATTCCGTTTGGAAAATGGGTTAGAATTCTGTTTCGAAGGTGATCGGCGAGTCGTTCCTTCATGTGTCATTTCATGGCTGGATGCCAGGCGTATGATCCGCAAGGGTTATGCAGCTTTCTTAGCACATGTTAGAGATGTGACAATTGAGCCACCAGAGCTGAGCAGGATACCAGTAGTACAAGATTTTCCCGATGTGTTTCCGGAAGACTTGACAGGGTTACCACCTGAGAGGGAGATTGAATTTGAGATTGAATTGTTGCCAGGGACAACTCCTATCTCCATTGCACCATATCGGATGGCACCAGCTGAATTGAAAGAGTTAAAGACTCAACTGGAGGACTTAGTGGAGCGAGGATTTATCAGACCTAGTGTTTCACCTTGGGGAGCACCAGTTTTGTTTGTCAAGAAGAAAGATGGCACGTTGAGACTGTGTATCGATTACAGACAACTGAATCAGGTTACAGTGAAGAACCGGTACCCGTTGCCACGCATTGATGATCTATTTGATCAGCTGCAAGGAGCCTCGGTATTTTCCAAAATTGATTTGAGATCAGGTTATCATCAACTGAGGGTTCGTAAGTCTGATGTGTCAAAGACAGCCTTCCGGTCACGTTATGGGCATTACGAATTTCTGGTGATGCCGTTTGGAGTGACTAATGCGCCAGGCATGTTTATGGATTTGATGAATAGAGTCTTTCGGGAATACGTAGATCAGTTTGTCATTGTGTTTATTGATGACATCTTGGTCTATTCAAAGTCGGAGGAGGAGCACTTGGTACATTTGCGGACTGTGTTGAACAGACTTAGAGCGCAGCAGTTGTATGCCAAATTCACTAAGTGTGAATTTTGGCTGAAAGAAATAGGTTTCTTGGGACATGTGGTGTCAGCAGCAGGTATACTTGTTGACCCCCAGAAGATAAAAGCCATTGTGTCATGGGAACCTCCTCATAATATCAAGGAAATCCGAAGTTTTCTTGGTTTGGCCGGCTACTATCGGAGGTTTGTGGAAAAATTTTCCGTCTTGGCAGGTCCATTGACGCGTCTAACACGCAAGGGAGTTCCGTTTGTATGGTCAGAGGCATGTGAGAAGAGTTTTCAGGAAGTGAAAGCCAGACTTGTATCAGCACCGGTTCTTACCTTGCTGGTCAGCGGCAAGGGGTACATTGTGTATAGCGATGCATCAAAGATGGGATTGGGTTGTGTGCTGATGCAAGATGGTAAGGTAGTGGCCTACGCATCGAGACAGTTGAGACCGCATGAGAGCAATTACCCGACTCACGATCTTGAATTGGCTGCGGTGGTGTTCGCCCTCAAAATTTGGCGGCATTACCTGTATGGTGAAACGTGCAAGATGTTCACCGATCACAAAAGCCTCAAATACCTTCTCACCCAGAAGGATTTGAACTTGAGACAGCGAAGGTGGCTGGAATTGATCAAAGATTATGACTTGGTGATTGACTACCATCCGGGTAAGGCGAATGTTGTCGCTGATGCATTAAGTAGAAAGACATCATCTTCCTTAGCCTATGTTCGTACCGAGTACATGCCTATGTTGATGTGTTTGAGAACATCTAGAGTGCAACTTGATAGTGATGACTCTGGAGCATTAATAGCACAGATGATGGTGAGGCCGACTTTACTAGACGAGGTTCGGACCAAGCAACGTGAAGATCCAGTGTTGAGTCAAATAAAGCAACAGTTGGAGGAAGTAGACAGTGGTACTAGTACAGTAAGTGAGTATCGTGTAAGAGAGGATGGTATCCTGATGTTTCGAGGACGAGTGTGCATCCCTCATGATGAAGAGCTTAGGCAATTGATTTTGATGGAGGCACATAGTTCGACGTTTTCCATTCATCCGGGCAGCACCAAAATGTACAGGGACTTGCGAGAGCAATATTGGTGGGCTGGAATGAAGAGGCATATTGCTGAATTTGTAGCAAAGTGCCTAGTGTGTCAGAAAGTTAAGGCGGAACATCAGAGACCTGCGGGATTACTACAGTCATATTCCGGAATGGAAATGGGAGCATGTGACGATGGATTTCGTAACAGGGTTGCCAAGATCACAACGAGGTTATGATGCGATATGGGTGATAGTAGACAGACTGACCAAGTCTGCACACTTCCTCCCCATTAAGGTGACAGATACACCGGAGAAGTTGGCAGTAAAGTATCTTGACGAGATTGTCAGACTTCATGGCGTGCCAGTGTCGATTGTGTCGGATAGGGATCCAAGATTCACGTCCAGATTTTGGGGGAAACTTCATAGTGCTTTAGACACACGACTAAATTTCAGCACCGCATTCCACCCACAGACAGATGGGCAGTCTGAGAGAACAATTCAGACCTTGGAAGACATGCTCCGAGCATGTGTGTTGGATAGGCATAAGGCATGGGATCGATGTCTACCGTTAGCTGAGTTCGCCTATAATAACAGTTTTCAAGTGTCTATTGGCATGGCACCATATGAGGCATTGTATGGCAGACGGTGTCGGACACCTTTGTGTTGGAATGAAGTCGGAGAACGGAAACTGGATAGTCCCGAATTAGTTGAACAAGCGACAGAGTTGTTGTTACTAATTCGACAAAGGCTGAAAACAGCGCAAGGTAGACAGAAAAATTACGCTGATAATCGCCGCCGAAACTTAGAATTTTCTGTGGGAGACAAAGTCTTTTTGAAAGTGGCACCGTGGAAAGGAGTTCTTCGGTTTCAACAGCGAGGCAAATTGGCACCAAGATTCATTGGACCTTACAGCATTATAGCAAGAGTGGGACCAGTGGCATACCGGTTGGGTTTACCACCGGAATTGGAGAAAATCCACAATGTCTTCCATGTATCTATGCTACGGAAGTACATGCCAGATCCGTCCCATGTGTTGACGTCACCACCAATCGAAATTGCCAACGACTTGTCATACAAGACGCAGCCTGTTGCAATTGTAGACAGAGCGGTAAAACAGTTACGGAATCGCACAGTGCCAATGGTATCCGTATTGTGGCGTAGCGATGTCATGGAGGAACGGACATGGGAAACTGAACAGATGATGAGGCGGCAGTATCCACAGTTATTCAATGACCTTGGTAAGTAAATTTCGTGGACGAAATTTCTATAAGGAGGGCAGGATGTGAGATCCCAACCATTGTAGTGCTAGTTAGTTGCAGCGTCAACGGTAGCGTTAGTGCCAGCGGCAACGCACCGATGCTAAACTGTTGGTTTGAGAACACAACCGTAGGAAGCCGTTAAGGAACCTATAGTGAATATGAGAGTGTTTACGTATGAGTGTGAGTGAGATAGGTTAGACGATCGAGGTTGAGTCAGTGGAAAACAAACCAGGTTGATTTTGGTCCGTTTTGGGCGATCGCGGGCCGTTTGGGCCAAATACGAGCCCATTGGGCTCATTTGTGACGAAACGGGCTGTCGATTGGCCAGTCCAGCATTGTTGAACTTTTGAGCCAAAACCTATCAGCCCTTGGGCCTGAAACCCATCAGCCTAAGTTCACTACATCCTTTACCCATCAGCCCAAGTTTACACTTCACCCTTTAAACATTCCTCTTGCATAAGTGACCAGCAGAATACACACACACCACCAGCCCTAACTCGTTTTTCTCCTTCCTTCACCCTTCCAACCTACCAAAATCCACACTTTGCTCCATTTGACCCCAAAAACTTGTGGGGGATTGTCCAAAAATACTTTCCCATCAATTTTCTACACTTTTCCACTGTTAGTTTGATGTCTAAGGCCTGATTTTGAGGTGTTCTTCATTCTGGACGAAAATTCCAGAGTTGTTGGTAAGTGCTTAATCTTTGGTTTTCTTTTGGATTGGTTGGTTTATTCAGGTTGCTAGTGATGTGATTGAGTGTTTTTGATGGATGGAAATGCATGGAAACAACCTCTGATTCTTGTATGAATTTCGGATGAACAGTATCAGGGGGTTGTTTCTTCATGTTCTTGATCATGTTAGTGTGGTTATTCATGTTAATTGAGTGGTTGTGGTTAGTACTGATAGGAAGTGTGTTGATTATATGGGGAAGTGATGTTGGGCTGGTAATGAGAGTATCTGAAGTACTGTGATTTGGTTGTTTAGATTGGATATGATTTGAGTGTTTAAATTGGATAGGGGAATGTAGATGTGTGTGCAGCGTGAGAGGGTCCATAGGATTGCTTTCAATTATTTTGCATTTTTGATTCCTTGATTGGTTATGCTTAGTATGGCTGTATGGTTTGTGCTTGTTTAGGAGGTACTGGATCGATCAGTAGAGGCAAGGATATCGTTGCAGAACCATCGACGCAACGAGAGGTGGGAGTTTATGTTTCATTTGCATATTGTCACGGGACTAGAGTTTTGCGGAATAGAAACTCTCCGTGCGGCCTTAGACTATCGCTCTTGCAATAGACTAAGTAAGCCTTCCTCACAAAGCTAGCTAGAATGCTAAGCTTAGAACACAACTGAAATGAGAGAGACACAAGATAATGGAGAGAAAGCTCTAAACTCTCAATATTGCAAGTATTGCTGGATGATTACAAATGAGGGGAGGCACCCCTTATATAGCCTTTACAACTCCCCAATGAATGGTGGAGATCAAGCCGTATGATCTAACGGTTATATACAAAAGTAGAAAGCACAAATGCGGATCCCAAGTAAGCTCCTTGATTCCCTCACTTAGTGGGGAACATAGTGGGAAACATAGTGGGGAACATAATGAGGAAAGATTCCCTCATTGATTAATGTGCTCCTTGATTTGGGAGTCGGGTCCCACACGAAGCCGAATGACTCGTAGTCTGATATGCCGAATGACTCGTAGTCTGATATTCGGTCGTGACATTCTCCCCCACCAAACTCGACAACGTCCTCGTTGTGTGCTGCCTCAAGAACTCCTTGATTTCGTCTTCGTACTGCCAAAGATCGAAATCTTTCTCCCAGCTTGTCTCGCTAGGAGGGTCGTCTTTCCATCGAACCAAGTACTCCACATGGTTCATATGCTTCCCACTCTTTTGCACCACCCTCCTTGATAAGATCTCATCAAGCTTCTTATCATGGGCATTGGTCACAGCTGTGGGAGCTCTCTTGGACTTCCCCCTCTCCGGATCTTCCGTGTCTGCTTGGAATGGCTTCAATAAGCTCACATGGAAGACGGGATGGAACTCCAATCTCGGTGGTAATTCCAGCTTGTATGACACCTTGTCGATCCTCTTCAACACCTTGAAAGGACCCTCATATCGTCGCATTAGCCCCTTGTGCAACTTGGCAAAATCTCGGCTTTGGTGAGGCATCAGCTTCACCAACACAAGATCCCCTTCTTCAAACTCCAAGGGTCGCCTCTTTGTGTCTACCCTTTTTGCCTTCCACTTTGCCTCCTTGGACAATTGCACTCTTGCAATGTCCTTCTGCTTGTCACACTCCTTGACAACGCGGTAGGAGGATGGATTCAGCCCTTGCTTCACTTGTTCTGCCATGGCCTGAACTTGGGGTTTTTGTTTCGTACCCCCTTGGATCCTTTCCAGCAAAGGACTCTCCGGTTGGCTGATGGCTGCAAGTGTTTTTGCCTTCAGCTCCTTCTCTCGAGCAACAGGCACCACGCAACACTGGTTCCCTTCCGAAAGTATAAGGGTGTTGGTGCAAGACACTGGGACTGCTCTCGTCTGATCCAGGAATTGCATCCCTAACACAATTGGAAAATCATCCATAGGAACAATGGAGAAGTCAAGTTTACCTTTCCATTGCCCCATTTGTAGCTCGACCCCTCGGGCTACTCCAAAGATTGGCTGGGCTTTAGTGTTCACCGTCTTCAGCCAGCCTTCCTCCTCTTTGAACTTGATGCCAAGTCGTTGTGCTTCCTCCTTCTTCATGAAGTTGTGAGTAGCACCGGTATCGATCAACGCACGGGACTCTCTCCCTTGCACGATGGGTTTAGCAAACATTCTCCCAGCTTGCTCCACCTTGGCATCTTTGGTTGATGCTTTAACAGCACTCAACAATTGCATGGAACACATCTTTGGTGCTTCCATTTCTTCGGCCTCCCTTACCATGGCTGCCAGCTTGTTCCTCTTCGGGCAATCCACAGCTCTATGTGGCCCCTCACATAGAAAACATGAGAGCTTGAGTCTCTCGCCCTTGCCCCGATTTTCACCTCCCCCATGTGTGGGTTTGGCTGGACGAAAGGACTTGAAAGACTTGAAAGGCTTGTCCTTCCACTCCTTGGCTTCGTGGACAGCTCCCCCACCTTTAGCCTTGTAGTCACGAAAACTCATAGGCTTAGGTGGGCTTGAATCCTCGGGCTTCTTCTCGAATTCTGCCAAGGATTCAGCCTCAGAAATTACATCGTTAAGCTCCTTGACATTGCGTCGATGAAGCTCCAACTTGGCCCAACTTTGTAGGCCTCCCAGAAACACATACATGGCCTCCATCTCGGGCATGTCTGGAATCTCCAACAAGACTTCCGTGAACTCCCTCACATAGTCTCGAATGTCGCCCTTGTGGGACAACTTGCGAAGCTTCTCCCTCGCTTCTAGCTCCACATTTCTCGGTGAGAATTGTGCTCTCAGGAGCCTTTTGAAATCTGCCCACGTCTCCAACTTCAAGGTGCCACGCTCAATTTGAGCATGCTTCATCCTCCACCAGGTTGTGGCACTATCGGTTAGATATAGTGGGGCTTGGGAAAGTCGATCTCTATCGCTCTCCATGCCCACCCCTTGAAAGTATTGTTCAAGGTTGAAAAGGAAGTTGTCCACTTCCTTGGCATTCCTCGTCCCACCAAATGACTTTGGCCTTGGGACATCCAGCTTCAGCTTGGGTTTGGCAACCCCTTGCGCATTTCCCTTCTTGCAATCCTCCCTGATTCCAACCAAATCATCCTTAAATGAAGAGATCTCAGCAAGAAGATTTACCTTGAAGTCATCTAACTCTTCCCTCCAAGAGTGGATAGCAATGAGGGCGCCTTGCATCTCCTCACGAAGCTCATTCACGTCCCCGACTCGAGCTCGGTTATGCGTTGGCCATATTCCTCAAGCATATCCTTGTCATCGGCAACCTTCATCTCCATACGAGTGATCCTTGCCTCCAATGATGACAGATGATCAACAGTCTTCATTCTTTTCTTGGGTTCGGGAGCACGTTGGGGTAGTCTCCCCACACGGACCTCCTCGACCTCCTCTTCAAAATGGATGTTGGCATCAGAAGTACTAGGCATCTCCATTTCTCTCTCAAAGGATTGAGCCGTGGCTCCGCTACCAACTGTCACGGGACTAGAGTTTTGCGGAATAGAAACTCTCCGTGCGGCCTTAGACTATCGCTCTTGCAATAGACTAAGTAAGCCTTCCTCACAAAGCTAGCTAGAATGCTAAGCTTAGAACACAACTGAAATGAGAGAGACACAAGATAATGGAGAGAAAGCTCTAAACTCTCAATATTGCAAGTATTGCTGGATGATTACAAATGAGGGGAGGCACCCCTTATATAGCCTTTACAACTCCCCAATGAATGGTGGAGATCAAGCCGTATGATCTAACGGTTATATACAAAAGTAGAAAGCACAAATGCGGATCCCAAGTAAGCTCCTTGATTCCCTCACTTAGTGGGGAACATAGTGGGAAACATAGTGGGGAACATAATGAGGAAAGATTCCCTCATTGATTAATGTGCTCCTTGATTTGGGAGTCGGGTCCCACACGAAGCCGAATGACTCGTAGTCTGATATGCCGAATGACTCGTAGTCTGATATTCGGTCATGACAATATGCGTAACGTTTTGTTTTCAGAGTTCATATATTGTAAGGACCCAAACCCGGAAAGCGGGCCCTTACCACCATGAAGCCCGGAGAAGCCCGACACGTGGACCAATCCGAACTCCACAAGGCTATTTTGACTTTTCAAACGTAAATCCCCAAAAATAAGATTTAAAATATTTACAAATTACAGCATAGCTGATAAGAACTAAATACATGGCACAATAAATAACGGAGAACATTTAAAACAGCGGAAGTCTTATTACAATAATACAAGACAAAACAAGTGAAACCATAACTCACAAGCCCCAAGTATCTGAAAACGAAAACACATGTCAAATCAAGAAATATATAATAGTGTGCCATTAAAACCAAATCATACTAACATGTGCAGATGCAATAGTCCCAGCGAGTAATCCCAACGCTCACACTAACAACAGCTACTGATCACGATCTAATCCTGGGAAGGGAAAACAAAAACGAAGGAGGTGAGATTTTCGAGAATCTCAGTAGGAGACAACAAAGTGAACTTATCAAAGAAGAGGAACGACAAGGATCTTATCAAAAGAGAGAAACAACAAGAAACTTAACAAAGGAGAGGAGCAATAAAAATAAAAATAAAAACTCATTAGATCATCACTAAACTTGTAAATTCTTAAAACTTTAACTTTACTGTTTACTTTATAAAATATTTACTTACTGGACCTGAAAATGTACTTTCACTTTCAACAAAGAATTCAACAGGGGTCAATACGAAAACATGGGCGGACCGCAAATCACTTCCCGAATAACCCCCGCTAAAGGGAAACCGGAAGCCCACTGGTAGGTTTTACATACACATTTTTAAAAATATTTACATACATAGCCCCTTCTACCAGTGTTGTCCGAAACTAGGCAGAGAAAACACAATACACATCATACCTGTCTCGATACGTAATACGAACCAACCTGCGAAGACGTGGCAGGTAAACGTAATCATCACCCTATACAACTCCCGAACAGATGAGTGTCTCTCCGCTTACTCTCGGAGACCGAGCACTCACCACGTTTGGCCAAACGTACGTAAGTAACATGAAAATTACATACTTTAACTTACATACAAAGAAAACTGGTTTAATTTTCAATAACACTGGAATACCATATTTTACAAGTAAAACTCCACAATACGATATTTTACCCAAATGGAACACAAGTACGAGTAACATAAAAACTTACATACTTTACAAAAAAAAAACTGGTTTAACTTTCAATAACACTGAAATATCATACTTTACAATTAAAACTCAACAGTATGATATATTATCATATACCGTTACAGAAACCTTTGATTATAATCTTTTTCTTACTTTACGAGCAATGATACAGAATCAGCCCAATTTAC
Organism: Passiflora organensis; assembly: GCA_019739055.1. Classification (NCBI taxonomy): domain Eukaryota; kingdom Viridiplantae; phylum Streptophyta; class Magnoliopsida; order Malpighiales; family Passifloraceae; genus Passiflora; species Passiflora organensis. Next base: position 30,796,137 of record JAEPBF010000087.1, read on the forward strand.
ACAACAAATCAATCAAATGGACTTTGATTGATCACATGAAATTTTGGAGATACATTATGATACTTTACAGGAACATACGGAAAAAGGTCAACGTAACTTGGACAATGGATCCATCGGATGGTCTCCGATGGATTACACAACGATTCAATTTAAAACCACGGTACATACATTATTTAAACATATCATAATTATTTTATTCAAACCATAAAGATATTGTTTAACAAAACAGAGGGATAAAATCAAGTAGTAAATTTAGTGACGGACCGGGATTTTATTTCATTGTTCGCCACTTTATTACACGGTTGGGATTGATACATTTTATCCGTATATTCTATCCACATCAAGCTTATTATAAAATACGTTATTAAAAGGACACTATACTTACTCCAAAAATAAACTCTACTTTCTCTTATAATTAAATGTAAAGCTCATGGTCCCACCACTCACAACCTCCACTTATATAAAGTTAGACTAGTATCTATCATTTAAATATCCCACTAAAATATCTTTGTGACTCATACGTGAATGGGCACTAGCCTTGTACATCACTCATATTTTATTAAATTAGTTACTTAATTATTAAGTACAAGTGTGCAAGGTTCCATCGATAATGTCTTTATGACACTTATATGAATGGCATTAATAAGGGCCCACCGTCCATGACTATTAGTCCTACTTTAGTAGATTAGTTACTTAGTTTATTAAGTACACATTTGCAAGGAAATGACGCTAAGCAATTTTCAAGGCTGAACAAAGGCACACAATCATATGCGAGCATTGAACGAAAATCAGGAAAATGCTGAGGAAAAAGCCGATGCTCGCCTGAGACAAATCGCACAAGAAGAAAAGACACGCAAACGAGGAGCAACAGCAATAATGGACAAGCCTTGCTTGAAGAAAAAGAAAGGAAGAACAAAGGAAAATTAACAAGGGAGAAGGACTTAAAGAATATGAACTGGGTAAACACAGAAAAAGCTAGTAACACTATGAGGACAACAGGGGCTGCATTAACTATCGCTGCACAAAAACAAGAGAGCGAAATACGAAGAACAGGTACATCTTGCCACATGATAACCAACCAAAAGATAACGAAACCACACAAGTAATAGCGAGGATTAAGGGACGATGACCAACAAAATAACACCCCATCAACGAAGCTAAGGGAGTAGCCGATTAGACAAGAGAGTCTCCTACCTGATGCTGGTGAGGGATTAGGAGCTGCGATATTGGTGTGGGACTGTGGCTAGGCTGTACGTTTTCTTTTATTTCTCGTGCGAAATCAGCAACTGCATCGGCTAAGAGGACTATGGACGTGCGTGTTCAAATACAGAGATGCAACCAAGAGCCAGCGAAGGCATGATTTGGAGGACCAGGCTAAGAGAAACGTGTTACAGAAACAAAGGCAACAAGAGGGGAGAAAACTCATCTGGTGCGACATGCAAAGGAGGGATTTCGGCAAACATGATCAAGAATGGCAGCATTTAGTGGAAACTAAAATAAATAAAAGTGGCAAGTCAATGGATTTATGAGATAATGGGTAGATAAGTGGGGGACCGAGTCATTATTGTGCTGCACTTAGTTAGGCAATAATAATAAAACAAACATTAGTGTGTTGTAACAAGCGTACATGCACATGAGAGAGGTGGCAGGAAAGGAACAAAAGACAGGTGCTGCGCATATGAATATAAAAAGAAAATAAAAGAAAAAAAATAATAGAATAACAATGAGCTGTAACATGGGAATAAGAAAAGAAGGAAGTTATTGACAATACCCTGGGAAACTTTACAATAACAAGATGAGGAGTACCAACAATGTTGCAGAGAAAGAATTATGGGTATCAGAATCCAAAAGAAAGAATCAACGAAAGTTTTACAATGAGATAAACAGCAATTCAATACTATTGTGCATCATAAACAAAAACAAAATTATTAGGGAAATGGCAAAGAGATAAGCAAAGATACAAAGAAGGTCTTAAGGGAAGTGAATAGGTCTGGAAACAAGCCCGGGTCCTGTAGAGGCAAAATGATAATTTCCTATTATCTTGATTTTCATTCCGGTCAACACATCAAACGTACACGTGGACCACTAACACTATGCCGATTGGACACTCGGCTGGGACGGGGTTTCACATATATGATCTAATGTTTTGGTTTGAATGGAGGCATGACTTGAATTGTGTTTAAAAATTGTGTTCAAATGATAGTTTTCTGGCCATGTTTAAATGATGGATATTCAAAAGCTGAAACATGCTGATTTGTTTGGTGTACATGAAATTTCATACGGGTTTTGCAACCTTCCATACGATATGATTTTTCGGCTTCTTAGACATATTTTCTATTGTGGCTGACTACTTCGAATATTATTTTGAGATGTTTGGCACCTGATTCTAAGACGGCAATGTTTAAATGCATGCATGGAATATCTTATGAATTTTTAGTTTTAATGACCCATACTGGATAAATTTGTTTTTGGTCACTGTACCGATTGGAGTTGACGGTTAATGCTTGATCAAGTTAGGTAAGTATATGGAGTCCTATAGAGAGGACAGTTGCTTACCTTGGAGAGGTATGGGTGGCTATGTGATTGAGTGCTGTGTGCACTATGAAGGGAAAGGCCTGATACATGCTTCATATATATCTTACGACGTTATATAAGTGTGCAAAATTGAATGTGACAGATTGTGTTTTCTCCATTCAATTTTGGGACAATGCTGATGGTGGGGTTTTGTTTATAGATATATGCGACAATTGAAAACCATCAGTAGGCTTTTATGTAGCTCTTTAGCGGGGGTTACGTGGAAGTGGTTTGTGTCCACCCCATTATGTTGGGCATAGTAGCCAAGTATCAAAACTGTTTTTACTTCCTTTTGCATTTTGGTGTGTGCACGTATGATGTCTACATTGAAGAGTATGGATTTTACTGGTTTGAATAAATGTTTGATACTATGCTTTGGTTTTGTCTCCATTCCACCGTTTATGCTTATGACGCGGTAACTTCCACTGAGGTCTTTGATCTCACCCCCTCCCTTTTTGTTTCAGGACTAAGGTGTGAGAGCTAGCTGTTCAACTTTGAGGTTACTATCCCGGTATTGGTCGTAGGGCTGGACAAATGCACATGCACGTTTTGGACTCAGCATCTTTCACATCTTCTTGTATATTGAAATACTGGTGTCGTTTTCTGGTGCATATGTGTACAACACATGCTTGCATATTCTGATGTTTTGATATATACAAAGTTAGTGTTGTTGTGAATTTCTGGGAATCTGTGAGTGTGGACTCACGGTGTTGTATGTTTGAGGCCGTATGGCCCATTGTATGTGATCTGATATTTCCGCTGCAGGTGTTTGCTACTCCGTTGTTTGTAAATTGTGCTGAGTACCAATTCATGCATGCCATGTTTTAAACAAAAAGATTCAAATGTTGAGTATTTCTACAAATTCAGATGTTGTGTTTTTTTCGGATAAGCCTTGTGTAGTTCCGCTTGGTCCACCAGTTGGGACAATCGGAGCTGCACGGCGGTGAGGCTCCCGATTACCGGGAACGGGTCCTCACAGCAATAGCTTTTGGGGTTTCTTGGATCCTAAGATGGAAATAAGAAATTATTAGAGAAGATGGTTTGGCTATTCTCAGCAGAAAAATAGAAATTAAATGGTGGCCCAAGTTCGATACCAACAGGGCCGCAAGACCAGCCGTTCGAGAATGGTTAGGATTGCAAGATCTGGAAGACTCTCCTGAACCTGCAAAAACCAAAAATAAAGCTCCAGATTTCAAGAAAAAGGCCCAAGAACTATTAGAAGGCGTACAGTCATTAGCCGAATTTCAAGAAAAAATGGATGCTTTACACAAAGTGGTGGCCAGTGACGACAATGATGATGATGACCTAGATTATGACTAGAATAGTTTATTAGCTTTTATAAGGTTAAAAATGTAATTTGTAAGACTGAAGGAGTCTATAAAAGACTTCATGTAAGGATTTCAAAGTTGTCAGAAATAAATCCTCATTTCAAAAATATGCTCTCATTCATGTCTCTTATGTTATCTTCAAACAAACCTGTTATCTTACTTACAACCAAACACTAAACAAACAAGCAAAAGAGCGGAAGGTTGAAAATGGTAGCGGAGCCAAGTTATGTGAAGAATTATATGATTCAAGATCTTCTTCATCAAGGAAGAACGATGGTCAGCCAAGAATGGTGGTCCCGGTAGCTAAAATGTCTTGCAAGCATAAATCTGTTGGTCAGCCATGGTGGTCCCGGACTTCATTGAAGATGAAGGTATGAAACGTATAATCCTTTGTTTAAATTGACCTGGTATCAATTCTAGATCTGTTCTTATGGAAAGTTTGTTAAAGAGTATGTCTGGATGCAAATCTAACAATGAGAGTTTGTTTGAAGAAAACAACAATAGGGAAATCCATATAGCTCAGATAGAGCAAAAGTTGCATAATTGGTCTATACCCAAAATTCCAAATTATAAGATCTATGAGACAGGATTTGGAAATTTATTCACCCACGATTACGTAATAGAAATCACAGAACACTCTTTACCGGTAAATCCACAAATAGAACAACTAGAGTTATTCGATAGATTTAAAATCAATAAATTCAAAAGAAAATATAAATTCCTTCATATTGGATTAGTTCAGGTTGCTATTAAACCATTACATCGATTAGGGTTGGATAGTCCAACATTAATATGTCTACGTGATGCTAGATTTACATCTTTTTCAGATTCAATATTAGCTGTATGTGAGTCAAACTTAGCCAATGGACCTGTTTATTTTAATTGTTACCCTAATTTTTCAATAGATTTATATGATGAAAATATTACAAAGACTTTAACATTAAACTTAAAAATACCTACCACTATGATGGAAACATCAAAAAATGTTGTTATAATTTATAGAGTTCATTACAAAATCATGAGTTCAAACCTTAGCCCTAAGGCCAAAAAGGAATCAGCCAAAAATAATACTATATTAATAGAAGCTAATTATGATAAAATGAATATCCAGGTACCTAGACTATTAGAATGGCAACAAATTACCTTCCCCGATAGTTGGGAGATTCCTAATGTAATTCCACCGACACCAATTAAACCAAGAACTCAGCCAATTGAGATTATAGAATCTACCTCAGGGAATGCAGAATTATTATTTAAAAGTAGAACACATTCTGTCAGAGAAACCATCCACACACCGACACCTAGTCGAAAATCAACTAGTGATATGTCCTATCAGATTCCATTACACCGACATAGCTTTCTTAAAGGAGTGGATTGGAATAAACCAGTTCCCCAACCACATTATCACACCACTGGAAAAGCATCCTCCATTATATCTGATAAATCCCCATCACCTCCAATGTCACCCACACAGAGTGATATGGCTGGCCCATCCGAACCCTATAAGAAGCAATTATTAGTACTGGACAGTTTCACTCTAAATGAAGAAATTTTATATCAAAAATTTAACGACCTCTATTATTACTCTGTCCGCACTCAATATTTTCTCGAATATGACGAGAAAATGCGGGGGGATATTTGGGCCTCTTATTTAACATCTCTTAAAAAAAATTAAAGCTCATATTAGTTTCTTTATTTGGTTTAAACATAACAAAACAAAAATAAAACACTTAGACACAAATAGTATACAAGAAATTAAAAGTAGTAGAACTATATGGAATACTACCGCCGGTAATGTAAAAGTAAATGCTATCTATCCACCCTTAGAAGAAATTCGATTAAACTGGAAAAATCATGAAGTTTTAGCCAGTCCCTTAAAATTAACTGATAATAATTCTGATATAAATCAACTTAAATCCCAAAATAACTATACTAATCAAATGCTGCATGTTATGTCACAACAATTAGAAATAATAGAAGCCAATCAAGGGAAAATAGAAGTAAAACAAAACTCTATGGAAACAAACAAAATAAAATTAGAAAAACCTTTATTTGAACCATATCATTATCCAGGATTGAAATTAGACGACAACCAAATATTATTAAATAAAATAACTCAACAATTACAAAAACTAGAAATAAGTAAAGAAAAACAAATAGCAGCCATATCAGATACAGAAGATACAGATAGCGAAATCAAAGAATTAGAATATCAATTCCAAGAAAAATTAGAACTGAATAAAATAAAAACACAGACATATAACAAGCCAAAAATACCTCATTATTATAACAGACCTTCATTACCAGATATTCAAACAGAAGATTATCCCTTTAGAAGCCAAGTCTGCTACGAAGGGAAAAGTCTCTATGAATGGAATATAGACTCTAAATCTGAACATGGAATATTAAACATGCTACACGAAATGTGTATGGCTGCTTCAGCATATAAAACTCATGGAAATTCAGAATCTAATGCAATTCAAGCCTTAGTATCAAGTTTTACAGGACAATTAAAAGGATGGTGGGATAACTATCTAACCCCACTAGAAAGAACTTTGATTTTAACCTCTGTAAAAATAGAAACTATAGAAGGTCAGTCAGTCACTCAAGAAGATAGTATTGCTAGTTTAATATATTCGATATCTAAACACTTTATAGGAAATCCTTAATAGTTTAAGGATAAAGCCTCAGAATTATTATCAAATTTAACCTGTCCTAAATTACAAGATTTTAGATGGTATAAAGACATGTTTTTAACTAAAGTAATGATTAGAGAAGACTGTCAGCAGCAATATTGGAAAGAAAGATTCATTGCTGGACTACTTAGATTATTTGCAGAAAAGGTAAGAAATAGGATTAAACAAAAATGTGGAGGATTAATTCCTTACGAAAAAATAACTTATGGAGATATCATTGCTGAAATAAATGAGGAAGGCTTAGCTTTGTGTACTGACTATAAATTAAAAGCCAAACTTAAGGAAGATAGAATTCATGGCAGAAAAGAATTAGGCTCATTTTGTGAACAGTATGGATATGAGAAGATTATGGCCCCCTCGCATCACCACAAGAAAAGAATAAAACGCTTTAAAGGACTCAAACGGAATCCTTACAATAGACAACCCTATAATAGACAACCTAATCAGCTAGATTTTAAAAAGGACTTTAAGAAAAGAAGAAACCTACAGAAATTTAAAAGACAAAGATTTGATAAAAAAGAACCTGTCTGCTACAAATGTAATAAAACAGGACATTACTGAAATGATTTCCCTTTATTAAAGAAAATATCTGAATTGAATATAGACAACAAAGAAAGAGAAGAATTGTTAGAAATGCTAAATTCTTCAACAAACAATGAGCAAGAATCAGATGCGAGCATAGAAATTGAGTCAGATGTTTGTGAATGTATAGGTCCATGTTCTTGCTATCAAATAAATATGATAACCTCAGAAAAAGAATTAATTATCGATTTAATTACCAAAATAGAAAACCCTGAAGAACAGAAGAAATATCTTTTAGATTTTAGGGATAAGATAATAGGAAAAAATGAACAACCTCAATTTCAGAAACCTACCTATTATAATCTCAATGAAATAATATTTAAAAAGGAAAAATTAAAAGAAACCATATCAATAGAGGATCTAACCCAAGAGATCCGAACCATAAAACAAGGTATTAGAATCCTAAAGGAAGAAAATGAGGAGTTAAAATATCGGGTAATTCAACTAGAGGATGTTAAAGATCTCCCAGAAACTAGTACCTCTAATTTTGTATCAGCCCTGTCTAGGATAGAATATCAAAAATGGTATACTTATGTAACTATAGTAATAAAAGACTTTAAAATAAAAATAAAAGTGTTATTAGACTCAGGAGCTGACCAAAACTGTATACAAGAAGGAATAATACCTTCAAAGTATTTTGAGAAAACAAAAGAACGATTACATACCGCCAGTCATCAAAGATTACAGATACAATACAAGACTTCAGACGCTCATATTTGTAACAATGGAATATGTTTTAAAAATTCATTTCTCTTAGTAAAAAACTTAGCTCAACAAGTTATCTTAGGAAGCCCATTTCTTACACAAATCTACCTTTTTAAAGTAGATCATAGAGGTATGTATTATCACTAGCATCTATAGAAAGGAACTACTGTTTGAATTTGTAAATACTATCAAAGAAAAAGACTTAAATCAAATCAAAAGAATAAATATAAAGGAAATAATGATCATACAAAAGAAAAAACATATTCATTCGTTACATCAAGAATTAGAATATCAACGAATCGCTCAAGAATTAGAAATGGAAGAGACACAACAAAAAATCAAGGAATTAACAAAAAGCTTTGAGTAAGAAGTTTGTTCCACATTACCTACTGCATTTTGGACCCGAAAACAACACATAGTAACCTTACCATATGAACCAACATTTAGTGAAAAAAATATTCCTACAAAAGCGAGACCCATACAAATGAATAGAGAATTATTAGAATATTGTAAACAAGAAATAGCTGATTTACTAGAAAAGAAGTTAATTAGACCTAGTAGATCACCTTGGTCTTGTGTAGCTTTTTATGTTCAAAATCAAGCTGAAATCGAAAGAGGAGCACCTAGATTAGTAATTAACTACAAACCCTTAAATAAAGTATTACAATGGATTAGATACCCCTTACCCAACAAAAGAGATTTAATTAAAAGATTATCGAATGCTAAGATATTTTCTAAATTTGACATGAAGTCAGGATACTGGCAAGTATAAATACATGAAAAAGATAAATATAAAACAGCCTTTACGGTACCATTTGAGCATTATGAATGGAATGTAATGCCATTTGGGTTAAAAAATGCCCCATCAGAGTTTCAAAATATTATGAATGACATATTAATTCCTTATAGAAAATTTATTATCGTATATATTGATGACATTTTAGTCTTCTCACGAACATTAACTGAGCATTTTACTCACTTAAATAAAATAATAAATATAGCCAAACAGAACGGTCTAGTACTATCAGCTCCAAAAATGAAATTATTTCAGACTAATATTAGATTTTTAAGGTTTGATATTTTTCAAGGAACCTATACCCCTATCAGTAGAAGTCTAGAGTTTACATCAAAATTTCCAGATCAAATTAAAGACAAAACTCAACTTCAGAGATTTTTAGGATGTCTCAATTATATCTATGATTTTGTACCCGATTTAAGAACCACCTGTCTTCCACTCTACAAGAGACTACGAAAGAAACTGGTCCCTAGACCGAAGAATTGACAGCACTTATTAAAGAAATAAAGCAAAACATAAAGGTGTTCCCTTGCTTGGGAATACCGGATAAAGATGCATCTTTAATAGTAGAAACTGACGCTTCAGACATAGGATATGGAGGAATTTTAAAACAGAAACTAAACGGCAAAGAACAGCTAGTCAGATATCATTCAGGAATCTGGAATACGACACAAATAAAGTATTCCACTATAAAAAAGGAAATGCTGTCAGTCTTAATGAATATTAACGCCTTTCAAGACGATTTATTTAATAAACAATTTTTACTACGAGTAGATTGTAAATCTGTCAAATATATAATAGAGAAGGATGTTAAGAACTTGGTATCCAAACAAGTCTTTGCAAGATGGCAGGCATTGCTTTCAAACTTCGACTTTGAGATAGAGTTTATCAAAGGGAGCGACAGCAATCTTCCGGATTTCATGTCTAGAGAATTCTTAACTGGACATCAAGACAAACAGGTATGACTCATCGATTTATACAAAAATTTGTGGAAAACTTTTTACTAATAGATTTTAGTAATATGACACAAATACGAAGAGTAATAAGAGAACTTAGATTGAATTTATCAGCCGAAGTAGATAACCATATAACCCTACATGATATAATAGGAGCAGACGAATGTAATTGTAATGAATATGAAATTCGTGAAAGAATAGGAATTGTATTAATCAGAGAATTAACGTATATTATCAGAGATAATTATTAATTTTATTTTTGCTTTAACGATATATTAGCAGTCTATTAGCCGAAATCTAAAAGATGTTCCTTCTTCTAGTACTATCAGAAACACCAACTATTATTCAGCCCTTATCAATCAACCTCAAACACCTCCCAAACCCTCTCATAATTTTGTTCCTTTAGGACGACCTGTTAGTCTAGCTCCACCAAAAGCACCCACTACTATTACCACCCGAATCAGACAACCCTCACCTAACACTTATGAGTCTCAATTCAAATTAAAAAATCAGAAAAACCTTGTGGTATTAGAAGAAGAACAATTAAAGGAACCCACTGATATTAAGAATTTAGCCAGCCAACTTTTTCCCAGAGGATTCCATCATCTGCCTGATCACCAACAAAAAACCAGAGACTACTATGAAAAAATTCTTGTCCAAACCAGTTCCATATTATTAAGCCATACTATGGATCAGCAAGACCCTCAACAATAAAAGAAGGGCTCGAATATTTTGAAGAACATACAATTTTAAAAGAAGTAACAGATGACTATCAGCTTCAATTTGCAATAACTTTTGGGGTTTCTTGGATCCTAAGATGGAAATACGAAATTATTAGAGAAGACGGTTTGGCTATTCTCAGCAGAAAAATAGAAATTAAATGGTGGCCCAAGTTCGATACCAACAGGGCTGCAAGACCAGCCATTCGAGAATGGTTAGGATTGCAAGATCTGGAAGACTCTCCTGAACCTGCAAAAACCAAAAATAAGGCTCCAGATTTCAAGAAAAAGGCCTCAAGAACTATTATGACTAGTGACGACATAGAGGTGGCCAGTGACGACAATGATGATGATGACCTAGATTATGACTAGAATAGTTTATTAGCTTTTATAAGGTTAAAAATGTAATCTGTAAGACTGAAGGAGTCTATAAAAGACTTCATGTAAGGATTTCAAAGTTGTCAGAAATAAATCCTCATTTCAAAAATATGCTCTCATTCATGTCTCTTATGTTATCTTCAAACAAACCTGTTATCTTACTTACAGCCAAACACTAAACAAACAAGCAAAAGAGCGGAAGGTTGACAAGCATTATTATTTAATTTTGATTTTAATATTAAATTAATTAAAAGTAAGTTAAATAATTTACCTGATTTTTTGTCTAGAGAGTTTTTTGCAGGGTACAAAAGATAAAAGAATTGAAGTTGAATAAAAAAGCAACCATTAAGAACAGAAGACACAAAGGTATCTATGGCTAATCTTGTTGTCTATGCACAAGTACAAACTATAGAGAAATGTGTTGATAAATTGATGAAAATAGATTTTTCAAGAATTAATGAGATAAAAATACTAAGAGCAAAATTAATAAAAGAAATAAATCAAAGTATTAATGGTCATATGGTAAATCATACTATTTTAATAGAGTATTGTGATTACAAAGAATATTAGAAAGAAAATAATTTGGAAGAAAATTATTAGGAATAATTAATAGTACTATAAGAGAACATGAAAATGAAAGAACAAAAAATTGAATTAAATAAGATAAAAAGAGAAATTGGTAAACATATAGATAAAAATTGGAGAAAATATAAGGTGACAAGAAAAAGGAAATATTTACAAAGATTAAATACAAATGTTAATATATTATACATAATTTGTTAACAGGAATAAAATGAGGTATCACAGAACTATAATTGAAAGGGAAGAGCTTAATAGGGAAGAATACCCTCGAAGCTATGGGTTAAATAGCTATTGGATAACAGAAAGGATAAAAGATAAAAAGCTTATCCGTACATTTTGTTATCAAAGTGTGTTTAATATAAAACAGCAAGCTAAAAGAGAAGAAGAAGAAATAAGAAGTCTTAAAGAAGATTTAAAAACTATCAAAAGAGCGATAAAAGGAAGAATAAAAGAAAATAAGAGTATTTCAACATTTTTAGATCTTGAAAGATATATACTAGAAAAATATAATAAAATATCTATTCTAACAGTTTAAGATGGATAAAAAGAAGTCCTTATCAGTAATGTTGGCAAATAAAGCCACATCATCTGGAGCAAAGGAAACAAGATATTCAAATTCTCCACCTTCTTCTCCCTCTTCTCTTATTCAACCAAGTTATTATTCAGCCCTAGTAACTGCCCCCATTACATCAAAACAAATGAAAAAGAAGACACTAATACCATTACCCCTATACCCTCAAAGAGCCCCTATCTCAATAACCTCAAGAGTTCCTCTTGCTATACCGAGAGAATTGACAAACTAGAAAGAAGAGAAACCAGATTTGTATACTCATAAGATTGATATCAAAGTGATTGAGCTAGAAAAGAGAGATGAAAATAAAGAGATAAAAGAGCTTATTATCCAAGTCTTCCCTCCCAAAGAATTATATCTCATGGATCATCCCTACAAAACCCCACATTTTTTAAGAGCAGATTCTGCTAGACTCAATCTATAGAAATCATTCATACTATGGATAAGAGATTTCCTGATCAAATTTCTTTCTCCTAGATAAAAATATTAAGAGTGATGATAAAAGAAGAATGGAGGCAACATCTATTCGCAAATAAAAAATTTTCGGCGAAGATCCCAGATCAACAACTTTCTGTTTATAATTATTATAATTATCGGAAGGCTTGGTTCAGAGTGTTATGGTATAAGCCCATATACCATACTTGGTTCATTTACTTTTCAAAGACATGCCACAAAATCTTCCCTCAATGGTGGCTCACTTGGTTTAATAATATGCAACCTTTGGTTAGATTATTTCAAAAAGAAATAGAAGATGCCATCAAAGTCTTCTCGCAATACTCAAACTTAGAAGAGATGACTCCCCTTCCTCTGTTACAATATTTAATTACCTTTGAGATCCTACGGATTATTTGTTGGGAACTGGCCAAGAATAGAGATGCTTCTACTCATATCACTTATCTAGTTAGAAGAGTGAAGCAAAAGAATTGGCCCAAATTTAAAGTTAAAAGAGCCTATGTCCAGACTGTGAAAGAGTTATTAAAACAAACAGAAGAAGAGATAAAAAGAGTTATTTCTCCAACAAATAAAGATGAAGACATGATATTTAGAGTCTCGTCTTTAGTAAAGTTAAAAGAAGTTTACAATCAAAAAGAAAAAGAAAAGGCAAGCAAAGAAGATGATGAGGATCCTTCGCTAATAATGATCTAGACAGAGATCTACTCTTATCCTATCGATAAAAGGCACCTGCAAGACAACAAGGAAAGAGTTGGCAAAGATAAGATGGAATCTACTTCACCTACAAAGATGACAAGGAAAGAACTGGCTCGTGATCATCTTCCACTACGGAATCTAGTACGGAATCTATCTAATAGGATCTTCTTGTAAAAAATACGAGTTTTATAAGGGTGGTCCATTAAATGGAATTCTTTTGGCGGAAAAACATGTATCATGAGCTCTTTATTTCTTTTTTCTCGAGCTCGATTATTTTGATATCAGACTTGTGGGTATATAAATCTGTCTTTTCTTCCTTTTGTTAAGCTAACTCTCATATGATGGGAGGAGGTGTTCTGGAATCAATTGTCTGAGGGGTTCTTTGTGGGTATAAAGGTAATGTGGGTATATAAATCTTTCATTTCTTTTTTTGATGGGCTAACTCTCTTATGATGGGATAAGGTGTTCTGGAAGTAATTGTCTGAGGGGCTCTTTGTGGGTATAATGGTAATGACACTAAAGTTCTTCTTTTAACTTGATCGGGTATGATGGGTGCAGCTACAAAGGCAGAATAATAGTTAGGTTGTATGATAGAAGGGGAAGAAGAAGGAGAAGAGGGAGGAGAATTTGAATACCTTCCTTTTGAAGATGATGCCAGCATTGCCGTCAGAGACTTCTTTTTATCCATTTCTTAAGTTGTCAAGATGGCTAACTTTTTATAATTTTTTTGAACATACCTTTCCATTTCCAGTAGCTCTGTAGTACTTTTGCATGCTTTATTCTTCTATTCATCATTCTTCGGATAATTCTTAGATCCTTTTTTAGACTTCTTCTCTTTTTGCTTACTGTTTTATATTGAATACACTCTAATAACAAAAAGTTCTTATGACTTTCTTTTTATCCTTGGTTAACCTTTTGGTTATCCAAACCATAACTCCTCAGATATTCTTCTTCTTTGAATACCATAGCATCTGAGATAAGACTTTAATAATTCATTTTCCTGTTAACAATTTATTTATATCATCCTCTAAATCACATAATATTTTGGCACTTGTGTTTATTTTTTGCAAATATTTTCTTTCTTTATATTTCTTGTAATTTTTCCAATTTTATCTATTTTTATACCAATTTTTTGTTTTATTTTAATTAATTTAGTTATTTTCTCTTTCATATGCTTTAATAGTCTCATCAATTATTCTCATTAGTTTTCTACTAAATTTTTCTCTTTTTACGTATTCTTCACAATCACAATATTTATTCAAAGTATCATGATTTATCATGTGATTGTTAATACTTATATTTATTCCTTCTATTAACTTGCTTCTTAATATTTTTATTTCGTTAATTCTAGAGAAATATATTTCTATTAAATTATTAATGCATTTTTCAATAATTCTAGCCAATGCATAAATAACAGAATTAGACTTAATACCTTTTATTTTGTAGCTTTTATTCTTTAATTCTTTTATTTTTGAATCCCTGCAAGAATTCTTTAGATAAAAATCAGGAAAATTATTTAATTTTCCTTTAATAAATTCAATTTTAAAATCAAAATTAGAAAATAAGGCCTGCCATCTTGCAAATATTTTCTTTGATACTAAATTTTTCACATATTTTTCACATATTAATTTTGTTGATTGACAATCAACTCTTATTAAAAAGGTTTTATTAAATAAATTATCTTGGAAAGTATTAACACATAGCATTATTGCTAGTGCTTCCTTTTTAACAATAGAATAATTATGTTGAGCTTTATTCCATATTCCCAGTGGTATTTAACTAATTGTTCCCTATTATTTACCTTATATTTTAATATTCCTCCATATCCTTCTTCAGAGACATCTGTTTCAACTATCAAATATGCATTCTCCTGAGGAATGCCTAAACATGGTAATTGTTTTACCTTTTGTTTTATTTCTTTCACTATGCTAGTCTTATGATTATCCTAGGCTGGAACTTCTTTTCTCAACCTTTTATATAATAGTTTACATATTATTCTAATATTAGGGATGAATTCCGCTATATAATTTAAGCATCCTAAAAATCTTTGTAATTGTTGTTTATCTTTTATTTCATTAAGAAATTTATTAGAAAATTTTATACTTCTATCTATGTGAGTAAAAATTCCCTGAACTATATTATATCCTAGGAATCTTATTTTTGTTTGAAACAATTTTATTTTTGTAACTGATATTACTAGTCCATTTTCTTTAACTATATTCAAAAATTTTCTAACATGTCTAAATTGTTCAGTAATAGATTTTGAATATACTAGCACATCATCAATATAGACAATAGTAAATTTATAATAGGGATTAAATATATCATTCATCATATTTTGAAATTCTGAGGGTGTATTTTTAAAACCAAATGGCATTACGTTCCATTCATAATGTCCAAAAGGAACCGTAAAGCCATTTTACACCTATTTTCTTTATGTATCTAGATTTTCCAAAATCCACTTTTTGTTATAAAGATTATTCAATATAAAACAGCAAGTAAAAAGAGATGAAGAAGAAAGAAAAAGTCGTAAAAAAAACTTGAAGAATATTCGAAAAATAATAAACAGGAACTTAAAAACAGGAAAAATACAAGAGGAAGTATTGCAAAATTATTGGAATTAGAAAGATATATTCTGAACGACCTTAACAGGATGGTCATATTGACAGCATAAAATATGGACAAAAAGAAATCTTTGACGGCAATGTTGGCTTCATCATCAAAAGGCAGCTATTCAAAATTCCCCTCCCTCTTCTCCTTTTTCACTCATACAACCCAACTACTATTCAGCCTTAGTAACTGCATCAATTACCCCAGAACAAGTTAAAAGAAAAACCCTTGTCCCTTTACCTTTATACCCGCAAAGAGCTCCTCAAACAATCACTTCATGGGCCCCCACCTATCATTAGAGAGCTAGCCCATCAGAGAGAAAAATCAGATTTATACACCCATAAATCTGATATCAAAATAATTGAGCTCGAGAAAAAGATGGAAAAAAAGGAAATAAAAGAGCTCATGGTTCAGATTTTTCCTCCCAGAGAGTATCATCTAATGGATCATCCTTACAAAAGTCATATATTTTATGAGCAGATTGTGAGACCCCGTCTTTTTAGTGCCAGTCAGCAAGTGTGGTTGACTTTGTTGTGGACTCGGGAGTTGTTTGGTGATGTGGACACCGTTGTGTTAAGCCCGTAGCGTGTCTAGGTGTCTTGGTGAGTGGTCTCGGTTGTGTGGTCTAGGCTAGGGTCGGTGGAAAGCATTGGTTCAGTTTCCGGGTTGTTTTGAGCGACCGTGGGCTTTTAGCCCTATGCTTTGCTTGTTTGGGCCCGTTTGTGTTTTTATGGGCCCAATTGTATTTTGGTGGGCCCGTTGAGTTTGTTACACATACCCGGGATTCACTTTGGTTTGTCGGGCTTTTCTTGTCAGTTTTGGGCCCGAGGACCATTTGGGCCTTAAGGCCCAACACTTTGGTTATAAACCAACAAGCCCAAGTTCTTCCCAAATCAGTTTCTCTCTCCCTTTTCTTTTTCTCTCCCGATTCTCCCTTTGTTCTCAACTGAAAACCCTCACAAACTCTTGATTTTGCTTGTTTTTCACCAAAAATCACTTGGTGAGTGATACCCTAACACTTCCCCACCATTTCCCCTTGTTTTCCACCTTGTAGGAGTGTTTTGGGTGTGTTTTTGGTGTGGTTTTGGCTCTTGAGCGGGATTTTCAAGTGGGTTTGAGGTAATTTCTGTTTGCTTGTGTTTTTGGTTTGAGTGTTGGTTGGTTTGTGTTTAAGGCTTGTTGGTTTTGTTGCTTTGATGCTTGGTTTGATTGGTTTTGTTTGTGTGTTGAGTATGTGATGATCTGAAGATTGGGGGTAATGAGATATGCTTGTGGAATTGATAGTTTTGATAGGTTTTGATGGAGTTGGTATAATGGATGGCTTGTGACTAATGTGTGTGCTGATTTGAGGTTCATGTGATGGAGGAGTGTGGAATTTGTGATGTTGGTGATGGATTGGGTTTGCTGGAAATCCAATCTTGGAGTGAGGATTGATGGATATCAAGTTTGTTGTGGTTGTGACTATGGTTGTGTGTGGCATTATTGATGCCTAGGTGCGGTTCGGTTGTTAGCTTGTGTTTTGAGGTTTAGAGGGGTGTTGTTGAGTGTGTCGGAAGGGGTCGTAGGGTTGTTTTCGTTTTGTGTCTTTTCGTTTGTTGAAGTTGTGTTTGAGTTGGTTTTGGTGTTGCCTTGCGTGTAGGTGGTTCCGCAGCACGTGACAAAGGCAAGGGCGTGGCGATTAGTGAGTCGTCCGCACAACAACAGGTGGGAGTTTATGTTTCATTGGCATACGCGAAACGTTTTGTTTTCAGAATTCACATATGATTTCATGTTTTGTTTTGAATGGAGGCATGACTTGAATTGTGTTAAATATGTGTTGTTGGAATCATCATGTACTTGCCATGTTTGAATGCATCAGCCCGATGTTCAAATGCTGAAGTATGCTGACTTGTTTGGGCATACAGATTTTCATACGTGTTTTGTGACCTTCCATACGATATGAGTTTTCATCTTCTTAGACATTTTTATTCTTGTGGCTGAATACGTTGAATATTATTTTGAGATGTTTGGCACCTGATTTACAAGAGAGAAATGCTTAAATGCATGCATGGAATATTTGATGAATTTTTAGATTTAATAACCCATGCTTGATAAATGCAGTTTTTGGTCACTGTACCAATTGGAATTGTTGAACAACGCTTGGCCGATGCGGAGGTAAGGGACGGGAGTATCCCTTCGTTTAGAGGGACGATCCTTTACCTAGGTGTACAGGGCGAAATGTGTAGGCCTCGGATCCGAACTGAGGAATTGAATGACAGGCTACGCATTTCAGTTGAATTGTAGGGACTTGTGTGATCTTGTGGTTTTTTTTTCCACTTGTCCCGAAGACTACGTTGGTGGTGGGGACTCTATCTATTTTGAATAAGTGCATGTGTTTTCAATTAAACCACCAACGGTCTTCCGGTGATCCTTTGGCCGGGATTCATCGTGAAGTAATACAGCTTCTCCCCAACTATATTTCTGGTGTAATACCCATGCGAATGAGATTGTGACAAGTTTATGTGCTTGTGTTGATATGCATATGCTATGTGATTGCATACTTGTTGATGAGATGCACTTTGAGTTTACTTGGTTTTAGTGATTGCCTCTATTCCATCGTTTACGCTTATGACGCAGTAACTCTCACTGAGATCCCAGTGATCTCACTCCCCCTTTGTTGTTGTTTTTCAGGACTAGTTTTAGGAACTTGTTGCGTCTTTCTTTTTGAGGTCGAGCTTCCCGGTTTGTCTTACGGCTGGACTACTGCATTGGCACATTTGGAAACTCGGCATATCTTTGTGTTTTGGATTATCGTATTGCATGTGTCTCATTGACTCGTGTTGGCCCCTGAGGGGTTTGTCTATTTGTGTGTTGTGACTTGTATTTTTATATGAGGCATGCCTTGGCCGTGTGGCCTTCTGTGCTTGTTTAAAATCTTCCGCTTGTTGATATTGTGTACTCCGTGATTTCTTGTTGTCAAGCCAAATGAAAAATAAAAAGCATGCTCCTATGTTAATAAAATTCTAATTGATTTGCATGTTTTGGGATTTTATGTTGTGAAGCCTTGTGTGGCTTCAAGTGGTTCACAGGTTGGGCCATTTGGAGCTGCACGGCGGTGAGGGGCCCTGGTACCGGGACGGGTCCTCACACAGATCCTATTAGAAACTCAATCCGTAGAGATTATTCATATTATGGATAAAAAATTCCCAGATTAGATTGCTTTCTCAAGGATAAAAATCATGAGGATTATACCTAAAGAAGAATGGAAACAACATCCATTCACAAATAAAATCTTCTCTGCTAAAATCCCCGACCAACAGCTTGTGGGATATAATTATTATGATTATCAAAAGGCCTGGTTAAGAGTCTTTTGGTATAAACCCACATATCACACTTGGTTTATATATTTTTCTAAGACTTGTCAAAGGACATTCCCTCAGTGGTGGATCAGCTGGTTCAATACCATGAAGCCAATCCAGGGATTATTTCAAATGAGCATTGAAGAGGCCAAAAAAGTCTTATCGCATCACACTGATCTAGAGGATATGACTCTCATTCCTCTATTACAATTTTTAATTACCTTTGCTGTCCCATGGATAGTATGTTGGGACTTAGCCAAAAATCATGATCCTTCCACCTAGATCACTTACTTGGTCCGGAGAATAAAATAGAAGAACTGGCCCAAGTATGAAATAAAGAGAACTAACATCTAAGTTGTAAAAGATTTTTTAAAATTAAGTGACGAAGAAATTGAAAGAGAGCTCGCTAAAAAGGAAAAAGAAAAGGAAGACGAAGATATGACTTCTAGAGCATCTTCTCTAGAAAAGTTAAAAGAAATCTATGGCCAAATAGGAAAAGGCAAAGCTGCTGAAGAAGAAGACGACGATGATCCTTTTGCAAATCACGATCCAGATTGAGACCTATTACTAGCCTATCATAATGGCCAGTAAAATGATATGACAACTGACCATTTAAAGGTGATAAAAAGAAGATAAGATGATAGACAAGATATGACAGGTGACCAGCCACAGATGATAAAAAAAAAAAGATAAGATGGCTGACAAAGATAATAAAACTACTTTTCCCGAAAGATTATGCATTATTAGATAAAAGCAAGGATAAAATTGTAAGCTCCAGCCAGTTGATCGACTATATAAGGAGGCCTCTTGCTTCATAGCGGATACGCTCGAATCATTCTATAAAATACTCAGTTTGAAGATATGTCCACACTCTCCAGCTTTTATTTCTTGATCTACATGATCTACATAAAAATATATAGCTAAACATACTATCTATCCTTAAGAGTCACCAAATTCATAATCAATCCTCATATTCGAAAACGATCCTGTCTATATTTTTATGCTGTTAATATGACCATCCTGTTAAGGTCCTTCAGAATATATCTTTCTAATTCCAATAATTCTGCAATACTTTCTCCTGTATTTTTTCCTGTTTTTAAGTTCCTGATTATTATTCTTCGAATATTCTTCAAGTCTTTTCTATGACTTCTTCTTTCTTTCTTCCTCTCTCTTTGCTTGCTGTTTTATATTAAATAATCTTTGATAATAAAAAGTCTTTATCACTTCCTACTTGTCCTTGGTTAACCTTTCGATAACTCAGTATTTATTAAAATTATAGCTTCTTGGGTACTCGTTTTCATCGAATACCACCACATTTGAGACGAGTCTTTGATACCTCATTTTCTTATTAATAATTTATTTATATCATTTTCTAATTCACATAATATTTTAAGATTTGTATTTATCTTTTGCAAGTATTTTCTTTGTTTATAATTTTTTGTAATTCTTCCAATTTTTGTTTATTTGTACACCAATCTTTTGTTTTACCTTTATTAATTTAAGTATTTTCTCTTTCATGTTCTTCAATTGTTTCTTCGATTATCCTTATCATTTTTCTTCTAAATTTTTCTCTTTTATTATATTCTTCACAATCACAATATTCATTTACTACAGTATGAAAAATCATATGATCATTAATACTTAAATTTATTCCTTCTATTAACTTTGTTCTTAACATCCTAACTTCTTCGATCTTAGAAAAATTTATTTCCATTAACTTGTGAATATATTTTTCTATTACTCTAACCTGTGCATAAACAAAAGAGTTAGACATAGTACCTTTTATTTGGCAGTCTATTATTCTTCACTCTTTTTATCTTTATTTCCCTGCAAGAATTCTTTGGATAAAAAGTCAGGTAAATTATTTAATTTTTCTTTAATAAATTCAATATTGAAATCAAAATTGTAGAGTAATGTCTGCCTTCGTACAAATATTTGTTTTCATACCAAATTTTTAACATCTTTTTGTAGTATAAACTTTGTCGATTGACTCAACCTTTATTAAGAAGGTTTTATTAAACAAATCTTCCTGAAAAGCATTAATACATAAAACAGTAGCTAAAATTTCCTTTTTAACGATAGGATAATTACCTTAAGCTCTATTCCAGATTCCAGAATAATATCTTACCAGTTGTTCTATATTTGTTACTCTTTGTTTTAATATTCCTCCGTATCCATATTCAGACGCATCTATTTTAACTATTAAAAAAGCATCTGGTAAAGGAATTCCTAGGCATGGTAGTTGTTTAAATTTTGATTTTATTTCTTTAACTACTAGAATATTTAGAATTAAGTCAAGAAAAGAAAGAAGTAAAAATAGAAAAATTTATAATCAAACCTAATGAAGACATAAAATATTTTAAATTAGGACACGAAGATAAATTACTTAAAAAGATAACAAAACAATTAGAATTCTTAGAACTATCTTCAAAATCCCAAATAATAGCTATATCTGAAACAAATAGTGGGTCTGAATCAAATAATTTTGAGATCGAAGAAATAACAGAGCAATTCGAAGAAAAATTAGAAGTAGATAGGATAAGATTATATGATAGACCTAGAATACCACATTATTACCCAAAGCCTTCATTACCCAACATACAAGCAAAAGAAAAATATTCTCAAGGTAGCTATGACGATAAAAATATATATGAATGGAATTTAGACAGTAAAATAGAACACGGAATAACAAACATGTTAAATGAAATGTGTATGGCAGCCACTGCTTACAAAATAATGAATAATAGCGAAAGAGAAATAACTAGGATAATAACCTCTAGATTCACAGGACAGTTAAAAGGATGGTGGGATAACTACTTATCCCTATTAGAAAAGAATGAGATACTTATGACAATAAAACTAGAAATAATAGAAGGACAAACATGCACCATAGAAAACTCTTTTGCAACATTAATATACGCCATAACCAAACACTTTATAAGAAACCCTCATAGTATAGCTGAGAAAGCTTTAATAATTTTGACCAATGTAACCTGTCCAAAACTACAAGATTTTAGGTGGTATAAAAATATGTTTCTATCTAAAATATTTCTTAGAGAAGATTGCCAATAATCATACTGGAAAGAGAGATTTATAGTAGGCTTACCTAGATTGTTTGCTGACAGAGTTAGAAACATAATAAAAACTAAATTCAATGATAATAGTATTCATTACGATATGATAACCTATGGAGATTTAATTACAGAAGTTAATATAGAAGGTTTAAATCTATGCAATAAATTAAAACTAAAATCAAAGCTTAAACAAGATAGACTTAGTGGAAGAAAAGAATTAGGATCCTTTTGTACCCAATATGGATATGAGAATATATTAGCACCTTCTGCAAAACACAAAGAAAAAAGAATTAAGAAAACAAGAATAAATAAATATCAAAAACCTTATAGAAAAACATATGAGAAATCAAAGTATGAAAATTCTAAATATAATAAAAATAAAAAATAATAGGAAAAAATAATAATATTAAAAGACAAGGACCAACATTCTATAAATGCAGAAGATCCGGCCATTATATGAAAGATTGTCCCCTAATAAAGAAAATAAGAGAGATAAAGAAGAAATACTTAGTATGATAGGAAAAAAAGTTGACAATAGTGAAGGTAGCACTTCTGATGATGAAATAAGTTTAGAAGACTGCGATTGTATAGGTCTGTGTCAGTGCTATAAAATAAACACCGTAACTAGAGAAAACAATGTACTCGACTTAATAATGAAAGAAGAAGATAGGGACTTACAGAGAAAATATTTGTTAGAGTATGAAGCTTATATTAAGAATAATAGAGAAGTAAGAAACAGAGATAATAAAACATATAATCTAAATTATTTAAAAAGGAAAACAAGAAGGGCTAACTCTCTGATGATGGGAGGAGGTGCTCTAGAGGTGATTGTTTGAGGGGCTCTTTGTGGTCAGAGAGATAAAGGGACTAGGATTTTTCTTTTAACCTTTTCAGGGGTAATGGGTGTAGCTACCATGGCAGAATAGTAGCTAGGTTGTATATAAGAGGGAAAGGAAGAAGAAGAGGAAGGAGAATTTGAATACTTGTCTTTTGACGAGGATGCCAACCATGTGGTTAAGGACTTCTTTTTATCCATTTCTTTTAATCTGTCAAGATATCCAATTTGTTATACTTTTCTTGAATATAATTTTCCATGCTCATCAGCTCTGCGATACTTTTCTTCTCCTTAATTTTTTAATTCATTATTCTTCGAATAGCCTTTAAATCTCTTTTTAGACTTTTTCTTTCCTCTTCCTTTTCTTTAGCTTGTTGTTTTATATCGAATAATCTCTAGTAGCGATGGGTCCTTATAACCTTCTTTTTATCTTTAGATAACCTTTCAATTACCCAAAATTGTATTTAACCTATAGCTTCTTGGGTAGTCTTCTTCTTTGAACATTACCACCTCTGAGACAAATCTTTGATAATATATTTTTCTGTTAACAACTTATCTATATTATCTTCTATTTCACAAAGAATATCAACATTCGAGTTTATTCTTTGTAGATATTTTCCTTTCTTATGTATTTTATATTTCTTCCAGTATTCATCTACCTTTATATTAATTTCCCTTTTAATTTTTATTAATCTAGTTACTTTCTCTTTCACTTTCATGTTCTTCAATAGTATCATGAATTATTCCGATTAGTTTTTTTCCAAATTTTTCTCTTTTATTATACTCTTCGCAGTCACAATATTCATTTAAAACATTATGATTTTTCATATGATCATGAATTCTTAAATTTATTCCTTCTATCAATTTTGTCCTTAATATTTTTACTTCGTTAATTTTAGAGAAATCTATCTCCATTAAATTATTAATATATTTTTCAATTATACTAATCCGTGCATAAACAACAGGATTAGACTATTGTTTTAGCAGGGCTATGCGAGGATTTAACAGTTTTTGGCATTATTTTATCCTTTTTTACCTAAAAAACTCGTATTAAATTTAATTCAACGACCGAATATGGTTTTCTAAAAATTTAGGTTTTTAGGTCAGATGAACCTAGACCAAAATCTAACACCCATACAATTTAGGCTGGGCTATGTGAGGGTATGACCATTTTGGGAAAAAAATTATCCTTTTCGACTTAAAAAACTCGTATTAAATTTTGCTACACAACCGATTATGGTTTCCAAAAAATTCATATTTCTAGGTCAGATGGTCCTCGGCCAAATGCTAATACCCACACTGTTTTGGCAGGGCTATCTAAAGATCTGAGAGTTTTTGTTATTATTTTATCCTTTTTGACATAAAGAATTCGTATTAAATTTAATTCCATGACCAAATACGATTTACTAAAAATTTAGGATTAGAAGAACCTCGGCCAAAGTCTAACACACACACTATTTAGGCTGGGCTATGTGAGAGTCTGATTATTTCTGGCCAAATTTTATCTTTTTCGACCTAAAACTCGTATTAAATTTAATTGCACGACATAATATGGTTTCTAAAAAATTTAGATTTTTAGGTTAGATGGTCCACGACCCAAGACTACCACCCATATTATTTAGGTTGGGCTACGTGAGGGTCTGACCATTTTTGGCCAAATTTTATCCTTTTTGACCTAAAAATCTCGTATTAAATTTAATTGCACGACCGAATATGATTTACTAAAAATTAAGGTTTTTAGGTCAGATGGTCCTCGACCAAAAGCTAACATCCACACTATTTTGGCAGGGCTATACGAAGGTCTGACAGTTTTTGGCATTATTTTATCCTTTTCGATCCACAATTTTGGGCCAAATTTTATCCTTTTTGTCCTAAAAAACTCATTATAAATTTAGTTTCACGACTGAATATGGTTTTCCAAAAATTTAAATTCTTAGGTCAGATGGTCCTCAACCAAAAGCTATCACCCACATTATTTAGGCTGGGCTATATGAGAAAGAAAATATTTGCAAAAAATAAACGTAAATGTCAAATTATTATGTGATTTAGAGGATGATATAAATAAATTGTTAAAAGAAAAATGAATTATCAAAGGTTTCTCTCAGATACTGTGGTATTCAAAGAAGAAAAATATTCGAGGAGTTTTGGTTTGGATAAAGTTTGGATACCTGAAAGGTTAACCAAGGATAAAAAGAAAGCCATAAGAACCTTTTGTTATCAAACTGTATTCAATATAAAACAACAAGCAAAAAGAGAAGAAGATGAAAGAAGAAGTCTAAAAAAGGATCTAAGAATTATCAGAAGAATGATAAACAGAAGAATAAAAGTGAGCAAAATTATTACAGAGCTACGAGAAATAGAAAGGTATGTTCAGAAAAATTATAACAAGTTAGCCATTACGGATACTTAATTACAAAAGGATTAAATCTGTGCAATGAATTAAAACTAAAATCAAAACTTAAACAAGACAAACTTAGTGGTCGAAAAGAATTATGATCTTATTGTACCCAGTATGGATAAGAAAAGATATCTGCCCCATCTGCAAAACATAAGAAAATTAAGAAAACTAGGATAAAAAAATATCAAAAACCTTTTATAAAAACCTATGAGAAACCAAGGTATGAAAAACCTAAATATAATAAGAGTAAGAAAATTTTTTTAAAAAATGATAATGATAATAAAAAAAAAGGACCAACGTGCTACAAGTGTGGCAGGTTCGGACACTATAAAAAGGATTGTCCTTTACTTAAAAAGATAAGTGTAAGACCCCTAATTTTGAGTCCTAGAAGTCTAGAAGCCAGTGCAGGTGAAAAGACGATTTTGCCCCTGAAGGAAAGGATGTGTGATGGCCGAAATTGGTAAGATTGTTTAGTAGTTAACTTTGTTTTAAATTTCCTTTGATCTAAGTTCTTATAGGTGGATAATTGCCTTAGAGATTAAAGACCCTAAAAATAGGAAAGATAATTTAGAGTTTAATTATCTGATAGATTATCTTATTATGATAAGTAATTAAAAATAGTAATCATAATTCTATACCCATTCATTATAAATAGGAAGCCAACCCCACAAAAATCATTCATAGAAGACTTACAAATTCGTACAGGCCTAAAAACCCTATACCTCCCTATAGCCACCATAATTCACAGAAACTTCAAACCAGCATAACTCACTCATCGTTCGTCGGATCTCTACGAGTAATAGCTCGTTGGAAAGCTCTCTTCATTCTCTTTTCCACCATCTTTTTTTTTCATCAGGAGATTAGTATTTCTTTGTCTAAGGTTAATTTTAAAATCGGCGGCGGAATTAGGTTTTCGTCAAATCTTCTTGAACTTCAAAATAACATAACTTTCTGATTGTTTATCAGATACTTACAAATAATAGCTTGTTGAAAAGATCTTTTCATCCTCTTTCCAACCATATATAAATCGAAGCTTTCATGTAAATATTTCCTTGTTTAAGGCTACGACAAAATTGTCCTATGCCCTACTTTTAGCGACAAGATTTGCATAGTTATTTGGAATGATAAATTCAGGTTTAATCTTGTTAAGTTCCTGGCTATAACATCACACATCCAGGGGGAGGCACCTGCAATGTCTGATCACTAGTTTTCTGATAGGTTTGGTGAGTGGTATTGGTAAGAAAATAGGGAATTCAATTGACTATTGAATATGCATGCTTAGTTTGCTTTTGTCTTTGCCTGATGATAATTTAGGTGGTTCAGATTTACTTAATAAAGGCAAAGGAGTAGCTTCTTTTTCAGAGACAAGAGAGGTAGGATCTATGCCTCATCGGTTTCTCCAGAGACCCCTGTTCTTTTCTGATGTTTTTGTTACCTGCCCTTGTTGTATTGTTTGTGATTGGATTATAGGGTGAGAATATGAAATGTGGAATGAGATATGAATCTCCTAGGCTATATCGAACCCCTGAGTTAGGAATTGAGTGCCTGGGATGCAATTGTTATGAGAATTGGATATGTTGATTGTGTTCTGACATGATTGAGGATACCCTGTTGTGGTATTATGCTTTGTACTTGCCTGTGTGTGCTTGTACGTGTCTGTGTGTCAGGATCCTGTTCCGGTGGCCATTCGGGGTAAGTGCTGATGCTCCTAGGGAGAGAAGAGGTTCTTACTGGTATGGGAGTTGTATGGGCGGCAAATCCCAGCAAGTGAACGTTGGAGGTCTGGTCCTTGTGTGCCTGGAACCCTATCCTTGTGTCGCAGGAAGCCCTGGTAGGTATGTGACCTGGGATGCCCTGGTAGGTATGTGACCAGGGAAGACTTGTTCGTGTGTGGCTAGTCGACTTGTCCTTGCGAGGACAAGAAGAAAGATTTATTGATTATTTTGCGTGTTAACCATCTACCCTTTGTGCAGTAAGTTTTGGACAACACAGGTGGAAGTGGATGGCCTTTCTTCTTCATTGCCAAGGGCAATATGATGTGTTTCACCTGCCTGTGTACTTCTGAGCTTTCGAAAGTGTTTGCAGTCCTCCCTCAGCCATAGATTCGGTCCTAACCTCTTTTGATTGGTTTTTGAATTACGTGATCCCCTTTAGTTGTTTAGGAATAATCTTATGTGAATTGGGTGTTTTGTGTTTAGGGATTCTGTAGATCTTATGATGCTGTGACCCTACTGAGATTCTTGTAATCTCAAATCGTTGTTTTTACTCTTTTTCAGGCTTAGGTACATTCACTGTTCATGGTACCAATGTGTGAGATCAAGGCTGCACGACGGGACGATATCGCATCACATTTGCATACTTGTTACTTGCGCATATAACATGAATGATTGGACAACTTTCTGGTTTATTTTAAGCACTCTCTTTTGCTTGCTATTTCTATTTCCGAAACTTGTTGGAAGATTTCTTGTTGTTTATTTGGATTCCTATGGGACTTGTGTGTTATGAACCCAATGGTTTAATTTAAGAATTCCGCTGATGTTTTATTTACTCCGTATGATACTAGAACATGTGTCCAATATCATGCTCCAATTGTTGATAAGCAATAAGATTAACAAGCTTAAAATCGGTAGTTTATGATTAGCCCGGTGAGATTCAAATTGGTCTTAGGTGTCATTTAGGCTTATTTGGGTTTCACGTCGGTAATGACCTTAATCGGAGCAATTATTAATAGTTAGGAATTTGGGTCGTTACAATAAGAGCCTTAGAAAGAAATGATAGTGACAAGAAGAAATACTAAGTAAGATAGGAAAATAAGTAAGTGATAATAGTACTAGTATTTCTGATAATAATACAAGTATAGATGACTACGGATGTGTAGGATCGTGTCAATGCTATGAGATCAACACTATAACTAAAGAAAATAATTTGCTCGATCTAATTAAGAAAGAAGAAGACAAGGATTTACAAAAAAGGTATCTATTAGAATACGAAACCTATGTTAGAGGTAATAAGAAAGTCAAGCAAAATGAAAGTAAAACGTATAATTTAAACAAAATATTATTTAAAAAGGAAAACAAGAAAGAATTATTAATTTTAGAAGGATTAAAACAAGAAATTCAGTATGTAAAGGAAGAAATAAAAGTTATAAAGGAAGAAATAAAAGTTATAAAGGAAGAATTAGAAAATATAAAATACACTATAAAAGGGAAGGCAAAAATAGAAGATTTTTCAGAAAACAGCACCAAGACAATGAGGAATTTATTAATGTGAGGACCCGTTCCCGGTAATCGGGAACCTCACCGCCATGCAGCCCCGATTGATCCAACTGGTGGACCAAGCGGAACTACACAAGGCTTATCCGAAAACAAAAACAAACTCTGTTTTGTGCATCATAATAAATACATACATTTGAGTATTTTTGTTGCAAAACATGGCACGCATCAATTGATACTCAACATAACTTACAAACAACGGAGTAGCAAACACCTGCAGCGGAAATATCAGATCAGATACAACGGGCCATACGGCCTCAACCATACAACACCGTGAGTCCACACTCACAGATTCCCAGAAATTCACAACAACACTACTTCGTATATATCAAAACATCAGAATATGCAAGCATGTATTGTATACATATGCACCAGCAAAAGTGCACAAATATACATGAAGATGTGAAGGATGCTGAGTCCAAAAATGTGCATGTGCATTTTTCCAGCCCTATGACCAATACCGGGATAGCAACCTCAAAGTTGAATAGCTAGCTCTCACGCCTTAGTCCTGAAACAAAAGGGGGGGGGGGGGGGGGGGGGGGGGGGGGGGGGGTGAGATCAAAGACCTCAGTGGAAGTTACCGCGTCATAAGCATAAACGGTGGAATAGAGACAAAACCAAAGCAGAGTATCAAACATTTATTCAAACCAGTTCAATCCATACTCTTCAATGTAGCCATTATAAGTGCACACACCAAAATGCAAAAGGAGGTAAAAACAGTTTTGATACTTGGCTACTATGTCCAAAACATAACGGGGTGGACACAAACCACTTTTATGTAACCCCCGCTAAAGGGTTACTTAAAAGCCTACTGATGGTTTTCAGTTCCAGCATATATCTAAACAAAACCCCACCATCAGCATTGTCCCAAAATTGAATGGAGAAAACACAATCTGTCACATTCAATTTTGCACACGTATATAACGTCGTAAGATATATATGAAGCATTTATAAGGCCTTTCCCTTCATCGTGCACACAGCACTCAATATACATACACAGCACCACCCATACCTCTCCAAGGTAAGCAACTGTCCTCTCTATAGGACTCCATATACTTACCTAACTTGATCAAGCATTAACCGTCAACTCCAATCGGTACAGTGACCAAAAACAAATTTTTCCAGTATGGGTCATTAAAAGTAAAAATTCATAAGATATTCCATGCATGCATTTAAACATTGCCATCTTAGAATCAGGTGCCAAACATCTCAAAATAATATTCGAAGTATTCAGCCACAATAGAAAAAATGTCTAAGAAGCCGAAAAATCATATCGTATGGAAAGTTGCAAATCCCGTATGAAATTTCATGTACACCAAACAAATCAGCATGTTTCAGCTTTTGAATATCCAGCATTCAAACATGGCCAGAAAATTATCATTTGAACACAATTGTTAAACACAATTCAAGTCATGCCTCCATTCAAACCAAAACATTAGATCATATATGAATTCTGAAAACAAAACATTACGCATATGCAAATGAAACATAAACTCCCACCTCTCGTTGCGTCGATGGTTCTCCAACAATATCCTTGCCTCTATTGATCGATCCAATACCACCTAAACAAGCACAAACCATGCAGCCATACTAAGCATAACCAATCCAGGAATCAAAATGGAAAATAATTGAAAGCAATCCTATGGACCCTCTCACGCTGCACACACATCTACATTCCCCTATCCAATCTAAACACTCAAATCATATCCAATCTAAACAACCAAATCACAGTACTTCAGATACTCTCATTACCAGCCCAACATCACTTCCGCATATAATCAACACACTTCCTATCAGTACTAACCACAACCACTCAATTAACATGAATAACCACACCAACATGATCAACAACATGAAGAAACAACTCCCTGATACTGTTCATCCGAAATTCATACAAGAATCAGAGGTTGTTTCCATGCATTTCCATCCATCAGAAACACTCAATCACATCACTAGCAACTTGAATAAACCAACCAATCCAAAAGAAAACCAAAGATTAAGCACTTACCAACAACTCTGGAATTTTCGTCCAGAATGAAGAACACCTCAAAATCAGGCCTTAGACATCAAAATAACAGTGGAAAAGTGTAGAAAATTGATGGGAAAGTATTTTGGGACAATCCCCCACAAGTTTTTGGGGTCAAATGGAGCAAAGTGTGGATTTTGGTAGGTTGGAAGGGTGAAGGAAGGAGAAAAACGAGTTAGGGCTGGTGGTGTGTGTGTATTCTGCTGGTCACTTATGCAAGAGGAATGTTTAAAGGGTGAAGTGTAAACTTGGGCTGATGGGTAAAGGATGTAGTGAACTTAGGCTGATGGGTTTCAGGCCCAAAGGCTGATAGGTTTTGGCTCAAAAATTCAACAATGCTGGACTGGCCAATCGACAGCCCGTTTCGTCACAAATGAGCCCAATGGGCTCGTATTTGGCCCAAACGGCCCGCGATCGCCCAAAACGGACCAAAATCAACCTGGTTTGTTTTCCACTGACTCAACCTCGATCGTCTAACCTATCTTACTCACACTCATACGTAAACACTCTCATATTCATTATAGGTTCCTTAAAGGCTTCCTACGGCTGTGTTCTCAAACCAACAGTTTAGCATCGGTGCGTTGCTGCTGGCACTAACGCTACCGTTGACGCTGCCACTAACTAGCACTACAATGGATGGGATCTCACAATTAATGCTATATCAAAGATAGAATTTCAAAAATAGTATACGTACGTAATCATAGTAATAAAAGACTTTAAAATAAAAATAAAAGTTTTACTAGATTCCTGAGTAGATCATAATTGTGTCAGAGAAGGATTAATTTCTACTAAATATTATGAAAAAACTAGAGAAAGGTTACACGCAGCTAACAAACAGAAATTAGAAGTTAGATATAAAATAACGAATGCACATATATTGTGAGATTCCGTCTATTGTAGTGCCGGTCAGTGCTAGCGTTAACAGTAGCATTAGTGCCGGCGGCAGCGCGCCGATGCTAAGTGGTTGGTTGTGAACACGGCCGTAGGAAGCCTTTAAGTAACTCATAGTAAATCTGAGAGTGTTTAAGTATGATTGTGAGTGAGATAGGTTAGACGATCGAGGTTGAGTTAGTGGAAAACAAACCAGGTTGATTTTGGTCCGTTTTGATCAACCGCGAGCCGTTTGGGCCAAAATTTTGTGTATTGGGCTGTTGCCATTTTTTTTTCCATTCCCAGCCCTTATGTTATGGCTTTATATACTCAAAGAAGTTGTTGGGCCACTTGGTTAATATTTAACCTCTCACTTCGGCTCATTTGTGATGAAATGGGCCGTTGATTTCACGTTTCAGCCTTGTTGAACTTTTGGACCCCGAAACCCACCAGCCCAAGCCCACAGTTCATCCTTTAAACACTCTTCTTCCAGAAGTGACTAGCAGAACACACACTCATCACCAGGCCTAACCCTTTTTTCTCCTTCCTTCACCCTTCCAACCTACCAAAATCCAAACTTTGTTCAATTTGACCAAAAAAACTTGTGGGGGATTGTCTCAAAACACTTTCCCATCAATTTTCTACACTTTTCCACTGTTAGATTGGGGTTTAAGGCCTGATTTTGAGGTGTTCTTCATTTTGGCCGAAAATTTCAGAGTTGTTGGTCAATGATTAATCTTTGGTTTTCTTTTTGGATTGGTTAGTTTATTAGGTTGCTAGTGATGTGATTAAGTGTTTTTTATGGATGGAAATGCATGAAAACAACCTATGATTCTTGTATGAATTCCGGATGAACAGTATCAGGGGGTTGTTTCTTCATGTTGGTGTGTTTATTCTTGTTAATTGAGTGGTTGTAGTCAGTATTGAGAGGAAACGTGTTGATTATGCGAGGAATTGATGTTGAGCTGGTAATGAGAGTATCTAAATGTAAGGAGTATTGTGATTTAGTTGTTTAGATTGGATAGGGAAATGTAGATGTGTGTGCAGCGTGAGAGGATCCATAGGATTGCTTTCAATTATTTTCCATTTGATTCCTTGATTGGTTATGCTTAGTATGGCTGTATAGTTTGTGCTTGTTTAGGCGGTACCGGATCGAGCGGTAGAGGCAAGGATATTGTTGGAGAACCGTCGACGCGACGAGAGGTGGGAGTTTATGTTTCATTTGCAAACGCGAAATGTTTTGTTTTCAGAATTAAATATGATCAAATGTTTTTGGTTTGAATGGAGGCGTAACTTGACCTGTGTTTAACATTTATATTAGAATCATAATATGCTTGCCATGTGTGAATGCATCAACTGTATATTCAAACCTACAGCATGCTGACTTATTTGGTGTATATTTCCCTTGTGAGAGTTGTGTTCATTGTTACCCTTGGTGAGCAGTCCCTTGTGGGTGATTTGTTGTGATAATATTATGATGATACATGTGTTATTGGGCATGAGAAGTGAGAAGAGATTTTAAAAAGAAAATATATTGTTCCATCCCACTTCGAGAAATGGATTAAAAGTATATGAATTTCCATACGTGTTTTGTGACCTACCATACGATGTTATTTTTTATTTTCATATACATGATTCTCATTGTGGCCGAATACTTTGAATATTATTTTGAGATGTTTGGCACCTGTTTTACAAGCTTGAAATGTTTAATTGCACGCATGGAATATATGATATTTTTTTTGATTTAATAACCCATACGTGATAAATTCACTATTTGGTCACTAACCGATCAGACCTCCCGATTTCCAGTAAGGATCCCGATGATGTTCATACCCTTTTGTAACCCCTGAATGAGTGTTTTTAACCCCGGAAGTCTTCTTTTGAGTGTGATGAATTGTGCTATGTGTTGTGCAATATGTTTTTGGAAAAAAAAAAAAAAAACAAGAGTATCAAATATAAATATTTTCTAGGCACTGTACCGATTGGAATTGATGGTAAAAGCTTGATCAAGTTAGGTAAGTATATGGAGTCCTTCTAGAGAGGACAGTTGCTTACTTTGGAGAGGTATGGTTGGATATATGTATGTATATTGAGTGCTCTGTGCACTATGAAGGGAAAGGCCTTACAAATGCTTCATATATATCTTACGACGTTATATCTATGTGTGCTCAAAATTGAATGTGATAGATTGTGTTTCTGCATTCAATTTTGGACAATACTGATGGTGGGGTTTTGTTTATATATATGCTACAACTGAAAACCATCGGTAGGCTTTTAGGTAACCCTTTAGCGGGGGTTACGTGAAAGTGGTTTGTGTCCACCCCGTTATGTTTTGGATATAGTAGCTAAATATCAAAGCTGTGATTTATGGATCTCTTGTATTTATTCTTCTTATGCCGTTTGGTGTGTGCACTTAGAATGGATACATAGAAGAACATGGATTGTAATGGTTTGAATAAATGTTTGATACTATGATTTGGTTTTGTCTCCATTCCACCGTTTAAGCTTATGACGGATAACTTCCACTGAGGTCCTTAATCTCACCCCCCTCTCTATTGTTTTATTTCAGGACTAAGTTGTGAGAGATAGCTATTCAACTTTGAGGTTGCTATCCCGGTATTGGTCGTAGGGCTGGACAAATGCGCATGCACATCTTCTTTTTTTTTTGACTCGGGATTCTTCACATCTTCTTGTATATTTGGATACTTGTGCATTGTGCTGATATATATAAGAAGTGATGTTACTTTGAGTTCTGGGAATCTGTGAGTGTGGACTCGAGGTGTTACATGTTTATGGCCAAATGGCCCATTGTATGTGATTTGTTATCTTCGCTGCATGTGTTTGATACTCCGTTTTTTGTTGGTTATGCCGAGTACAATTTGATGTGTGCCATGTTTTGAAAAAAAATTCGTATATTGTGTATTTATTACGATTAGCTTAACAGATTTTTACGGTTAAACCTTGTGTAGTTCCGCTTGTTCCACCAGTTGGGACAACCGGGGCTGCACGACGGTGAGGCTGCCAGTTACCGGGTACAAGTCCTTACAAGGTTGGTAGCAGAGCATGGTTATTTTGTGTGCATTGAGTGTAAACTAGTCTTCTTTGTCAATTGCATCACACTCACGACACCTGATGCGAAAGGATTTGGTTTAATTTTTCCGAGCTATTGATACATGTATGAGGATCTAGGAGTGTTAGGGTTTTTCGCTTTTTAGGGTTGATGTTGCAGGATTCGAGGTTAAGGACGACCTCGGATGACAAGTCATCCGAGGCTGTCCTGTATGATGAGTCATTCTTCTATTGAACAGATGACTTATCGTGTGCATATGCAGGCGACGTCGATAGGCTGCTGAGGTTTGTCCCGAGCCTCATGTTATGTTATGTGTGTGACACATGTGCGGTCGGAGATAGGTTCAGGGTAGGTATGGCAGCACCTGGAGCTGCTACATGGTGCATATGAAGCTGCCATGTGGTGCGTCTAAAGCTGCCATGTGGTGTGTCCTGATATTTAATAATTTCTGAAAAATTAGAAAAATAGCCAGAGAATGTATAAAATTCAGAAAAAATAGTAAAAACTGAAAAAATTTCAGAAAAATTATAAAAAATACTAGATTTAATTTGGAGTCTAGTGATATCAAATTTTCATGAATTAGACTTGATTTAATAGGTCAATTAAGTCAAACAAGATCTGAAAAATTAAAGAAAAATATTAAAATTACTCGGTTGGGTTCTGGGTCGATTTTCGGATAGAAGCATATCAAGTTAAGGAGTTAGGAATGTTATTTTATGTGATCTTTTGCTATTGAGTTGTGTTACTAAGGATTCGAGATCATTGTGTGCAGGTGGATTCCTACGATGACAGGACCTTAAGGAATCGATCCGCAATGCCTTCAATAGCTATATGGATGTCAAAACCTGTGAGTGGACGAAACTTTCTTTCTATTACATTAATTGTTGATATGAGAAGTAAAATAATAATAATATGAAATAAATAAACGTGAATTGTGTGCATGAGTTTGTGAAATGCTAAGTTATGCATGAAAACTTATATAACATTT
This sequence comes from Passiflora organensis, assembly GCA_019739055.1. Taxonomy (NCBI): domain Eukaryota; kingdom Viridiplantae; phylum Streptophyta; class Magnoliopsida; order Malpighiales; family Passifloraceae; genus Passiflora; species Passiflora organensis. Next base: position 30,831,654 of record JAEPBF010000087.1, read on the forward strand.
ATCGAGTAGCATGATGTGGTATGAAATGGATGAATATGCCATACTATCAAATGCACTGAGCGCATTCTGGAATTGACATCGGAATGTGGAATGCACTAAGTCCATATAAGGTAGCCTATGTAATCCTTGAAAACTTTATGGGCCTTGTCGCGTGGCATAGAGTAATAAGGTCAGAATGAGTTTTATTTATTTTATTATTAATTAAATTATGAATCAGAATCCTATACTGTGGGGATCGATTAGCTTAGAGCTACCATCATCTAACTCCCCAATATTGTCAGTGGATCGGGCTAGGTATTAAATTGGACATGGTTTTATCTATTACATGACTTGATAAGATAAAATGAATGATAACGAGATTAAAGTGTCATTGACAAACTCCAGTCCTGTCCCTGACTTGGATAGACTAGAAGATATTGCCAAGCACAAATCACGGTTATTTGTTTGCTCTGATGAGTCATGTAACAAAATAAAAGATAAATAACAACTGCAGAGATTCTTAGGATGTTTAAACTATATAGCAAAATTTATTCCAAAGATAAGGATAATATGTAAACCATTATATAATAGGTTAAAAAAAATAATGCTCCGGTTTGGAATGATGAAATGACTAAAGTTGTTAAAGAAATAAAACTAAAAGTAAAATAATTACCCTGTTTAGGAATCCTTTTACAAGATGCTTACCTAATAGTTGAAACCGACACGTCCAAATATGGATATGGGGGAACATTAAAACAAAAGGTAGATGATATAGAACAATTGGTAAGATATCATTCTGGAGTCTGGAATAATGCACAGACAAAATACTATATTGTTAAAAAAAGAAGTTTTGGCGATAGTATTATGCGTAAATACTTTTCAGAATGATTTATTTAATAAAACTTTTTTAATAAGAGTAAATTGTCAATCGATAAAATATATATTAGAAAAGGATGTAAATAATGTATTAAAACAAATATTTGCTAGATGGCAAGCATTACTATCAAATTTTGACTTTAAGATTGAATTTATCACTGGAAAGTTAAATAATCTATCTGATTTCTTATCAAGAGAGTTTTTGCAGGGATTTAAAGATAAAAGAAGAGAAGATTAAAAGCTGCAAGAATAAAAGGAACTATGACTAACTCTGTCGTATATGCACAGGTTAAGATCATAGAAAAGTGTATTGATAACCTACTGGAAATAGACTTTTCTAGAATTAATGAAATAAGAATATTAAGAACAAAGTTAATAGAAGGGATAAATTTAAGTATTAATGATCATATGATAAATCATGATGTCTTAAATGAATATTGTGATTGTAGAGAATATCATAAAATAGAAAAATTTGGAAGAAAAATGATAAGGATAATTGATAAAACTATTGAAGAACATGAAAAAAAAATTAAATTAATGAAAATAAAACACAAAATTGGTAAAAAATAGATAAAAATTACAAAAGTTATAAGAAATATAGAAATAGAAAATTCTTGCAAAAGATAAATGAAAATATCAAAATATTATGTGAATTAGAAGATGATATAGATAAATTGTTAACAGAAAAATGTATTATCAAAGATTCGTCTCGAGAGTGATAATGTTCAAAGAAGAGGACTATCCGAGAAACTACATATTAAACAGGTTTTGAGCGGCGGCTGGGAACACCGTACCAAGCTTACCAACTCGCATACTGCTAGTAAACGAAGTGAATCTAGCATCTTTTAAACACAAGGATGAGTATCTAGCCCTATCCTATATAGTGGTTTTATTGCTATCTGAACTAGTCATATATACATAAATTTATATTTTCCCTTGAATTTTAGTAGTTTATTATTGTCTATAAGTTCTAATTGTTCTATTTGTGTATTTACAGGTAAAGACTTCTCAAATGTTTCAATCACATAGTCATGTGTAAATAGATTTTGATATCCAAATCCCGTTTCATAGATTTTATTTATAGGAAGTTTTGGTATATTCCAGTTTTATAATTTCCGCTCTATGGCAGAAATATGTAATTCCCTAGTATTATCAATATCCATATTTAATTTATCAAGTAAACCCAAAGAACTTTAATTCAAAGAATTTAAGTATATAAAAGCCTATCCTTAACAATCTATCCATGCCAAATTCAATCTATCTCTAATATCAATCATACTCGCATAATAGAAGAGTTATATTGTAATGAAGACAAATTTAAGTCCTAAAGCTAAAATAGAATCACCTAAAGAGACGACTGTTTTAATAGAAAAAAACTATGAACATGTTAATATTCATATACCAAAACTAATAAATTGGAACCAAATAACTTACCCAGACAACTGGCAAATATTAAACATAGTTCCACCAAAGCCAATCCAACCGAGAACTCAACCTATTGAAATAATAGAAAATGATAAAGGACATGCGGAAATAATATTTAAAAAAAGAATAGAACTACCTAGAAGATATCTGTCAAGTAGGTATGAAACACTATTAAAATTAGAAAAACAACCATCGCTCAAAGGAGTAGATTAGAATAAAAGTATTCCTCAATCTTACTATACGGCAACCTCGTCAGTAAAAGATAAAAAAGAATCACCTCTTATGTCTCATACTCACTGTGATATGACAAATGCTAGTAATTATAACGAACAATTATAATGACTAATTTTGAATTAGATACAATGGTTATCATTAATAAATATTTTGATGACAAAAATAATGATAAACGACAACAGTATCTTCGAGAAGTACTCTCGAAGATAAGGGAGGAAATATGGCAAGACTATACAGACGAATTAACATACTATGAAGCTCATACTGACTTTTTTATCTGGTGGAAAGGCAGAAAAGAAAACTACATAAAAGAGATAATGGAAATAACTGAAGAAATAAATGAAACATCTTCTAGTTATAAAACATGGGTAAAAACCAAAACCTAAACAGTAGAAAAATCCAGATATCCACCCTTTGAAGAAGTAGCTATTGATTGGAATGGAAATACGATCGTAGCAGCTCCCTTCAAAGAAGCCGACAACTCAGACTTGGGAAAAATAAAAAGTCTAAATAATTATACAAACCAGATGCTACAACTAATAGCGCAATAGCTAGAATATCTAGAACTTAGTTAGGAAAAGAAAGAAGTAAAAATAGAAAAATCATTAATAAAACCAAACGAGGATATAAAAAACTTTAAATTAGGTCATGAAGATGAGTTATTGAAAAAGATAATAAAACAATTAGAATTTCTAGAATTATCTTTAAAATCTCAAATAACAGCCATCTCTGAAACAGATAGTGAGTCTAAATCAAATAATTCTGAAATAGAAAAAATAACGGAACAATTTAAAAAAAAATTAGAAGTAGATAATATAAGATTATATGATCGACCTAGAATACAACATTATTATCCGAGACCTTCACCACCTGATATACAAAATGAAGAAAGGTATTCTCATGGTAGTTACGATGGAAAGAGTATTTATGAATGGAACTTATATGGTAAAATAGAACACGGAATAACAGATATGTTAAATGAAATGTGTATGGTAGCCACTGCTTACAAAATAGTAAATAATAGCGAGAGAGAAATAACTAGAATAATAACATCTGGATTCACAGGACAGCTAAAAGGTTGGTGGGATAACTATTTATCCCCATTAGAGAAAAATGAGATACTTATGACAGTAAAACCCGAAATAAGAGAAGGACAAACATACACCGTAGAAAACTCCTTTCCAACCTTAATATACGCCATAACCAAACACTTTATAGGAAACCCTCAGAGTATAGCCGAGAAAGCTTCAATAATTTTGACAAACTTAACCTGTCCAAAGTTACAAGATTTTAGATTGTATAAAGACATATTTCTATCTAAGATATTCCTTAGAGAAGGTTGTCAACAATCATATTGGAAAGAAAGGTTTATAGCAGGCTTACCTAGATTGTTTTCCGATAGAGTCAGAAACAGAATAAAAAGTAAATTCAATGATAATACTATTCATTATGATATAACCTATGGAGATCTAATTACAGAAGTTAATACGGAAGGTTTAAACCTATGTGATGAATTAAAGCTAAAATCAAAATTTAAACAAGACAGACTTAGTGGAAGAAAAGAATTAGGATTTTTTTGTACCTAGTATGGATATGAGAAGACATCGGCCCCTTCTGCAAAACATGAAGAAAAAAAAAATTAAGAAAACAAGAATAAATAAATATCAGAAACCCTATAGGAAAATATATGAAAAATTAAGATACGAAAAATCTAGATATAATAAAAAGAAAGTAGTAAGAAAAAATAATAATGATTGGAAACAAGGACCAACGTGCTACAGATGTGGAAGATTCAGTCACTATTAAAAGAATTATCCTCTAATAAAAAGAGTAAGAGCCTTAGAAATTAACGATAGTGATAAAGAAGAAATACTTAATTTAATAGGAAAAGAAATTAATGATAGTAATAGAAGTACTTCTGATGATAATGAAAGTTTAGAAGACTGTGGATGTATAGGACCATGTCAATGCTATTAATTAAATACCTTAACCAAAGAAAATAACTTGCTCGACTTGATAATGAAAGAAGAGGACAGAGATTTGCAAAAAAGATACCTGCCAGAATACAAAGCTTATGTTAAAAACAATCGAAAAGTAAGAAACAAAGATAATAAAATATATAATCTAAATGAAATACTATTCAAAAAAGAAAACAATAAAGAACTACTAACCTTAGAAGGTCTAAAGTTAGAAATACAAGATATCAAAGAAGAAATAAAAGTCATAAAAGAAGAATTAAGTAATATGTAATATAATATAAAAGGGAAAGCAAAAATAGAAGACTTTCTAGAAAGTAGCAATAAAAATAAAGAATTTGTTAATGCTATATCAAAAATAGAATTCAAAAAATGGTACACCTATATAACTATAGTTATAAAAGATTTTAAAATACAGATAAAAACTTTATTAGACTCTGGAGTAGATTATAATTGTGTAGGAGAAGGATTAATCCCTACTAGGTATTATGAGAAAACTAGAGAAAGACTACATGCGGAGAGCAAACAGAAATTAGAAGTTAAATATAAAATATCAGATGTACATAAATGTAACCAAGGAATATACTTTAAAAATACCTTTTTATTAGTTAAAAACCTATCTCAAGGTTTAATATTAGGAACTCCTTTCCTAACTCAAATATACCCCTTCAAGGTAGATAGTAAAGGTTTAAATATGAAAATTTTAGGTAAACAAATTACCTTCGAATTTTGTAAAAAATATACAAGAAAGAGACATAATTATAATGAAAGAATTAGGAATTAAAAATTAAATTTTTACTAATAAATAAAAAGAAACATTTGTACTCTTTAATTAATAAATTAAATTATACAAAAATAGAGGAAGACCGACAAAATGAAGGAATAGTAAAACAAATAGCACAACTACAAAAACAGATCGAAAGCGAAGTTTGTTCAAATTGACCCAGTGCCTTTTGGAATAGAAAAAGACATATCATTGGATTACCTTATGAAAAGGATTTTAAAGAAGAAAATATACCAACAAAGGCAAGCCCAATTCAAATGAATTCAGAATTATTGGAATATTATAAGAAAGAAATAAAAGAATTGTTAGAAAAAGGTCTAATAAGAGTCATCAAGTCCCTGTGATCTTGTGCTGCCTTTCATGTTCAGAATCAAGCAGAACTAGAAAGAGGAGCCCCTAGACTAGTCATAAATTACAAACCTTTAAATAAAAATTTACAATGGATTCGGTATCCTATTCCAAATAAAAGAGATTTGATAAAAAGACTGTCAGGAGCAATTGTATTCTCAAAATTTGATATGAAGTCAGGGTTCTAGAAAGTTCAAATACGTGAAGAAGATAGATATAAAACAACTTTTACTGTTTCTTTTGGACATTACGAGTGGAACGTAATGCCATTTGGGTTAAAAAATATGTTTATTCATAATTTCAGAACATGATGAATAACATATTTAATCCCTATTACAAGTTTACTATTGTTTATATAGATGATGTTTCAGATATTCAAAGTCAACTACGGAACATTTCAGACATGTTAGGAAATTCTTAAACATAGTAAAAGAGAATGGACTGGTAGTAATAGCTACAAAGAGTAAAGGTGTTCATCGGGACGGGATGGTAATTTCCGACCCATTTATTTCGGGAAAAAAATTTCCCGCGGGAAGTATTTCCCAAAGATTCTAGTTCCGATCGATAAATTATAATAGGTTATTTTGTTATTGACCTACTCAGTCGGGGAAAGTAATATTCCGCGGGAAAATTTTCCCGAAAATTGTCATTCCGATCGGGAAATTTTTTTGCCTTATTTTGTTACCGACCTAACCCGACCCAACCCGTGATAAATACATGGCGGGTCGGAAAAATAAAAATTTCAACTGACAATACAAATAAGTGGTAGACCATTGGAAAATAGAAATACATTCAAGTATCGATTCCAAAAGGAAGAGATAATTCAGTGAGTGCAAATGAGCAGTCTTCCGTAAAGACATACATTCAAATTCAATTGGGCATATGGACGTCTCTGCGCTTGAGTATCTCAACGCCAAAATAATCCATCTGACCTTTAACTGCAACATGAGGCTTCCCAACTTTCACTCTTAACAGCAGATATCTGGGGATATTTGGTTAGGGTGGTGACGCAATCAGTTGAGCCACTGACTCGAGAAGATTGTGCGGTGGCCCTTCAACAATTTTCTTTGCTATAATATTAGGTAAATGGTCAAAACAAAGATCATCTCAACTAAATGACTAACAATCATCAGAACAAGAACTTTTAACAGTCATAGGTTTTATTTATAACAAGTAGAATACAAAGCAGAAATTATACCGGTAAATATCAGAATAGCTGATTGTATCCGACAGGGAATCGGAATCCCCAGCCAAACGGAGATCCATCCAGGCATCCATATCTATCAAGAACTTCTAACCCAATGTCTTCCCCTCGGGTGTCACCCCATGCAAACCAAGAAACTTCAATCCTCTAAGAATGAGCTTGTCTCCCCCGACTAGCAGCTCATCGCCTTCCATCACTAGACGATTATGAAACTACAAAATCTGCTATCGGCCTCGAGCATATCGGTCCCCATAATTTATGAGTAAAAATTAGTAAAAATGGCAATATGCTAGTTGTTATAATATATAAATGAATAAGAGCTAAAAGTATGAAAAAAATAAGTGCCAACTACTGCCAATGTCTGGTGGTTGGTTCCTCACAGTGACAAGCTTAGGGGTCGGCTCTATTAGGCTATTAGCTACAAGTTGCAAAGTGGAACCACATTAGTTAATAGTTAGTAAGGAAATAAGTAATTATAAAGAATAATAAACTAACTCAATAAGGAATCCGATAATAATAAAAAAAATAGTGATACTCACATCTGACACAACACCCCCGAGACACCCATGTGTTTCTTCATACTTTAATTGGTGAGTCCACTACCAAATCTGCCACATCTACATCAAGTTATAGTAATTAGTTCAAGAGGGGTACTGGGTAGACAAAGAAATAAAAACAACAACAGTTATATTGCAGTAATCCACTCACCAGCTTCAAGCTTCTCTATGTCTATAGAAGTTTCTTCGAAACTAATATACGAAACACCAATATTGAGCCAGTCTTATGTGCAAATAAGTGCTTGGACAAGTTTAGGAGACAATGAACTTCTATAGGGATGAAGAATTTTGCCACCAGTGCTGAAGGCCGACTCTGAAGCCACTATTGAAATTGGGACAGCAAGCACATCCTTGGCCATGGAAGATAGTACAGGAAACCTTGGGGCATTCAGTTTCCACCAACAAAGGATATCAAAATCCTATGAATAATCTTCCACATCCTCACTATCATATTTCTCCAACTCAGACTTGCTTTCAGTTTAACGGTTATCACCATGCTTGCTTTTCTTCCACAATGTCATCATCTCCAGTTGAGCTTTCTTCCTATTTTCCATGACCGTCTCATCTGGTAAAATCATCGAATGGTCCTGAGAAGTTGTGGAAGTGACCTCATCTATCTTACTGGATTTGTGGGAAACTAAAGTTTCATTTGATGGAAATAGCAAAGCCCTATATGCATGGAATAACTCCTGACATGCATTTTTTATCTTCTGTCAAATCGTCTTACCAACAGATTCACCATATGCTTGTTTGACTGAAAACTCTACATAATCAAATTTGCTTCTAGGATCTAAAATTGAGGCAACATATGTAATCATATTACATTTGTCAATATCACCCCAATATTTATCTCATTTATACTTCATATTTTCAGCCATGATGCATAAATCCTGATCTGGACTATTGACCCACTGATTCAATAACCTCAGAACATCTAAAATTTCATCTAAGCAACCACTACTTGTAACATAAGATGTCTCAGATACAAATTTAGTCAATTCATTAAAATTAGCAAGACAATGGCATAACTTCTTGGCGGCCTCCCAATCTTCTTGATCAAGAGTACCTGTCCAATCTTCACCCATAGGCACTGACTTATCCCGATCCATTATTTCCATATCAGCACGAAAATAATCATCAACTTCACTAAACCTCTCAAAGACACTTTCAAACCTACAAGCTAACTCTAACATCTCATAAGTTGAATTCCACCATGTAGGTACATCCAAAGACAACAAAGCTTTAGTAGTAATTCCTTCTGCTTCCACTCAAGTTTTAAACCTCTGCAACCTAGATGGTGAACTCCTAACATATCTAACAGCCTTTCTTATTTTTTATATAGACTTCCCACTGAATTTTAGTCCATCATTTACTACCAGGTTCACAATATGTGCAACAGACCTAACATAAATATATTTACAACCGAGAATACTACCCTTCCATTTTGCAAATTTTTTTTTTATTGAAGCTACTGCCACATCATTGGCAGAGGCATTATCCATGGTTATTGTAAATATTCCAGTTTCACCCTACTCAATCAAACACCTCTTAATAGAAGAAGCTATCTTCTCTCCCTTATGACTACTAATGGGACAAATATTCAAAATTGCTTTCCTCAAAATCCAATCAACATCTATAAAATATGCTGCCAGGCTCATATAATTAACTTTTTGGACAGAAGTCCAAGTATCAGTTGTCAGACAGGCCCTGTGACAATTACTAGTCAAATATTGCCTAAACCTCTTCTTCTCCTCTATATATAGCTGAAGGCAATCCCTGGTTACAGTTGACCGCGAGGGCATTCTGAACCTAGGACATGCAGTCAACATCACTTTCCTAAAGCCCTTTGTCTGTACAAATTTTAAAGGTAACTCATCAGACACAATCATCTCTGCAATTGACCTTTGTAAAGCCTCACTGTCAAACCTATATGTTCCAATAGTTTCCCTACCATTCCCAACACCACCATCTTCATCATCATACTGAATGCTAATTTGTGACTGCCCCAAAATGGTATGCTTCCTAAGACAACTATTGGCATGAAATATTAGCCTAAAAGTCTCATATTTTTTTGGATCAGCCTTGAACTCCTTCCCACAATATTTACATTTAGCCATCACAAATCCACTAGGTAACACTATTCTAGTGAAATTATCCCATGATTCTGATTTACACCTAAACCTACCACCATCTGAAACATTATGTTTTTCTACAACTATAGGCTCATCAAACGGTTGTGTATTCATTTTCCTAGGTTTTAAAGTCTAAAATTAGTAATTTAAATTCGATCACAATACAAAATTCTAATTCCCAAAGGAAATTACTCAAGCAGAACAGAAGGAAAAGAAAAAACATGCATAACATACAGTAAGTTTCATGCAACTCATAATGTATCTCATCATCATTTCCTTAAACAAGAATTGTCTGGAATAGAGGATGAATGCCAAGAACAAGACCGAGACGATGTGGTGTTGATTCTAAGATCCAGGAATAATTGATCAGGATAAGAATGAGCAATGCCTATTTCACTTATTTCTAGATTTTTGAATCAGGATCACATCGCCTGGTTCTTATTATGGTCACTCACCCTCCATTCCAGACATTTCTTATGAAACAAGCAATAGCAATCACACATTCAAACTAGTAATAATAACCAACTACCTAACACAACAACACTATATAAGCACTAACACATAACAGATTAGCATAAGGCGAGGCAATAAGGCAATAACCTAAAGTCATAAACAATGTGCATAGGAACTCAGAATGTAGTATCATCACCGTTCCATCTGGATTTGGCACATCCAATAGCCCGGGAAGTGTGTACTGGGAGTGGTACGTGGCATTGTTACACCAGATGTATGATGCCCGTGGCATCCTTAGGACACTTAGCTCCATAACTTCGGGTTTCCAGCCTAAACACCACTCCCAATACACACTTCCTGGGCCATTTAGATGTCCCAAACCCGCACACCCACATAGCAAACATACAAAAAACATAACATGGGATATGACAAATTAGACCTATGCATGTTTCTAGTCCACTGCTTATCCTATCCTATATACCTAACAATCATTAAGTTGGTTAACAACCTATATCCTATCCTATGCAGGCTCAACACACAACAAATTAGCATAAGGTAAGCCATAAGGCGAAGCAATAAAACCATAAGGCAAGCTATAAAACCACATAATAGGAACATTCATATACCAACAAGCAGCATCCAACAATGATAAATAAACATTATACATATGTAATAAATAATATAAAATAGCAATAGCCAATACAATAGGTTATATCACCAATTCAACAACATGCATCAATAATTATATACAATATACAATAAAGTAAAATAAAAGTAGTTTAGACTTCACAAAACCTGTTATGCGTTTGTTACACTGTTGAACACTCCTACTTGACTCTCTCTCGGTGTCACGAAATATCAACGATCAGACGCCCAACCCAACCATCCAGTGTCTGAACTCCTATTCACTCAAATGACTCATGGTTGTCCTGCACATTTAAAGTATTTGTTAATTCCCTAACATACGTGATCAATTAACAACTAGAAAAAAATTATCAAAACTAACAAAACCTAAAAATTAGAATAATTTACCTAATTTACCGATTTGGGGGTGTAAAAAAGGTTGAATTAGAATTAGGGTTTCAATAAAGATTGGGGGGCCAACTTAGGTTTCAAGGATGAATTTGGGGATGGATTACGAAAATTGATCGATTAGTGTTTACAAATTAGGGGTTTTCAAAATCAAACCCCCCAAATCGATAAGATCCACTCCAGAAACTCTAAAGACACAACCAGAACCAAAAATGAAGGACAAATTAGGAAAAAATAGTCGATTAGGGTTTTTAATTTGAGACTTTTCCAAATCATACCCCCAAATCGACAAAAACCACCCTAAGGTCCCTATAAACACAAAGTAAATAGACGGATGCACAAAGGAAACAAGGCGAAGTCAGACTGGAGACAAGACGAAGTCAAACACACAAACAAATACTGAGGGATAAGGATGAAAAGAAAGAAATATATAAGTTGGAGGAGAAGACAATGGAATAGAGGAAGAGGGAAGGGAACCCAAACAACAGTTTGAGTTTGATCGGATCAAAGATTCAAAGGGAGAGAGAGAAAGTGGGTCATGGGCGGCTGATCAGGAGGTATTGTTCACGACTAACGGACTGAGACAAGAAGAGACGAAGAAGGGATTCGGGGGACCAGGGGTAAAAATGAAAAAAAAAATTGGGGAAGGGTCTTTTATACTCAGCAGTCGGGTCAGTAACCGACAGTCCCGATATGTCGTTTTTTTTTACCAACTAAAGGAGTCGGTAAAAAAATTACCGACCCGTATTTCCCGCATCCAACCCCCTCTCCCGGCTGATTTACAGACCAAAATAAGTCAGTCGGGAATTTTCCGCCAGGTCGGATAAAAATGAACACCCCAAACAAAGATAAAGTTATTCCAGAGAAAAATTAGATTCTTAGGATATAATATAGTTCAAGGGACTTTTATTCCCATAGACAGAAGCAAAGAATTTTCTAGTAAATTTCCTGATGAAATAAAAGATAAACAACAGCTGCAAAGATTCTTAGGATGTTTGAATTACATTGCAAACTTTATTCCTAATATAAGGATAATATGTAAACCATTGTATAGGAGATTAAGAAAAGATGCTCCTAGTTGGGATGATAATATGACTAATATAGTAAAACATATAAAAGAAAAAATAAAACAACTACCATGTTTAGGTATTCCTCAGGAGAATGCATATTTAATAGCAAAGACGAATGCGTCTGAAAATGGTTATGGAGGAATATTAAAACAAAGAATAAATAACAAAGAACAGTTAGTTAGTTATTACTCGGGAATCTGGAATAAAGCACAAGATAATTATTCTATTGTTAAAAAGGAAGTTTTAGTTGTTATTCTATATGTTAATACTTTTCAAGATGACTTATTTAATAAAACTTTATTAATAAGAGTTGATTGTCAATCGACTAAATTTATACTAGAAAAAGATGTTAAAAACCTGGTATCGAAACAGATATTTGCAAGATGGCAGGCTCTGTTTCTAATTTTGACTTTAATATTGAATTTATTAAGGAAAAATTAAATAATTTACCTAATTTCTTATCAAGAGAGTTTCTGCAGGAAAATAAAAGATAAAAGAATTGAAGAACTAAAAGCTGAAAAATAAAAGGTATAATGTCTGATCGTATTGTTTGTGGGTTAGAATAATCGAAAAATGCATTAATAGTTTAATGGAAATAGACTTTTCTAGAATAAACAAAGTTAAAATATTAAAAACAAAACTGATAGAAGGAATAAATTTAAGCATTAATGATCATATGATTAATCACACCGCATTAAATGGATATTGTGATTGTGAAGAGTATAATAAAAGAGAAAAGTTTGGAAGAAAAATAATAAGAATAATTGAAGAACATGAAAGAGAGAATAATTAAATTAATAAAATTAAAACAAAAAATTAGAATAAAAATAGATTTAAATTGGGAAAAGTATAAAAGATATAGGAAGAGAACATATTTTCAAAAAATAAATACAAATGAAAAAATATTATGTGAATTGGAAGATGATATAGATAAATTGATAACAGAAAAATGCACTATCAAAGATTCCACTCAAGAGTAGTAATATTCAAAGAAGAAGACTACCCCAAAAGCTACAAAATAGACAGATTTTGGGTAACCGAAACTTTATCAAAAGATAAAATGGAGGTAACAAGAACTTATCGCTATCAAAGTTTGTTCAGTGTAAGGCAGCAGGCTCAAGAAAAAGGAAAAAGAAAAAAGAGTTTTAAAAAGAGAGTTAAAAACGGTATGAAGGTTTTGAATAAAAAAATTAGAGAAAAGAAAAATATAGGTGATCTAAGCATATCTGAACTAAAAAGCATGGAAGAATACATTTTAGATAAATATAATAAGCTAGCTATTTTAACAGTTTAAAAAAGATGGATAAAAAGAAGTCTCTGACGGCCATGCTGGCTAGCCGAGCCTCGTCTTCAATAGATAAAAAGTATCCAAATTCTCCTCTCTCTTCTCCTTCTTCTTCTTCTTCTTCTCCTTCTTCTCCTTCTTCTCCATCTTCCCTGATTCAACCTAGTTACTACTTTGCCCTAGTAACTTCTGACCAAATAAAACGAAAAACTTTGGTGCCTCTACCTATATACCCTCAAAGATCTCCCCAATCCATCACCACTATAGCACCACCCCCTACTATTACAGAGTTAGCCACTCAAAAGGAAAAAACATACTTATATACCCACAAAAGTGATAAAAAAATCATAAAACTCGAGAAAAATAATGAGAAAAAGGAGATAAAAGAGCTCACTAGCCAAATCTTTCCACCAAAAGAATTCCATCTGTTAGACCATCCCTATAAAACTCGTCTTTTCTATGAGCAGATTGTCCTAGAGACTCAGTTCGTAGAAATCATACATACTATGCTCAAAAAATTCCCTGACCAGATTGCATTCTCACGAATAAAAATCATAAGAGTTATGACTAGAGAAGAATGGAGACAACATCCATTCACAAACATAATCTTCTCTGCCAAAATCCCTGATCAACAGCTTGCTGGATACAATTACTATGATTATCAGAATGCTTGATTAAGAGTTCTTTGCTATAAACCTATGTATCATGCATGGTTTATATATTTCTCAAAGACTTATGAAAGAGTTTTCTGTAAGACCCATCTCAGGATTATTTCAAAGCAGTATTAAAGATTTAATAAAAGTGTTCTCATATCATTCCGATTTAGAGGATATAACTTCAGTCCTCTATTACAGTTCTTAATTACTTTTGCTGTTTCATGAACTGTCTGCTGGGACTTAGCAAAAAATTGTGATACAACTGTTCAAATAACCTACTTGGTCCAAAGAATAAAACAGAAAAATTGGCCCAAGTATGAGACTTCAAGAGCTGATGTTCAAGTAGTGAAGAATCTTCTGAAACTCACTAAGCAAGAGATTAAAAGGGTACTTGACCCTGTTAAAAAGGATAAAGAAGATGAAGACATGATCTCCAGAGCATCTTCTCTGGAAAAGTTAAAAGAAATTTATGGCCAAAAGGGAAAAACTGTTGAAGAAGAAGATAACGATCCTTTTACAAATCATGATCCGGATCGCGATCTGCTTCTAGATTACCACAATGGCTAGTGGGATATAACGTAAGAGCTGACATATGAGCAAGGAAAAGGATAAAGACAAGTGGCAGACAAGATAAGATAGGTGACCAGCCAAAGAAGATAAAAGATAAGATGGCCAACAATGATAAAAAATTCCTCTATAAAAGTAAAATAAAACGAAAAACCTTGGTGCCTCTACCTATATACCCTCAAAGATCTCCCCAATCCATCACCACTATAGCACCACCCCCTATTATTACAGAGTTAGCCACTCAAAAGGAAAACACAAACTTATATACCACAAAAGTGATATAAAACTCATAAAAATCGAGAAAAATAATGAGAAAAAGGAGATAAAAGAGCTCACTAGCCAAATCATTCCACCAAAAGAATTCCATCTGTTAAACCATCCCTATAAAACTCGTCTTTTCTATGAGAAGATTGTCTTAGAGACTCAGTTCGTAGAAATCATACATACTGTGGACAAAAAATTCCCTGACCAGATTGCATTCTCACAAATAAAAATCATAAGAGTTATGACTAGAGAAGAATGGAGACAACATCCATTCACAAACATAATCTTCTCTACCAAAAACCCTGATCAACAGCTTGTTGGATACAATTACTATGATTATCAGAATGCTTGGTTAAGAGTTCTTTGGTATAAACCTATGTATCATGCATGGTTTATATATTTCTCAAAGACTTGTGAAAGAGTTTTCCATAAGACCCATCTCAGGATTATTTCAAAGCAGTATTAAAGATTTAATAAAAGTGTTCTCATATCATTCAGATTTAGAGGATATAACCCCAATCGTCTATTACAGTTCTTAATTACTTTTGCTGTTTCATGAATTGTCTGCTGGGACATAGCAAAAAATTGTGATACAACTGTTCAAATAACCTACTTGGTCCAAAGAATAAAACAGAAAAATTGGCCCAAGTATGAGACTTCAAGAGCTGATGTTCAAGTAGTGAAGAATCTTCTGAAACTCACTGAGAAAGAGATTAAAAGGGTACTTGACCCTGTTAAAAAGGATAAAGAAGATGAAGACATGATCTCCAGAGCATCTTTTATGAAAAAGTTAAAAGAAATTTATGGCCAAAAGGGAAAAGCTGTTGAAGAAGAAGATAACGATCCTTTTACAAATCATGATCTGGATCGAGATCTGCTTCTAGCTTACCACAATGGCTAGTGGGATATAACGTAAGAGCTGACATATAAGCAAGGAAAAGGATAAAGACAAGTGGCCGACAAGATAAGATAGCTGACCAGCCAAAGAAGATAAAAGATAAGATGGCTAACAATGATAAAAGATTCCTCTATAAAAGTAGTGGCACACAATAAAACTTACTTTTCCAAAAGGGTATGTATTATTACATAAAAGCAAGGATACAATTGTAAACTCCAAAAAGTCCTCCCGCTATATATGGAGTTCTTACGTTTCATTCAGGACACACTCAAATCATCAATGATATTCTCAATTTGAAATATGTCTGCACTCTCCAAGTTTTATCTCTTGATCTCTATAATATATAAAGTGTTTAGCTAAACACTACTCCTATCCTTAAGAGTCACCATAGCCTAGTTCAATCTATACTTGAAAAATTGATCTTGCCCTAGATTTTATTTGTAGGAATTTTTGGTATATTCCAGTTTTGTAATTTTTGCTCAATGGCAAAAATATGTAATTCCCTAGTATTATCAATATTCATATCTAATTTATCAAGTAAACCCAATGCCCTAGTGGTGATTGATTGGGGAAATCTTTGAGGGTATAAAGGTAGAGGCACCAAGGTTTTTTCATTTTATTTGGTAAGGAGTTACTGGTGCAGTTACTAAGGCAGAGTAGTAACTAGGTTGAATCAGGGGAGAAGGAGAAGAAGGAGAAGAGGGAGGTGGAGACAACATCCATTCACAAACATAATCTTCTCTGCCAAAATCCCTGATCAACAGCTTGCTGGATATAATTACTATGATTATCAGAAAGCTTAGTTAAGAGTTTTTTGGTATAAACCTACATATCATACATACCTACATATCATACATGGTTTATATATTTCTCAAAGACTTGTCAAAGATTTTTCCCTCAATGGTGGATCAGTTGGTTCAATACTGTAAGACCGATCTCAGGATTATTTCAAATCAGTATTGAAGATTCAATAAAAGTGTTCTCACATCATTCCGATTTAGAGGATATAACCTAAAATCCTCTATTACAGTTCTTAATTACTTTTGTTGTTCCATGGATTGTCTGTTGGGACTTAGCAAGAAATTGTGATACCACTGTTCAAATTACCCACTTGGTCTAAAGAATTAAAAAGAAAAATTGGCCCAAGTATGAGACTGCAAGAGCTGATGTTCAAGCAGTGAAGAATCTTCTGAAACTCACTTACCAAGAAATTAAAAGGGTACTTGACCATGTTAAAAAGGATAAAGAAGATGAAAACATGATCTCCAGAGCATCTTCTTTGGAAAAGTTAAAAGAAATTTATGGCCAAAAGGGAAAAGCTGTTGAAGAAGATGATGATGATCCTTTTGCAAGTCATGATCTGGATCGAGATCTGCTTTTAGCTTACCACAATGGCTAGTGGGACATGTGTAAATAGATTTTGAAATCCAAATGGTAGCGGAGCCACATTGTAGGGCAATACTTAGGATAAAAGGGGAGTTGGTAAGCTTGGTATGGTGTTCCCGACAATAGCAGGAGGCAAAGTGTGAGACCCCGTCTTTTTGATAGTCTAGTCAGCAGTCGAATTTAGTTAGATTGTTCGGATTGGTCCATTTGAGTGAGTTGACCATTTGACCGTCATAGCTGACCTTTTGACCGAGTGACGTGGACATAGTCATAGAGCCTAGGTGTCATGTTTAGAATATTTAGAACGTCATGTCGTTGGTGGTATGTCGATAATTTGCACGACGTGTCGTTTTGGAGATTTAACGTGCATTAGATTAATTAGTCGATTGATGCATTGTTTGAGGTTTGAGTCCTGAGGATATAGCCCAATCTACTCTTTTGACCCGTATAAAAATTTTTGGAGGCCCGTTTTGAGTGGCCGTAGGCCTTTGGGCCGATTTACCGTTCGTGGGCCCGATTTCAGTTTCTCGAGTCCAATTCCGTTTTAAAAGCCCGACTTCAATATTTTGAGCTTTAAATTTTTATTTTACCTCAGTTATGATATAATTGGGCTATTTTATTAATAAGGCAGGTTAGGAGAATTTTAAAAAAAAAAAAAAAAAAAAAAAAAAAAAAAGAGGTCAAAGTCAACAGATGAACAGTAAAAAGTCAAAGTCCAAAAAAAAAAAATGCAAAATTTCAGAAACACCCCCACTTATTCTTCCCCCTTAGTGCACGGGAGACAGCAGAAAAAAGCAAGCCATTTCCCCCATTTTGTTCCATTTTGCCAAGAACACAAAGCTCCCAAAACCCAAAAATCCTCCCAATTCATTTCAACATCAAATTAAGGAGTGGGTCTTGTTCCAGAACCTAAAACCAACCTTCCTCCTTGAATTTCCTCAGGTATGGTGTTTGTTTATAGGGGTTTTTCATTTATTTAGGTATTATTTTGTATTTTCGGATTTTATGAAGTTTTACTTGATTTCTTCATTGTGTTGGGATGAAGTTGGTGAGAGGCGTCTTGACAGTCCAGAGTTAGTGGACCAGGCTACTCAACAGGTTGCTTTGATTAGAGAGCGGTTGAGAGTAGCTCAGAGCAGACAAAAGAGTTATGCAGATCACCGTAGACGAGACTTGGAGTTTGCAGTGGATGATATGGTATTCTTGAAAGTAGCGCCTTGGAAGGGAGTGATCAGATTTCAGCAGCGGGGCAAGCTAGCCCCAAGGTATATTGGTCCTTACCGTATTGTTGACAGAGTTGGCCCAGTGGCATACAGTTTGGAGTTACCGCCACAGTTAGAGAGGATCCATAACGTCTTCCATGTGTCCATGTTACGGAAGTACGTGCCGGATCCATCTCATATATTGGAGACACCACCGATCGAGATTGCCAATGATTTATCTTATTCGACTCAGCCAGTGACCATAGTGGATAGAGCGGTGAGACAGTTACGCAGCCGCAGTGTGCCTATGGTTTATGTTTTATGGCGTAGTGACCGTATGGAAGAGAGGACTTGGGAACCAGAGCAGTTGATCAGACAGCAGTATCCACATTTGTTTGAGGATTCCGGTAAGTGAATTTCGGGGACGAAATTATTATAAGGAGGGGAGGATGTGAGACCCCGTCTTTTTGATAGTCTAGTCAGCAGTCGAATTTAGTTAGATTGTTCGGATTGGTCCATTTGAGTGAGTTGACCATTTGACCGTCATAGCTGACCTTTTGACCGAGTGACGTGGACATAGTCATAGAGCCTAGGTGTCATGTTTAGAATATTTAGAACGTCATGTCGTTGGTGGTATGTCGATAATTTGCACGACGTGTCGTTTTGGAGATTTAACGTGCATTAGATTAATTAGTCGATTGATGCATTGTTTGAGGTTTGAGTCCTGAGGATATAGCTCAATCGACTCTTTTGACCCGCATAAATATTTTTGGAGGCCCGTTTTGAGTGGCCGTAGGCCTTTGGGCCGATTTACCGTTCGTGGGCCCGATTTCAGTTTCTCGAGTCCAATTCCGTTTTAAAAGCCCGACTTCAATATTTTGAGCTTTAAATTTTTATTTTACCTCAGTTATGATATAATTGGGCTATTTTATTAATAAGGCAGGTTAGGAGAATTTAAAAAAAAAAAAAAAAAAAAAGAAAAAAAAAAGAGGTCAAAGTCAACGGATGAACAGTAAAAAGTCAAAGTCCAAAAAAAAAAATGCAAAATTTCAGAAACACCCCCACTTATTCTTCCCCCTTAGTGCACGGGAGACAGCAGAAAAAAGCAAGCCATTTCCCCCATTTTGTTCCATTTTGCCAAGAACACAAAGCTCCCAAAACCCAAAAATCCTCCCAATTCATTTCAACATCAAATTAAGGAGTGGGTCTTGTTCCAGAACCTAAAACCAACCTTCCTCCTTGAATTTCCTCAGGTATGGTGTTTGTTTATAGGGGTTTTTCATTTATTTAGGTATTATTTTGTATTTTCGGATTTTATGAAGTTTTACTTGATTTCTTCAATTCCTCTTTCTATTTGTGGTTGAATTAGCAAGATTAGATGTCCCTTAACATATCCTGATACCTTAGATTGATTGAAAACATTAATTGATCCATGATTGATCATTTTGGGTATCAATGGCATTTTGGTAATTTCGGGATTTATGTGATTTTGTGAAATTGGATGAAATTGGGTGAAATTGGTTGATGTCATTGCTTGAGTTAGGTTGTTTATGTGTTGTAGAGTAGGTTGGTCGAATTAGGAAACCAATTTTGATGTTGGTGGAGCTTGGAATTGGAAATTGAATTTAGGATCAATTGCGTATGTGAGGGAATTTGTTATTTTCTTAAGGAATTGAGTGGTTTGAGTTTCTAGAGGTTGAATTGAATAATTTGGGACTTAGAGTGAGTGTTTGAGGAGTCTCGTAGGTTGTTTTTATTTCTGGTCATTTTTCGAGTTTATTATTTTTGGGTTTGTTCTTAGTACGATTTTGTGTGTATGATTGTTTAGGTGGTATTTCAGCGATCGATAAGGGCAAAGGCTTAGTCGTCGAGTCGTCTGCGCGTCAAGAGGTGGGAGACTATGTTTCATTTACATGCACGGAAATGTTTTGGTTTTATTAATTAAAATCGGATATATGCTTGTTTTTGAATAGAGGCAATATGTGCATTGATGCATGACTTTGCATATTAGGTTCATTATGCGTGTGGCATGTTTATGATGCATAAAATATTTTTATGGACCTATATGCATGCTTGTGACGTGATTGAGATACTTTGCGAGAATTAATTGATTTATATTGATTTCTTAAAATGTGGGACTTTTATGCGAGCTTTTGAATTGTTTTTTTGGATTGCATCATAATCGATTTGAATTATGATATGATTTGAGATCTTTTTCACAATTGCGAAGTACGTATATTCATATACGATTTCTAGGATTTGATCTTGGAATTGACGATAACAACGCTTGGCCAATGCGGAGGTAAGTGGATGAGCACCCTTAGATAGAAGGGTATTCCCTTGCCTAGGAGTATAAGGTGGTGAGTATAGGCCTTGTGACGGTGTGAGTATCAGGCTATACATGATATGCCTTCGGGCTTTGCGAGTTGTGCGTGAGTTGGGATTTGTGTGATAGTGCGTTTTCTCCACATTTCCCTAGGACAACACTGGTGGCAGGGGATTTATATTTATTTGAAAATGTGTATTTAAATTAGCCACCAGTGGGCTTCCGATTTCCCTTTGGCCCGGGTTATCAGGCGAAGCGGTTTTAGTGGTCCTCCCCGAGAGATTTTGGCATAGTAGCCACGTGTTTGAGACTTTGAGATTTTGTAATATTTGGACTTGTGCTCGACATATTGGTTTATGATTTCAAACTCATTCATACGTAATTGATTTTATTTATATGAGTTCGTTGCACGATTAGCATCATGGATTAAATGTGATTTTATTATTAAGCATTTTATTGTTTATACTCGTTTTCGTATGTGCCTCCATTCCACCGGAATTGTTTATGACGCTGTGACTTTCACTGAGGTCCTTGAGATCTCATCCCCCTCTTGTTGATATTTTTCAGGACTAGGTCGAGAGCCTGTGTAGCTGACTTATTTGTGAGGTCGAGATTTCTGGTTTGTCTTAGGGCTGGACTACTGCATATGACACGTTTGAGAACTCGACACTATCATTATTATTTTGGATTTGTGTATGCTTGCTTATCTTGTTTGCATACTTGTTTATTGAAACTATGATCCCTTATTGGGTTTGGGTTGATGCATGTTATTGGACTTATTTTGATAAAGTATGTTTGGGGCCGTGTGGCCTGTTGTGTGTGAAATTAAGTCTTCCGCTGTTTGTGAATGCACTCTGTGATTGATTTTGTTGTGTCGAGATTTCCGGTTAAATGCATGCTCCATTTTAAAGAAAATTAAGAAGGTTCAAATTTATATGTAATTTTATATATTTTACGAAATTGATTTGAGGATAAGCCTTGTGTGGTTTTAATTGGGCCACGAGTTGGGCCAATTGGGACTGCACGGCGGTGAGGAGCCCAATTACCGGGTTCGGGTCCTCACACAAAGTAAGTCCGTTGGTAAGCCGCAAGTGTTCCAGTCTCTAGAATCTAAGGTATGGTTTTACAATATAACTCTTCTATTATGTGAGTATGATTGATATTAGAGATAGATTGAATTTGGCATGGATAGATTGTTAAGGATAGGCTTTTATATACTTAAATTCTTTGAATTAAAGTTCTTTGGGTTTACTTGATAAATTAAATATGTTCATAGTTTATTTCTATTAAAACAGTCGTCTCTTTAGCTGATTCTGTTTTAGCTCTAGGACTTAAATTTGTCTTTATTACTTTATAATGAATTCTGTATCTTATTGCCACATTTTTTTAGCTTTCTAATATAATAGTGGGTATCTTCATGTTTAGATTTTATGTTTTACTTAAGTTTTCGTCAAATAGATCTGGTGACTCTTAAGGATAGGAGTAGTGTCTAGCCAAACATTTTATATATTATAGAGATCAAGAGATAAAAACTAGAGAGTGCAGATATATTTCAAACTGAGAATTTCATTGATGATTCGAATGTGTCCTGAATAAAACACATACATATATAACCAAGGAATA
This sequence comes from Passiflora organensis, assembly GCA_019739055.1. Classification (NCBI taxonomy): domain Eukaryota; kingdom Viridiplantae; phylum Streptophyta; class Magnoliopsida; order Malpighiales; family Passifloraceae; genus Passiflora; species Passiflora organensis. The sequence goes on from JAEPBF010000087.1 coordinate 30,853,931, forward strand.
TGTTTTAAGAATACCTTCTTGTTACTAAAAAACCTATGTCAAGACCTGATATTAGGCACACCATTCCTTACACAAATATACCCCTTTAGATTAGATAATAAAGGTTTAAATACTGAAATTTTAAGAAAATAAATTATTTTTGAGTTTTGTAAAAATATACAAGAAAGAGACATAAACATAATGAAGAATTTAAGAATTAAAAAGGAAGTATTACTGATAAATAAAAGAAAGCATCTACACTCATTAACAAATGAATTAAACTTCAGAAAAATAGAAGAAGACTAAGAAAGGTCAGATGTAAAGGAAGAAGTAAAACAACTACAAAAACAAATAGAAAATGAGGTATGTGCAAACTTACCCAATGCCTTATGGAAAAGGAACAAGACATACCAACGAAAGCAAAACCTATTCAGATGAATTCAGAATTATTAGGATATTCTAAAAACTAAATAAAAAAATTATTAGACAAAGGTTTAATAAGGGTTAGTAAATCACCCTGGTCTTGTGCAGCCTTCTACGTTCAAAATCAAGCTGAGATTGAGCGTGAAGCTCCCAGATTAGTTATAAACTATAAACCTCTTAATAGAAGTTTACAATGGATTAGGTATCCCATTCCTAATAAAAGAGATCTTATTAAAAGATTGGCAGGAGCAACTATATTTTAAAAATTTGACATGAAATCAGGATTTTGGCAGATACAGATCTATGAAGAAGATAAATATAAAACAGCTTTTGCAGTTTCATTTGGACATTATGTATGGAATGTGATGCCACTTGGATTAAAAAATGCCTCCTTCAGAATTCCAAAATGTTATGAACATGTTAATATTCATACTCCAAAACTAATAAATTGGGATCAAATAACATATCCAGATAATTGGCAAATTATGAACATAGTTCCACCTAAACCAATTAAACCTAGGACTCAACCAATTGAAATAATAGAAAATGACAAAGGACATGCAGAAATAATATTTAAACACAATAGGATAGCACCATCCAGAAGGTCTCAATCTAGTAGATATGAAATATTATTAAAACCAGAAAAACAACCTTCATTAGAAGGAGTAGACTGGAATAAAAGTATACCACAATCTTACTATACAACAACCTCATCAATAAAAGATAAAAAGAATCACCTCCTATGTCCCCAACTCATAGTGATATGGCCAATATTAGTAATTACAACGAACAATTGTAAAATGACTGAATTTGAATTAGATATGGAAGTTATAATTAATAAATATTTAGATGATAAAAATGATGAAAAACGACACCAGTATCTTCGAGAACTACCCTCGAAGATAAGGGGGGAAATATGGCAAGATTATAAAGACGAATAAACATATTATGAAGCATATACAGATTTCTTTATCTGGTGGAATGCCAGAAAAGAAAATTATATGAAAGAAATAATAGAAGCAACAAAACAAATAAATGAAACATCATCTAGTTATAGTTCATGGGTTAAAACAAAAACTCAGACCAAAAAAAAATATAGATATCCACCCTTTGAAGATGTTGCTATTGAATGAAATGGAAACACCATAGTAGCCGCTCCCTTCAAAAAATCTGATAATTCAGACTTAGGAAAAATAAAAAATCAAAATAACTATACAAATCAAATGTTACAATTAGTATCACAACAGATAGAATATTTAGAACTAAGTCAAGAAAAGAAAGAAATAAAAATACAAAAACTTTTAATAAAACCTAACGAAGATATAAAAAACTCTAAATTAGGACATGAAGATGAATTACTTAAAAAGATAATAAAGCAATTAGAATTCTTAGAATTAGCTATCTCTGAAACAGATAGTGCGTATGGATCAAATAATTATGAAATAGAAGAAATAACAGAACAATTTGAAGAAAAATTAGAAGTAGACAGGATAAGAACATATGATAGACCAAGAATACCACATTATTACAGAAAGCCCTCATTACCTGTCATACAAACCGAAGAAAGATATTCTCAAGGTAGCTATGATGGTAAAAGTATATATGAGTGGAATTTAGATGGTAAAATTGAACATGGGATAATGGACATGCTAAATGAAATGTGTATGGCAGCTACTGCCTACAAAGTAGTTAATAATAGTGATAGAGAAATAACTAGGATAATAACTTCAGAATTCATAGGATAGTTAAAAGGGTGGTGGGATAATTATTTATCTCCCTTAGAAAAAAATGAGATAGACATGACAATAAAACCCGAAGTAAGAGAAGGACAAACCTATATAGTAGAAAACTTCTTTGCAATCCTATATATTTCTATCAAAAGTATACCTTAGAGAAGTTTGTCAACAACCATACTGGAAATAAAGATTTATAGTCGTTCTACCTAGACTATTTGCAGATAGAGTAAGAAATAGAATAAAAGGAAAATTTAACGATTTCAGTATTCATTATGATATGATTACTTATGGAGACGTAATCACAGAAGTCAATACTGAAGGCCTGAATCTATATAATGAACTAAAATTAAAATCAAAACTTAAACAAGATAGACTTAACGGAAGAAAAGAGTTAGGATCATTCTGTACACAATATGGATATTAAAAGATATCATCCCCTTCTACAAAACACAAAGAAAAAAGAATTAAGAAAACAAGAATAAATAAATATCAAAAAGCTTATAGGAAAACATATGAAAAAACAAGGTACGAAAAACCAAAATATAATAAAAATAAGAAAATAATAAAAAAAAACAATGATATTAAAAGACAAAGACCAACATATTATAAATGTGGAAGATTTGGTCATTTTAAAAAAGATTGTCCCTTAGTAAAAAGAATAAGAGTCTTAGAAATTAATGATAGTGATAAAGAGCAAATACTTAGTATGATAGGAAAAAAAGTTGAATATAGTAGTAGTAGTACTTCTGACGATAAGTCTAGAAGATTGTGGATGTATAGGACCCTGTCAGTACTATGAAATAAACACCATAACTAAAGAAAATAATTTACTCGATTTAATAATGAAAGAAGAAAATGTAGACTTACAGAAAAGATATTTGTTAGAATATGAAGCTTATGTCAAGAATAGTAGAGAAGAAAGAAACAAGGATAATAAAGCATATAACCTAAATGAAATACTATTTAAAAAGAAAAATAAAAAGGAATTATTAACCTTAGAAGGTTTAAAACAAGAAATATAATATATTAAAGAAGAAATAAAGAGTATAAAAGAAGAGTTAAGTAATATGCAAAATAATTTAAAAGGACAAGCAAAAGAAGAAGACTTTCCAGAAAATAGCCACAGAGGAAATGAAGAACTTGTTAATGCTATTTCAAAAATAGAATTTCAAAAATGGTACACTGATGTAACTATAGTTATAAAAGATTTTCAAATATAGATAAAAGCTTTGCTAGATTCAGGAGCTAACCATAATTGTGTTAGAGAAGGGTTAATCCCCACAAGATATTACGACAAAACTAGAGAAAGACGACACGCTACTAATAAACAAAAATTCGAAATAAAATATAAAATATCAGAAGCTCATATATGAAATCGACGCCAGTATCTTCAAAAGGTACCCTCAAAGATAAAAGAGGAGATATGGAAAGATTATAAAACCGAACTAACCAAGTATCATGCACACACTAATTTCTTTATCCGGTGGAAAGCCAAAAAAAAAAATTATATAAAAGCAGCAATTAAAGAGAAATAAGTAAATGAAACTTCGTCTAATTATAAAACATGGGTCAAAACAAAAACACAAACCATTAAAAAGTCTAAATGTCTGCCTTTTGAAGAAATAGCTCTAGACTGAAATGGAAATACTATAATAGCTGCTCCATTCAATGAAGTAGATAATAAGAAAATAAAAAGCCAAAATAATTATATAAATCAAGTGTTAGAATTAATAGCCCAACAATTAGAATATTTAGAGCTTAGTCAGGAGAAAAAGGAGGTAAAAATAGAAAAGCCCTTAGTAAAACCAAATAAAGATATAAAAAACTTTAAATTATGATAAGACGACGAGTTACTCAAAAAAAATTAAAACAATTAGAATTCTTAGAATTATCTAAAAAACCCTAGATAACAGCAATATCAGAAACAGAAAACGAAACCGATAGTGAATCAAACAACTCTGAAATAGAACAAATAAAAGTGCAATTTGAAGAAAAGCTAGAAATCGATATAATAAGAACATATGACAGACCTAGAATACCTCATTACCATCCAAAACCTTAATTTCCTGATATACAAACAGAAGAAAGACCATTACAAAGTAGTTACGACGGTAAAAGTATATATGAATGGAACTTGGATGGCAAAACGGAACATGGAATTATGGATATGTTAAATGACATGTGTATGACAGCTACTGCCTACAGAGTAGTAAATAATAGTAATAGAGAAATAACAAGAATAATAACATCAGGATTCACAGGACAATTAAAAGAATGGTGGTATAATTATCTATCACCCGTAAAAAAAAAAAAATAACAATGACAGTAAAACCACAAATAAGAGAAAGCCAAATATATATGGTAGAAAACTCTTTTGCCACCTTAATATATACCATAACCAAATATTTTATAGGAAATCCTCAAAGTGCAGCAAAAAAAGCCTCGATAATACTATCAAACTTAACGTATCCCAAATTACAAGATGTTAGATAGTATAAGGACATGTTTTTATCAAAAGTATTTCTTAGAGAAGACTGCCAACAATCCTACTGGAAAGAAAGGTTCATAGTACGTTTACCTAGATTGTTCGCTGATAGAGTTAGAAATAGAATAAAAGGGAAATTTATTGACAATAGTATTCATTACGATATGATTACTTATGGAGATTTAGTAATAGAAGTTAATACAGAAGGATTAAACTTATACAATGAATTAAAGTTAAAATCTATACTAAAGCAGGACAAATTTAGTGGAAGAAAAAGCTAGGATCTTTCTGCACCCAATATGGATATGAAAAAATAATTGCTCCTTTAGCAAAACATAAAGATAAAAGACTTAAGAAACTTAAGACAAATAGATACTCTAAACCTTATAGAAAAATTTATAAGAAACCGAGATATGAAAAACCCAAATATAATAAAAATAAGAAAGTAGTAAGAAAAAACAACGATAATAGGAAACAAGGACCAACTTGCTACAAATGTGGAAGATTTGGTCATTATGAAAAGGAATGCCCTCTAATAAAAAGAATAAGAGCTTTAAAAATAAACGATAGTGATAAAGAAGAAATACTTAACATGATACGAAAAGAAATTAATGATAGTAATAATAGTACTTCTGAGGATAGCATAAGTTTAGAAGAGTGTGAATGCTTAGGACCTTGTCATTGCTACAATATCAACACTTTAACCTCAGAAAAGACCCTATTCGACATAATAGTTCAAATGGAGGGTAAAGAATTACAGAAAAAAACATTTATTAGAATATGAAGAGTACATTATAGGAAACAAAAATAAAAGCAAAGAAACTAACATATAATTTAAATGAAATACTATTCAAAAGGGAACAAAAAAATGAATTATTAACTTTAGAAGATTTAAAACAAGAAGTACAACATATTAAAAGAGAAATAAAAATAATAAAAGAAGAAATAAGTAACCTTCAATATAATATGAAAGGAAAAGCAAAAGAAAAAGAAAATGTACCTGAAATTAGCAATAGAAGAAGTGAAGAATTTGTTAATGCAATATCTAGAATAGAATTTCAAAAATGGTATACCTATATAACTATAGTAATCAAAGACTTTAAAATACAAGTAAAAGCTTTACTTAATTCGGGCGCTGATCATAATTGCATCAGAGAAGGATTAGTTCCTACCAAATACTATGAAAAAACTAGAGAAAGATTAGATGTAGCAAATAAACAAAAATTAGAAGTTAGATATAAAATATCAGATGCGCATATATACAATCAAGGAATATGTTTCTCAATCATTTTTTTGCTAGTTAAAAACTTGTCTCAAGATTTAATATTAGGTACCCATTTCTCACACAAATATATCCTTTTAGTGTAAATAATAAAGGATTAAATACCAATATATTAGGAAAACAAATTACTTTTGAGTTTTGTAAAAACATACAGGAAAGAGATATAAATATATTGAAAGAATTGAGAATTAAGAAAGAAATTTTATTGATAAATAAAAAGAAACATTTGCATTCATTAACTAATGAATTAAGCTATATAAAGAAAGAAGAAGATTTACAAAAACAAATCGAACAAGAAGTATGCTCTAACCTACCTAATACCTTTTGGAATAGAAAAAGGCATATCATTAGGTTACCCCAAGAAAAGGGTTTCGAGGAAAAAAAATATACCAACAAAGGCTAGGCCAATTCAAATGAATGCAGAATCATTAAAATATTGCAAAGAAGAAATAAAAAAATTATTAGCTAAAGGGTTTATAAGAGTTAGTAAGTCCCCTTAGTCATGTGCTGCCTTCTATATTCAAAATCAAACTGAAATAGAAAAAGGAGCCTCTAGGTTAGTAATAAACTATAAACCTCTAAATAACAGCTTGCAATGGATTAAATACCCGATTTCGAATAAAAGAGACTTAATAAAAAGACTAGCAAGAGCTACTATATTTTCAAAGTTTGATATGAAATCTGGATTTTGGCAAATCCAGATACATGAAGAAGATAGGTGTAAAACGGCTTTACGGTTCCTTTTGGACATTACGAATAGAACATAATGTCATTTGGTTTAAAAAATTTGCCCTCCGAATTTCAAAATATGATGAATGATATATTTAATCCCTATTACAAATTTACTATTGTCTATATTGATGATGTGCTAGTATATTCAAAATCTATTACTGAACATTTTAGACATGTTAGAAAATTTTTAAACATAGTTAAAGAAAATGGACTAGTAGTATCAGCTACAAAAATAAAATTGTTTCAAACAAAAATAAGATTCTTAGGATATAATATAATTCAAGAAACTTTTACTCATATAGACAAAAGTATAAAATTTTCTAATAAATTTCTTGATGAAATAAAAGATAAACAGCAGTTACAAAGATTTTTAGGATGCTTAAACTATATAGCAGTCCCTAATATTAGAATAATATGTAAACCATTGTATAAAAGGTTGAAAAAAGAAGCTCTAGCCTAGGATAATAATATGACTAGCGTAGTGAAAGAAATAAAATAAAAGGTAAAATAATTACCATGTTTAGGCATTCCTCAGGAGAATGCATATTTGATAGTTGAAACAGATGCCTCTGAAGAAGGATATGGAGGAATATTAAAATATAAGATAAATAATAAGAAACAATTAGTTAAATACCACTAGGGAATATGGAATAAAGCTCAACATAATTATTCTATTGTTAAAAAGGAAGTACTAGCAATAGTGATATGTGTTAATGCTTTACAAGATGATTTGTTCAATAAAACCTTTTTAATAAAAGTCGATTGTCAATCAGCAAAATTCATATTAGAAAAATACGTGAAAAAATTAGTATCGAAACAAATATTTGCAAGATGCCAGGCATTACTTTCTAATTTTGATTTTAAAATTGAATTTATTAAAATAAAATTAAATAATTTGCCTGATTTTTATCTAGAGAATTCTTGCAGGGATTCAAAGATAAAGGAATTAAAGAATAAAAGCAGCAAAATAAAAGATATTATGTCTAATTCTGTTATTTATGCACTAGTTAAAATTATTGAGAAATGCATTAATAATTTAATGGAAATATATTTCTCTAAAATTAATGAAATAAAAATATTAAGGACAAAGTTAATAGAAGGAATAAATATAAGTATTAACGATCATATGATAAATCATGATACTTTGAATTAATATTGTAATTGTGAAGAATACGAAAAAAGAGAAAAATTTAATAGAAAACTAATGAGAATAATTGATGAGACTATTAAAGAACATAAAAGAGAAAATAATTGAATTAATTAAAATAAAACAAAAAATTGGTATAAAAATAGATAAAATTGGAAAAATTACAAGAAATATAAAGAAAGAAAATATTTGAAAAAATAAACGCAAGTGTCAAAATATTATGTGATTTAGAGGATGATATAAATAAATTGTTAACAGGAAAATGAATTATCAAAGGCTTATCTGAGATACTATGGTATTCAAAGAAGAAGAATATCTGAGGAGTTATGGTTTGGATAAATTTTGGATAACCAAAGGTTAACCAAGGATAAAAAGAAAGTCATAAGAATTTTTTGTTATCAGAGTGTATTCAATATAAAACAATAAGCAAAAAGAGAAGAAGAAGAAAGAAGAAGTCTAAAAAAGTCTAAAAAAGGATCTAAGAATTATCCGAAGAATGATAAATAGAAGAATAAAAGCATGCAAAAACTATTACAGAGCTACTAGAAATAATAATATTTTCACTAGAGAATGCAAATGCTTTTTCTTATTTATTAGTATCACTCCCCTTTTAATTCCTAATTTTTTCATGGTATTTATATCTCTCTTTTGTATGTCTTTGCAAAATTCGAAAGTAACCTGTTTTCCTAATATTTCAGTATTTAATCTTTCATTGTCTACCTTAAAGGGATATATTTGTGTTAAGAGAGGGGTTCCTAATATTAGGTCTTGGGATAAGTCTTTGACTAACAAGAAGGTATTTCTAAAGCATATTCCTTGATTACATATATGAGCATTGGATATCTTATATTTTACCTCTAGTTTCTGTTTATTAGCTACGTGTAGTCTTTCTCTAGTTTTTTCATAATATTTAGTGATGGTTATGATCTGCTCCTGAGTCTATTAAGGCTTTTATTTGTATTTTGAAATCTTTTACAACTATTGTTACATAACTATACAATTTTTGGAATTTTATCCTAGATATAACATTTATGAATTCCTCATTCTCTTGGTTACTACTTTCTGGAAGATCTTCAATTTTTGCCTTTCCTTTTATAGTGTACTGCATATTAGTTAGCTCTTTTTGTATAATTTTTATTTCTTGTTTTATGCATTGAATCTCTTGTTTTAATCCTTCTAACGTTAAAAACTCCTTTTTTCTTTCTCTTTAAAATAATATTTTATTTAGGTTATACATTTTACTTTCTTTTTGTTTTGCTTCTTTGCTATTTCTAACATAGGCCTCATATTCTAGTAAGTACTTTTTCTGTAAATCTCTATCTTTTTCTTTAATGATTAAGTCGAATAAACTATTTTTTTGTTATAGTATTAATCTCATAACATTGACAGGGTCCTATACAACCTCAGTCTTCTAAATTTTCATTATCAGAGGTATTACTTGTGAGATCCCGTCTATTGTGGTGCCGGTCAGTTGCAGCGCCAACGGTAGCGTTAGTGACACCGGCTGTGTGCCGATGCTAAACTGTTGGTTTGTGAACTTTCTGGGAATCTGTGAGTGTGGACTCACGGTGTTGTATGTTTGAGGCCGTATGGCCCACTGTATGTGATCTGATATTTCCGCTGCAGGTGTTTGCTACTCCGTTGTTTGTAAATTGTGCTGAGTACCAATTGATGCATGCCATGTTTTAAACAAAAAGATTTAAATGTTGAGTATTTCTACAAATTCAGATGTTGTGTTTTTCGGATAAGCCTTGTGTAGTTCCGCTTGGTCCACCAGTTGGGACAATCGGAGCTGCACGGCGGTGAGGCTCCCGATTACCGGGAACGGGTCCTCACATTACTACTACCACTATCCTCTTTTCCAAGCATATTTAGTAATTCTTCTTTTTCGCTATCATTAATTTTTAAGGTTCTTATTTTTTTAACTAAAGGATAGTCTTTTTTATAGTGTCCATACCTGCCACACTTGTAGCATGTTGGTCCTTGTTTTTTACTATCATTATTATTTCTAAAACTAAAACTCAAGCGATAGAAAAATCAAAATATCCACTCTTTGAAGAAGTAGCTATTGACTGGAATGGTAATACCATCATGGTTGCTCCCTTCAAAGAAGCCGATAACTCAGATTTAGGAAAAATAAAAAGTCAGAATAATTATACAAATCAAATGTTACAATTAATAGCATAACAACTAGAATACCTAGAACTTAATCAATAAAAGAAAGAAGTAAAAATAGAGAAACCCTTAATAAAACCAAATGAAAATATAAAGAATTTTAAATTGGGATATGAAGACGAATTGATAAAAAAGATAACAAAGCAATTAGAATTCTTAGAATTATCTTCAAAACCTCAGATATCAGCCATCTTAGAAACAGATAGTGAATCCGAAACAAATAATTTAGATATAGAAGAGATAACGGAACAATTTGAAGAAAAATTAGAAATAGACAGGATAAGACTTTATGACAAACCTAGAATCCTATATTATTATCCTAGACCATCATTACCCGATGTACAAAATGAAGGAAGATACTCCCAAGGAAGTTATGATGGTAAAAGTATTTATGAATGGAACCTAGACGAAAAAACTGAACAAGGAATAACTGATATGTTAAATGAAATGTGTATGGCAGCCACTGCCTACAAAATAATAAATAATAGTGAAAGGAAAATAACAAGGATAATAACGTCAAGATTTACAGGACAGTTAAAAGGATGGTGGGATAATTATTTATCACCCTTAGAAAAAAATGAAATACTTATGACAGTAAAACCAGAAATACGAGATGGACAAACCTATAGTGTAGAAAACTCATTTGCAACCCTCATATATGCTATAACTAAACACTTTGTAGGAAACCCTCAAAGTATAGCAGAAAAGGCCTCGATCATATTATCGAACTTAACTTGCCCTAAGCTTCAAGACTTTAGATGGTACAAAGATATATTTTTATCAAAATTATTTCTTAGAGAAGACTGTCAGCAGTCATATTGGAAAGAAAGGTTCATAGCTGGCCTACCAAGATTATACTCTGTAAGAGTAAGAAATAGGATAAAAGATAAATTTAACGATAATAGCATACATTATGATATAATAAGTTATGGAGACTTAATTACAGAAGTTAATACAGAAGATCTAAACCTATATAATGAATTAAAACTAAAATCAAAACTTAAACCAGATAGACTTAGTGGTAGAAAAGAATTAGGATCTTTCTATACTCAATATAGATATGAGAAGATCTCAGCCCCTTCAGCAAAACATAAAGAAAAGAAGATTAAGAAAAATAGAGTAAATAAATACCAAAAACCCTTTAGTAAAACTTATAATAAACCAAAGTATGAAAAACCTAGATACACTAAAAATAAAAAGAAATTCAAAAGAAATGATAAGACACAAGGACCAATGTGCTACAAGTGTGGTAGGTTCGGTCATTATAAAAAAGATTGTCCTTTACTTAAAAAGATAAAAGCCTTAGAAATAAGAGATAGTAAAAAAGAAGAAATACAAAACATGATAAGAAAAGAAATAAGTAAAGACATCACTTGTATTTCTGATGATAATATAAGTCTAGAAGGCTGCGGTTGTATAGGACTCTGTCAATGTTATGAAATAAATACGAAATAAATACCATAACTAAAGAAAATAATTTACTCGACCTAATAATGAAAGAAGAAGATATAGATTTACAAAGAAAATATTTGTTAGAATATGAAGCCTATGTTTAAAATAATAAAGAAATAAAAATTAGGGAAAATAAAACATATAACTTAAATGAAATATTATTTTAAAAAGAAAACAAAAAGGAATTATTAACTTTAGAAGGATTAAAACAAGAAATACAAAATGTTAAGGAAGAAATAAAAATTATAAAAGAAGAACTAAATATTTTAAGGTAGACAAGAAAGGTTTAAATACAGAAATCCTAGGAAAGCAAATTGTTTTTGAATTTTGTAAAAATATACAGGAAAGAGATATAAATATCATGAAAGAACTATGAATTAAAAAGGAGATTTTATTAATAAATAAAAAAAATACTTACACTCATTAACAAATAAAATAAATTATATAAAAACAGAAGAAAATCTGCAAAGCACAGAAATAGTAAAACAAATATAAGTATTACAAAAACAGATAGAAACCGAAGTATGCTCAAACCTACTAAATGTCTTTTGGAATAGAAAGAGACACATAATTAGGTTACCCTATGAAAAAGATTTTAGAGAAAAGGACATACCAACAAAAGCTAGGCCTATACAAATGAATTCAGAATTACTAGAATACTATAAAAAGGAGATTAAAGAATTATTATATAAGAAACTTATAAGAGTTAGCAAATCTCCATGGTCTTGTGCAACCTTTTATGTCCAAAATCAAGCAGAGTTAGAAAGAGGAGCCCCTAGGCTAGTAATAAATTATAAACCCCTAAATAAAAGCTTACAATGGATTAGGTACCCAATTCCTAATAAAAGAGATTTAATCAAAAGATTATCAGGTGCAACCATATTTTCAAAATTTGATATGAAATCTGGATTCTGGCAAATCCAGATACATGAAGAAGATAAATATAAAACGGTCTTTACAGTTCCTTTCGGGCATTACGAATGGAATGTAATGTCTTTTGATTTAAAAAATGCATCATCTGAATTTCAAAATGTTATAAATGATATATTTAATCCATATTATAAATTTACAATTGTTTATATAGACGATGTATTAGTTTACTCAAAATCAATTACTGAGCACTTTAGACACGTAAAAAAAAAATTAATATCATAAAGGAAAATGGTCTTTTAGTATCAACAACAAATTCAAACAAAAATAAGATTTTTAGGTTATAACATAAATCAAGGAGCTTTTACTCTTATAGAAAGAAGTATGGAATTTTCTAATAAATTTCCTGATGAAATAAAAGATAAACAACAATTGCAAAGAATTTTAGGATGTCTCAATTATATAGCAGATTTCATTCCCAAAATAAGGATAATATGCAAACCCTTGTATAATAGGTTAAAAAAGAATACCCCACCTTGGACTGAGGAAATGACAGAAACAGTTAAAGAAATAAAATTAAAAATTAAACAACTACCATGTTTAGGAATTCCTCTACCAGATGCATTTTTAATAGTTGAAACAGATGCTTCTGAAAATGGATATGAAGGGATATTAAAATAGAGAGTAAACGAGAAAGAACAACTGGTAAGATATTATTCTGGAATATGAAAATGGAGCTCAAAGTAATTACTCTATTGTTAAAAAAAAAGTATTAGCCATTTTTCTTTGTGATAATCCCTTTCAAGATGATTTATTTAATAAATCCTTCTTAATAAGAGTTGATTGTCAATCAGCGAAATTTATATTGAAAAAAGATGTTAAAAACTTAGTGTCAAAATAGATATTTGCAAGATGACAAGTTTTGCTATCCAACTTTGATTTTAAAATTGAATTTATTAAAGAGAAATTAAATAATTTACCCGACTTCTTATCTAGAGAATTCTTGCAAGGAAACTCAGATAAAAGAAGCAAAGAGATAAAAGCTGCAAAATTAAAGGTACAATGTCTAATCCTGTTGTTTATGCATAGGTTAGAATAATAGAAAAATGCACAGAAAAATTAATAGAAATTAATTTTTCAAGAATTGAAAAAATTAAACTGCTAAGAACGAAACTAATAGAAGGAATAAATTTAAGTATAAATAATCATATGATTAATCATAACATTATAAATGAATATTGCTATTGCAAAGAATACGAGAAAAGAGAAAAATTTGGTAGAAAAATGATAAGAATAATTGAAGAAATGATCGAAGAACATAAAAGAGAGAGTAATTAAATTGATTAAAATAAAAGAAAAAATTAGAAAAAAGATAGATAAGAATTGGGAAAAATATAAAAAAATAGAAAACGAAAATATTTACAAAAGATAAATTCAAATGTTAATATTCTATGTGAATTAGAAAATGACTTGAATAAATTAATATACCAGGACCATGTATTATCAAAAGTTTCACTCAAGAGTAGTGAGGTTCAAAGAAGAAGAATACCCAACAAAGACTCTGTCAAAAAATAAAATGGAAGAGACAAGAACTTATCGATTTCAAAGTGTGTTTAGTTTAAAACAGAAAGCTCAAGAAATGGAAAGAGAGAAAAAGGCTTTGAAGAGTGATTTAAAGGTAGTACGAAGAGTACTAAGCCAAAGAATGACAGAGAAAAGAAATGATGCTAGAATAAGCATATCTGAGTTAAAAGAAATGGAAGAGTATTTTTTTAAAAAATATAATAAATTAGTTGTTTTAACAGTCTAAGAAGAATGGATAAAAATAAGTCATTAACAGCCATGCTGTCCAGCCAGGCATCCTCTTTAGCAAATAAAAGGTATTCAAACTCTCCTCCCTCTTCTCCTTCTCCTCCTTCTTCCATAATATAGCCTAGCTATTATTCAGCTTTGATAACTACCCCGGTCACTCCGGAGTAAGTTAAAAAAAAAATCCTTGATTCCACTTCCTTTATATCCACAAAAAGCCCCTATATCCATAACCTTAAGAGCTCCTCCCCCCATTCTCGGAGAATCATCCAACCAAAGACTCGAAAAACCAGACCTCTACACCCATAAAATCGACATCAAAGTAATCAAGCTTGAAAAAACTGATGAGAAGAAAGAGATAAAAGAACTTATGGTTCAGATATTTCCTTCGAAAGAACTGTATCTCATGGATCACCCATACAAGACTCGTATTTTCTACGAGCAAATCTTACTGGAAACCCAGTCAGTAGAGATCCTTCACACAATGGATAAAAAATTCCCTAATCAAATCTCTTTTTCAAGAATAAAAATCTTAAGAGTGATGACCAAAGAGGAGTGGAGGCAACATCCCTTCACAAATAAAATGTTCTCGGCTTAGATACCTGACCAGCAATTTGTAGGATACAATTACCATGATTATCAAAAAGCGCGGTATCGTGTCCTATGGTACAAGCAAACTTACCATACTTGGTTTGTATATTTTTCAAAGACATGCCAAAGAACCTTCCCTCAATGGTGGATAAATTGGTTCAGCAATATGCAACCTATGGAAGGCTTATTCCAAAAAGAAATTGAAGACGCTATAAAAGTCTTTACTGCCTACATAGATTTAGGAGATATGACTCCTTCTCCTTTGCTCCAATTTTTAATTACTTTTTCAGTCCCATGGATTATCTGCTGGGATTTGACAAAAAATTTAGATGGAGCGACTCATATTACATAATTGGTCATAAGATTAAAACAGAAAAATTGGCCAAAATATGAGACCAAGAGGGCAAGTGTCCAAGCTGTACAAGAGTTATTAAAACTCAAGGATGCAAAGATTAAAAGAGTATTCCTGAAAGCTGATATTCCAGAAAAAGAAAAAGGGATAGTCCCTAGAGTGTCATCATTAAAAAAGCTAAAAGAAGCTTATCAAAAGAAAGGAAAAGAAAAGAAGCCTGAAGATGACGATGATGATCCTTTTGCCAACCATAATCCTGGTAGAGATTTACTATTGGCATATCAATAAAAGATACCTGGCAAAGAGATAAGAATGAATCCACTTTTTCAAAAGCAGACGAAGATATGACCAGAAAAAGGAGTGGTTAGATGGTTGAAGGATGTGTCATATATGGTTGACAGGGATCGCCTAGGAGGATCTATGTGTTTTTTAAATATTATCTCAGCATGTCCTTTATCATTTTCTATTATTTCAATAGGTTGAGTTCTAGGTGGTATTGGTTTTGGTGGTACAATATTTAATATCTGCTAATTATCATGATAGGTTATTTGATTCCAGTTTATTAGTTTGGGAGTATGAACATTAACGTGTTCTTAGCTTGCCTCTATTAATACTGTAGTTTCTTTAGCTGATTCTATTTTAGCTTTTGGACTTAAATTAGTTTTCATTACTTTATAATGAATCCTATATATGATTGTTACATTTTTTGAACTTTCTAACATAGTAGTAAGTATTTTCATGTTTAAAGTTAAAGTTTTACTTAAGTTTTCATCAGATAGATCTATACTAAAGTTTGGATAGTTAAAATAAATGGGTTTAGTTGCTAGATTTGATTCACAAACTGCTAACAAAGAGTCGGTGAATGAAGTAAACCTAGCATCTCTTAAGCACATTAGAATAGAGGTATCTAGTCCTATTTTATGTAAGGGTTTTATATCTATTTGAACTAATCCTATATGTATGAATTTATATTTGCCTTTAAACTTTATTAACTTATTATTATCTATAAGCTCTATTTGTTCAATTTGTGGATTTACTGGTAATGACTTTTTGGTAGTTTCTATTACATAGTGATGAGTCAACAGGTTTTGAAAATCAAATCTCGTTTCATATATTTTATTATTTGCTATTTTGGGTATACTCTAAGTTTGTAATTTCTGCTTTATTGCTGAAATATGTAGTTCCCGAGTATTATCAATATCCATTATCTAGACAAGCCAAAACACAGATGAGTATAATCAAATATAAGTGATAGAAATAAAATCTATCCTTAATAATCAATCCAAATTTATACTCGTGCTTATCATACTAGACTTAATCATGTCCTCATAATAGAAGAACTGAATTATAAGACAATGCCTTAGATTCTGGAGACTAGAACACTTGCGGCTTACCAATCAGACTTACT
The DNA here is from genome assembly GCA_019739055.1 of Passiflora organensis. Taxonomy (NCBI): domain Eukaryota; kingdom Viridiplantae; phylum Streptophyta; class Magnoliopsida; order Malpighiales; family Passifloraceae; genus Passiflora; species Passiflora organensis. The sequence continues at coordinate 30,870,372 of JAEPBF010000087.1, forward strand.
TCGTCTCCTGCTGCTATCGGGAACACCATGCCAAACTTACCAACGCCTAATCTGGCAAGACTACAAAAATGAATTAACATACTATGAAGCACACACAGACTTCTTTATCTGGTGGAATGCAAGAAAAGAAGATTATACAGAAGAAATATTCGAAGCAACAAAAGAAATAAATACAGCATCATCTAACTCTAATTCATGGGTAAAAACTAAAGATCAAACAATAGTAAAATTTAGGTATCCACCTTTTGAAGAAGTAGCTATAGAGTGGAATGGAAATACCATAATAGGTGCTCCCTTCAAAGAATCTGACAATTCAGAATTAAAAAAAAAAATTCATAATAACTATACAAACCAAATGTTACAGTTAATAGCACAACAACTAGAATATTTATACCTTAATCAAGAAAAAAAAGAAGTAAAAATAGAGAAACCATTAATAAAATCAAACGAAGATATAAAAAAATTTTAAACTAGGACATGAAGATGAATTACTAAAAAAGATAACAAAACAATTAGAATTCTTAGAATTATCCTCAAAAACCTAGATATCAGCCATTTCAGAAACTGATAATGAAACGAAATCAAATAATTCAGAAATAAAAGAAATAATAGAAAAATTTGAAGAAAAATTAGAAGTAGACAGAATAAGACTTTATGACAGACCTAGGATACCATACTATTACCCTAGACCCTCATTTCCTGATGTTCAAAATGAAGAAAAATACTCTTAAGGAAACTATGACAGTAAAAGCATTTACGAATGGAATTTAGATGGTAAAACTGAGCATGGTATAACCGATATGTTAAATAAAATGTGTATGACAGCTACTGCCTACAAAATAATAAATAATAGTGAAAGAGAAATAACGAGGAAAATAACGTATGGATTCACAGGACAGTTAAAAGGATAATGGGATAATTTCTTATCCCCATTAGAGAAGAATGCGATACTTATGATAGTAAAACCAGAAATAAGAGAAGGACAAATATACACTTTAGAAAACACTTTGCAATATTAATATATACTATAACCAAACATTTCATAGGAAACCCTCAAAGTATAGCCGAGAAAGCTTCAATAATTCTAACCAACTTAACCTGTCCAAAATTACAAGATTTTAGGTGGTATAAAGACATGTTTCTATCTAAAATTTTTCTTAGAGAAGATTGTCAACAATCATACTGGAAAGAAAGATTTATACCAGGCTTACCTAGATTGTTTGCCAACAGAGTCAGAAACAGAATAAAAGGTAAATTCAATGATAATAGTATTCATTACAACTTAATAAACTAAGGAGATTTAATTATAGAAGTTAACACAGAAGGAATAAATCTATGCAATGAATTAAAGCTAAAATCTAAGCTTAAACAAGATAGATTTAGTGAAAGAAAAGAATTAGGATCCTTTTGTACTCAATATGGATATGAGAAAGTATCAGCACCTTCTACAAAACACAAAGAAAAAAGAATTAAGAAGACAAAAATAAATAAATATCAAAAACCCTTTAGAAAAACTTACGATAAACCAAAATATGAAAAACCTAGATATAATAAGAATAAAAAGAAATTTAAAAGAAATGATAATGATAATAAAAAAAAGGACCAACATGCTACAAGTGTGGCAGGTTCGGACACTATAAAAAAGACTGCCCTTTACTCATAAAGATAAGAGCCTTAGAAATAAATGATAGCGACAAAGAAAAAATATTAAATATGATAGGAAAAGAAAGTTATAATACTAGTACTTTTGATGTTAATATTATAGAAGACTGTGGTTGTATAGGACCCTGTCAATGTTATGAAATAAACATAATAACTAAAGAAAACAATTTACTTGACTTGATTATGAAAGAAGAAGATAAAGATTTATAAAGATAATATTTGTTAGAATATGAAGCCTATATAAAAAATAATAAAGAAATAAAAAATAAAGAAAATAAAACAAATAATCTAAATGAAATATTATTCAAAAAGGAAAATAAGAAAGAGCTGTTAACTATAGAAGGCCTAAAACAAGAAATAAAATATATTAAAGAAGAAATAAAAATCTTAAATGAAGAATTAGACAACATACAATATAATATAAAAGGAAAAGCAAAAATAGAAGATCCTCCAGAAAGTAGCAATAAAAGAAATGAAGAATTTATTAATGCTATATCTAAGATAGAATTTCAAAAATGGTATACTTATGTAACCATAGTCATAAAAGATTTTAAAATACAGATAAAAGCTATATTAGATTTAGGAGCAGATCATAATTGTGTCAGAGAAGGATTAATCCCCACTAGATATTATGAAAAAACTAGAGAAAGATTACATGCTGCAAACAAAAAAAAGCTAGAAGTAAAATATAAAATATCAGATGCTCATATATGTAATCAAGGTATATGTTTCAGAAACACCTTTTTGTTAGTTAAAAATTTATCTCAAGATTTGATATCAGGAACCCTTTTTTTAACTCAGATATATTCGTTTAGAGTAAATAATAAAAGATTAAATACTGAAATACTAGGAAAGCAAATAACTTTTGAATTTTGCAAAAATATACAAGAAAGAGACATAAATATAATGAAAGAATTAGGGATAAAAGGGGAAATTTTATTAATTAACAAAAAGAAAAATTTACACTCTTTGACCAATGAATTAAATTATCTAAAAATAGAAGAAGATCTACGAAGCATAGAAACAGTAAGACAGATAGAAGAATTACAAAAACAGATAGAAAATGAGGTTTGTTCAAATTTACCTAATGCTTTTTGGAATAGAAAAACCCATATAGTCAGGTTACCTTATGAAAAAGACTTTAAAGAGAAAGACATACCGACGAAAGCTAGACCTATCCAAATGAACTATGAATTATTAGAATACTGTAAAAAGAAAATTAAAGAATTATTAGATAAACAACTTATAAGAGTTAGCAAATCCCTGTGGTCCTACACAGCTTTTTATGTTCAAAATCAGGCAGAAATAGAAAGAGGAGCCTTTAGGCTAGTAATAAATTATAAACCTTTAAATAAAACTTTACAATGGATTAGATACCCAATACCTAATAAAGGAGATTTGATTAAAGATTATCAGGAGAAAACCAAATCCCGTTTCATATATTTTATTATTTGGTATTTTGGGTATACTGCAATTTTGTAACTTCTGCCCTATTGCTGAAATATGTAGTTCCCGAGTATTATCAATATCCATTATCTAGACAAGCCAAAACACAGATGAGTATAATCAAATATAAGTGATAGAAATAAAATCTATCCTTAATAATCAATCCAAACTTATACTCATGCTTGTCATACTAGACTCAATCATGTCCTCATAATAGAAGAACTGAATTATAAGACAATACCTAAGATTCTAGAGACTGGAACTGTCACGACCCGGCCCCCAGACCCTCGGCCCAGCGGGCCCGGACGTGTATGTGTGCCTGATGGCTCACAACTGCAACGCTCAGTTGGGCTTTTAACCACAGGCCCCAAAAGGTGCATCTTGTTACAAATGATCCACTCACACTAAATATATAAGCCCAAGACCTCCCCCGCTCTTTTTCGATATGAGATTGGGTAACCTGACCTCCCCCTACGGGCTGGGTCTCACAATCTTCCCTCCTTATATACCTCGTGTCCTCACGAGGGGAGCACAAACGTAACTGACTTGGACAAACTTAGAGCACAACAGCTTTATGCCAAGTTCTCTAAGTGTGAGTTTTGGTTGGGTGAGGTTGGCTTCTTGGGGCATGTTGTGTTAGCTAGTGGAGTATTGGTATACCCCAAAAAGATAGAGGCTATCTTTTCGTGGGAACCGCCCCGTAGTGTGACAGAGGTGCATAGCTTTTTGGGCTTGACAGGCTACTACAGACAATTTGTAGAGGGCTTCTCGGTTTTAGCAACACCTTTGACCCGTTTGACTAGCAAGGGTGATCCGTTTGTGTGGACCGAGAAGTGTGAGATTGGTTTCAGCGAGTTGAAGACCAGATTGGTTCCAGCTCCAGTGTTGACTTTACCAGTCATTGGCAGAGGCTATGTTGTTTTCAGTGATGCCTCGAGACTTGGATTGGGATGTGTGTTGATGCAGGATGGGAAGGTAGTTGTCTATGCTTCTAGACAGTTGAGGCCGCATGAGTGCAATTATTCGACCCATGACCTTGAGCTTGCAGTGGTGGTCTTCGCTTTGAAGATCTGGAGTCATTACTTGTATGGTGAGACGTGTCAGGTTTACACAGATCACAAGAGTCTCAAGTATCTTCTCACCCAGAAGGAGTTGAACTTGAGACAGAGGCATTGGCTTGAGTTTATCAAGGATTACGACTTGATCATTGACTACCATCCGAGCAAAGCCAATGTAGTTGCAGATGCTTTGAGTAGGAAGACCTCTTCTTCCTTGGCGTATGTGAGAGCCGAGTATATGCCTTTGTTGATGAGTGTGAGGGAGTCTGAAGTTCAGCTGGATAGTGATGAGACCGGAGCACTAGTTGCACAAATGGTGGTGAGACCGACATTGATTGATGAGATTCCAGCCGGTCAGCTTGAGGATCCAGCTTTGGTCAGAGTGAGATAGAGTTTGGACAGCAGTGACAGTGCAGAGAGTTCCGTCAGTGAGTACAGAGTTAAAGATGACAGTATTCTAACTTTCCGAAATCGTATGTGTGTACCACATAACGAGGAGTTCAGCATTCTCTGTACATCCGGGTAACACCAAGATGTATAGAGATTTGAGATAGTCTTATTGGTGGTCAGGTATGAAGAGGCACATAGCAGAGTTTGTTGTTCGATGCTTGGTTTTTCAACAGTTGAAGGCTGAGCATCAGAGACTAGCAAGCATGTTACAGCCGCTTCCCATTCCAAAGTGGAAGTCGGAGCACGTCACCATGGATTTTGTGGTAGGTTTGCCACGTGTGCAACAGGGATACGATGCCATATGGGTGATTATGGACAGACTCACCAAGTCTGCGCATTTCCTCCCCATCAGAGTGACAGACACACCAGAGAGGCTAGCTTCGAGGTACATGGATGAGATTGTCAGATTGCATGGTGTGCCAGTGACTATAGTGTCGGATCGGGATCCGAGGTTCACTTCTCGATTTTGGGAGAAGTTTCACAGTGCATTGGGTACAGAGCTGAGGTTCAGTACAGCCTTCCATCCACAGACAGATGGTCCGTCAGAGCGGACTATACAGATCCTAGAGGATATGCTCAGAGCTTCTGTGTTGGACAGGCAAACCACTTGGGATCGATGCTTACCCTTAGTGGAGTTTGCCTACAACAACAGCTTTCAGAGGAGTATTGGTATGGCACCGTATGAGGCATTGTATGGGAGCAGGTGTCGTACTTCATTGTGTTGGGATGAGGTTAATGAGAGGCGTCTTGACAGTCCAGAATTAGTGGACGAGGCTACTCAGCAGGTTGCTCTGATTAGAGAGCGGTTGAGAGTAGATCAGAGCCGACAAAAGAGTTATGCAGATCACCGTAGACGAGACTTGGAGTTTGCAGTGATTGATAGGGTATTCTTGAAAGTCGCACCTTGGAAGGGAGTGATCAGATTTCAGTAGTGGGGCAAGCTAGCTCCGAGGTATATTGGTACCTACCGTATTGTTGACAGAGTTGGCCCAGTGGCATACAGATTGGTGTTACCACCAGAGTTAGAGAGGATCCATAACGTCTTCCATGTGTCCATGTTGAGGAAGTACGTGCCAGATCCATCTCATATCTTGGAGACACCACCGATCTCATATCTTGGAGACACCAGCGATCGAGATTTCCAATGATTTATTTTATTCGACTCAGCCAGTAGCCATAGTGGATAGAGCGGTGAGACAGTTGCGCAGTCGTAATGTGCCTATGGTTTATATTTTGTGGCGTAGTGACCGTATGGAGGAGCGGACTTGGGAACCAGAGCAGTTGATCAGACAGTAGTATCCGCATTTGTTTGAGGATTCCGGTAAGTGAATTTCGGGGACGAAATTCTTGTAAGGAGGGGAGGATGTGAGACCCCGTCCTTTTGAGAGTCTAGTCAGCACCCGTATTCAGTCAGATTTTTAGGATTGGTCGGATTGAGTGAGTTGACCAAGTGATTGTCAGAGTTGACCTTTTGACCGAGTGACCTGGACATAGTCATAGAGCCTAAGTGTCAAGTTTAGGATGTCTAGAACGTCATGTCGTTGGTGGTGTGTCGATAATTTACACGGCATATCGTTTCGGAGTTTTAACGTGCATTAGATTAATTAGTCGATTGGTGAGTTGTTCAAGGCTTGAGTCCAGAGGATATACCTTATTTTATTCTTTTGACCTGCATATAAGTTTTTGGAGTCTCGTTTTGAGTGGTCGTAGGTCTTTGGGCCGACTTACCTTTCGTGGGTCTGATTTCGGTTCTCGGGCCCAATTACATTTTAAAAGCCTGATTTTTATATTTTGAGCTTTTAAATTTTATTTTGGCCCACTTGGGACATATGAGAGCTATTTTATAATCAATTCAGATTCTGTGAATTTTAAAAAAAAATGAAAAAAAAGAGTCAAAGTCAAAGTCAAAAGTCAAAAGTTAAAAGTAAAAAAAAATAAACGAAAAAGGGTCCCTACTTTACCAGCTCACGTAAGTGAGCACTTTTCCCATTCAGCTCATTTCTCCCCCATTTTTCCCCCTTTTGCCGAGAGTTCCTCCCAAACCCACAAAGCTCCCAAACCTTCAATCTTCATTTTCTCTTCAAATTAAGGAGTGGTTTTTGTTCCCAAAGCTGAACCTAATCCCTCTCCTCTCTTTTCCTCAGGTGACATGTTCATTTATGCCTAATTTGCCTTAATTAGAGTAATTATTGTAAATTCAGATTTTAGGGGTTTTTGCTTGATTTCTTCACTTTCTTGTCCGATTTGTGGTTGTTTTAGCATTCTTAGATGTTCATTGTTATAGTCTAATACTTTAGATTGCTTGAAAACATCATTTGATCCATGATTGATCATTTTGTGTATTCGATGGCATTTCAGTAAATTCAGGAATTTTGTGTTTTTAATGAATTGGATGAAATTGGTCGATGCCATTGCTTGAGTTAGGTTGTTTGTGTGTTGTAGAGAAGGTTTGTCGATTGAGGAAACCAATTTTGATGTTGGCGGAGCTTGGAATTGGGATTTGAGCTTAGGATCGATTGAGTGTGTGAAGAGATTCATTGTTTTTCTTAAGGAATTGAGTGGTTTGAGTTTCTAAAGGTTGTATTGTGTGATTTGGGACTTAGAGTGAGAGTTTAAGGGGTCTCTTAGGTTGTTTTTAATTCTGATCATTTTTTGAGTTTATTGTTTTCGGCTTTGTTCTTATTGTGGTTTTGTGTGCATGATTGTTTAGGTGGTGCTTCGGCGATCGATAGAGGAAAGAGCTTAGCCGTTGAATCGTCGGCGCGTCAAGAGGTGGGAGACTATTTTTCATTTACATGCACGAAAATATTTTGCTTTATTAATTCAAATTGGTGAATGTTTGTTTTTGAATAAATGCAATACGTGCATCGATGAGTGATTTGGCATGCTAGGTTCATTATGTGTGAGGCATATTTATGATGCATAAAATGTTTGTTTTGAACCTATATGCATGTTTGCAATGTGATTTAAAATGTGTTTGAGAATATCCATATACATCGAATTCTTGAGTTGTTGGGGCTCCTAGGGAGCCTTTGAGTTGATTTTGAGTGTTCTACATTTTATTTAAATTATAACATGATTTGGGATTTGTTCTACTTGTTTGCAAAGAATACATATATATATAATTGCTAGGTATAACTTGGAATTGATGGACTGTGCTTGGCCAATGCGAAAGTAAGTGGATAAGTATCCTTAGAAAGAAGGATAGTCCCTTGCCTAGGAGTATGGATGGGTTATGTATGCCTTGTGGGAGTAGGTGATGGGATAGGCTACATGTGCCTTCGGGCTTTTTGAGTTGTGTGTTAGTTGGGAATCGTGCGATAATTGTTTTCTCCACTTTTCCCGAGGACAACACTGGTGGTAGGGGATTTATTATTATTTTGGAAAGGTGCATTTAATTAACCACCAGTGGGTTTTCGATTTCTCTTTGGCCGGGGTTATCAGTGAAGCGGTTTTAGAGGTCCACCCCGATAGTTTTTGGGCATAGTAGCCCATGAGAATGTGATTTTGGGATTTATATACTTATTAGGCATGAGCCTGAGATACATGTTGATATTATCAAACTCATGCATATGCATTCGATCATATTTAAATGTGATATTGCTTACACGATTAGTATCATGTGACTTACAGTGGTTTTTATTATAAAATATTTATATTGGTTTTCGTATATGCCTCTATTCCACCGGAATTGTTTATGACGTTGTGACTCTCACTGAGGTCCTCGAGATCTCACTCCCCTCTTGTTGTTGTTTTCAGGACTAGGACGAGCGCCTGAATAGCCGTCTATTTTTTAAGTCAAGGTTTCTAGTTTGTCATAGGGCTAAACTACTGCATATGACACGTTTGAAAACTCGACACTTTCTTTTGTATTTTGGATTTGGTTATGCTTGCTTATCCTGTTTGCATGCTTTCTCATTGACATTGTGACCCCTTAGTGGGCTTGGGTTGATGCATGCTATTGGATATTGATGTATTCTCTTGAGTTTGCGATATATGAGATGAGCATGATGCCTTGGGCATGTTTTGTTGTTCTTGGGTATTGAGTTGATTGGACTTATTCGGATAAAGCATGTTTGGGGCCGTGTGGCCTGTTATATGTGAGATTTAAGACTTTCGTTATTTGTAATTGCACTCCGTGATTGATTTTGTTGTGTCGAGATGTTTGTTTAAATACATGCTCATTTTTTTTTAATGAAAGCGAAAAGTTTCAAATTTACATGTATTTTTATATAAGTTCTGAAATTGTTTTGAAGGTAAGCCTTGTGTGGTTTTGATTGGGCCACGAATTAGGCCAATTGGGACTGCACGGCGGTGAGGAGCTCAACTATCAGGTTTGGGTCCTCACAACTGCGGTTGTATAAGACCCTGTTAATGTTATGAAATAAACACCATAACTAAAAAAATAATTTACTCGACCTGATTAAGAAAGAAGAAGATAAAGATTTACAAAAAAAATATTTGTTAGAATATGAAGCCTATATAAAAAATAATAAAGAAATAAAGAATAAATAAAATAAAACATATAATCTAAATGAAATATTATTCAAAAAGGAAAATAAGAAAGAGTTGTTAACGCTAGAAGGCCTAAAACAAGAAATACAATATATTAAAGAAGAAATAAAAATCTTAAAGGAAGAATTAGACAACGTACAATATAATATAAAAGGAAACGCAAAAATAGAAGATCCTCCAGAAAGTAGCAATAAAAGAAACGAAGATTTCATTAATCCTATATATAAAATAGAATTTCAAAAATAGTATACTTATATAACCATAGTCATAAAAGATTTTAAAATACAGATAAAAATTTTATTAGATTCAGGAGCAGATCATAATTGTGTCAGAGAAGGATTAGTCCCCAATAAATATTATGAAAAAACAAAAAAAAGATTACACGCTGCAAACAAACAAAACTAGAAGTAAAATATAAAATATCAGATGCTCATATATGTAATCAAGGCATATGTTTCAGAAATACCTTTCTATTAGTTAAAAATTTATCTCAAGATTTGATATTAGGAACCCCTTTTTTAACTCAGATCTATCCGTTTAGAGTAAGTAATAAAGGATTAAATATTTAAATACTAGGAAAGCAAATAACTTTTGAATTTTGCAAAAACATACAAGAAAGAGACATAAATATAATGAAAGAATTAGGGATAAAAAGAGAAATTTTATTGATTAACAAAAAAAAACCTTTACACTCTTTGACCAATGAATTAGATTATGTAAAAATAGAAGAAGACCTACGAAGCACATAAACAATAAGACAAATAGAAGAATTACAAAAACAGATAGAAAACGAGGTATGTTCAAATTTACTTAATGCTTTTTGGAATAGAAAAAAACATATAGTCAGGTTACCTTATGAAAAAAAATTTTAAAGAGAAAGACATACCAACTAAAGCTAGACCTATCCAAATGAACTCTGAATTATTAAAATACTGTAAAAAAGAAAATAAAGAATTATTAGATAAATAATAACTTATAAGAGTTAGCAAATCCCCGTGGTCCTGCACAGCTTTTTATGTTCAAAATCAGGCAGAAATAAAAAGAGAAGCCCCTAGGCTAGTAATAAATTATAAAATTTTAAATAAAAGTTTACAATGGATTAGATACCTAATACCTAATAAAAGAGATTTCATTAAAAGATTATCAGGAGCAACTATATTCTCAAAATTTGACATGAATTCAGGATTTTGTCAAATCCAAATTCATGAAGAAGATAGGTGTAAAGCCACCTTTATAGTCTCCTTTGGACACTATGAATGAAATGTGATGCCATTCGGACTTAAAAATGCACCTTCAGAATTTCAGAGTATGATGAATGACATATTTAATCCTCATTACAAATTTACTATTATTTATATTGATGATATGTAAGTATATTGAAAATCAATTACTGAACATTTTAGACATGTTAAAAAAATTTTACATATAGTTAAGGAAAATGGATTAGTAGTATCAGCTACAAAGTTTAAATTATTTCAAACAAAAATAAAATTTTAGGATATAATATAGATCAATGAACTTTCACTCCTATAGACAGGAGCATAGAATTTTTCAATAAATTTCCTTATAAAATAAAAGATAAACATCAATTACAGAGATTTTTAGGATGTCTAAATTACATCGCTGATTTTATTCCCAATATTAGAATAATCTGCAAATCATTATATAAAATATTAAAGAAGAATGCCCCATCTTGGGATGAAAATATGACTAGAATAGTTAAAGAAGTCAAACAAAAGGTAAGACAACTACCATGTCCAGGAATTCTTCAACAAAATGCCTATCTAATAGTTGAAACAGATGCACTTGAAGAAGGATATGGAGGAATACTAAAACAAAGGGTAGATGAAAAGGAGCAATTAGTTAAATATCATTCTGGAATATGGAATGAAGCTCAAAGCAATTATTCCATTGTTAAAAAGGAAGTATTAGCTATTGTCCTTTTTGTTAATACCTTTTAGGATGATTTATTTAATAAAACCTTTCTAATAAGAACTGATTGTCAATCAGCAAAATTTATATTAGAAAAAGATGTTAAAAATCTAGTGTCTAAACAAATATTTGCAAGATGGCAAGCTCTGCTTTCCAACTTTGAGTTTAATATTGAATTTATCAAAGAAAAATTAAACAATTTACCTGATTTCTTATCAAGAGAATTCTAGCAGGGAAATAAAGATAAAAGGAGTGAAGAGATAAAAGATATTATGTCTAACCCTATTGTTTATGTACAAGTTAGAACAATAGAAAAGAGTATTGAAAAGTTAGTGGAAATAGATTTTTCTAGGATTGAAGAAATTAGAATGCTAAGGACAAAATTAATAGAAGGAATAAACTTAAGTATTAATGATCATATGATTAATCACACAGAAAAAAGACGAAAAGAGAGAAATAAAAGAGCTAATGGTTCAGATTTTTCTTCCCAGAGAGTATCATCTAATGGACCATCCCTATAAAAGCCACATATTTTATGAGAAAATCCTATTAGAAACTCAGTCCCAAGAAATTGCTCATACTATAGATAAAAAATTCGCGGACCAAATTGCCTTTTCAAGAATCAAAATCCTGAGAGTAATGACCAAGGGAGAATGGAAACAACATCCATTCACAAATAAAATCTTCTCTGTCAAAATCCCAGATCAACAACTCTCAAGCTATAATTACTATGATTATCAAAAACCCTGGTTAAAAGTCCTTTGGTATAAACCAACGTATCACACTTGGTTTATATACTTTTCCAAAACTTGTCAAAGAACATTTTCCCAATGGTGGATCTCTTGGTTCCATACCATGAAGCCAATTCAAGGATTGTTTCAGAAGTCCATTGAAGAAGCCATATGGGTCTTTTCTCATTATACTGACTTAGAGGATATTGCACCAATACCTCTATTACAGTATTTGATTACATTCGGCATCCCCTAGATCGTTTGTTGGGACCTGGCTAAAAATCATGATTCTTCTACCCAGATCACTTATCTGGTCCGAAGAATGAAATAGAAGAATTTGCCTAAATACGAGACTAAAAGGGCCGACGTCCAAACTGTGAAGACCTTGCTAAAACTAAGTGATGAAGAAATAAAAAGAATGTTTGCTGGAAAAGATAAAGAAAAAGACGATGAAGATATGATTTCGAGAGCATCCTCTTTGGATAAGTTAAAGGAAGTCTATGGCAAAAAGAAAGAGAAAGATAAAATCACTGACGAAGATGATGATGATGACCTCTTCGCCAATCATGATCCGGATAAGGAGCTATTGTTGGCATATCACAATGGATAAAAGATAAGAAGGAATGTACTTTACAAAAGCATAGCATAATGTGACAAGTGGCATGGCACAAACAAAAGCAGATAAAAGCAGTGGTGCGCAATGGTGACAGACAAAAGATGATAAAAGTTGGCATGACACGGACAAAAGTAGAAAAGCAGTGGAACACAATAAAACTTACTTTCCTTTTAAGGGCATGCATTATTTGATAAAAGTAAGGATAAGAATGTAAAATAGCCTGATCAGTTGGCTATAAAAGAAGTGTATTGCTTCATTAGAAGCAAGCGAGTATTGCGAATGAAAACTCTTGTTTGAAATATGTCTATTCTCTATTCTAGCTTCAACCTCTCTCTCCAGTATCTTGAAAAAATGTTTAGCTAAGATATCCCCTATCCTTAATAATCAACCATAACCATACTCTATTGTCATACTCAAAATTGATCCTGTTCAAATGGTATCGGAGCCAGATTGCAAGGCAACACTAAAGATAAAAGAGGTGTTGGTAAGCTTGGAACGGTGGTAGCAGCAGGAGGCGAAGTAAGTCCGATTGGTAAGCCGCAAGTGTTCTAGTCTCTAGAATCTAAATTATTGTCTTATAATTCGGTTCTTCTATTATGAGGACATAATTGAGTTTAGCATGATAAGCACGAGTATAAATTTGGATTGATTATTAAGGATAGATGTCACGACCCGGCCCTCGGACCTTCGGCCCGGTGGGCCCGGACGTGTATGTGCGTGTGATGGATCACAACTGCAACGCTGAGTCGGGCTTCTAACCACATGGCCCAAAAGATGCATCTTGTTACAAATGATCCAGTCACACAACACATATAACTCCAAGACCTCCCCCGCTCCTTTCCGATGTGGGATTGGGTAACCTGATCCCCCCTACGGGCTGGGTCTCACAATCTCTCCTCCTTATAGACCTCGTGTCCTCACAAGAGGAGCCAAACGTAACTGACTTGAGTCCAAACTCACGGGCCCAAACGTGAACACACAACACGGCCCAAGCCCACCCGAAAGAGGAAACGAGATCGGCTCCGCTACCATTTGTCACGACCCGGCCTTCGGACCTTCGGCCCGGTGGGCCCAGACGTGTATGTGCGTGTGATGGATCACAACTGCAACACTGAGTCGGGCTTCTAACCACATGGCCCAAAAGATGCATCTTGTTACAAATGATCCACTCACACAACACATATAAGTCCAAGACCTCCCCTGCTCTTTTCCGATGTGGGATTGGATAACCTGATCCCCCCCTACGGGCTGGATCTCACGATAGATTTAATTTCTATCACTTATATTTGATTATACTCATCTGTGTTTAGGCCTGTCTGGATAATGGATATTGATAATACTCGGGAACTACATATTTCTGTAATAGAGTAGAAATTACAAAATTGGAGTATACCCAAAATACCAAAAAATAAAATATATAAAACGGGATTTGGTTTTCAAAACCTATTCACTCATCACTATGTAATAGAAACTATTGAAAAGTTATTACCAGTAAATCCACAAATTGAACAATTAGAGCTTATAGATAATAATAAGTTAATAAAGTTTAAAGGAAATTATAAATTCATGCATATAGGACTAGTACAAATAGCTATAAAACCTTTACATAGAATACGACTAGATACCCCTATTCTAATGTGCTTAAGAGATGCTAGGTTCACTTCATTCACCGACTCTTTGTTAGCAGTTTGTGAATCGAATCAAGCAACTGGACCCATTTATTTTAACTACTATCCAAACTTCAGTATAGATCTATTTGATGAAAATTTAAGTAAAACTTTAACTTTAAACATGAAAATACCTACTACTATGTTAGAAAGTTCAAAAAATATAGCAATCATATATAGGATTCATTATAAAGTAATGAAAACTAATTTAAGTCCAAAAGCTAAAATAGAATCAGCTAAAGAAACTATAGTATTAATAAAAGCAAATTATGAATACATTAATGTTCATACTCCCAAACTGATAAACTGGAATCTAATAACCTATCATGATAATTGGCAGATATTAAATATTGTACCACCAAAACCAATGCCACCTAGAACTCAACCTATTGAAATAATAGAAAATGATAAAGGATATGCTAAGATAATATTTAAAAAGAACATGGACCCTCCTAGGCGATCCCTGTCAACCAGTAAAATATAAATACAAGAATTAAGGAAGATACTTTGTTTGATTTTGTGAGGACCCGAACACGATAATTGGGCTCCTCACCGCCGTGCAGTCCCAATTGGCCCAACTCGTGGCCCAATCAAAACTACACAAGGCTTACCCTCAAAACCAATTCAGAAATTATATAAAAACACAAGTAAATTTGAAACTTTTCACTTTCTTTAAAAAAAAGAGCATGTATTTAAACAAGCATCTCGACACCACAAATACAATCGGGGAGTACAATCACAAACAGCAGAAGTCTTAAATCACACACACAACAGGCCACACGGCCCCAAACATGCTTTATCAGAATAAGTCCAACCAACTCAAAACCCAAGAACAACAAAACATTCCCAAGGCATCATGCTCATCTCATATATCGTAAACTCAAAAGAATACATCAATATCCAATAGCATGCATCAACCCAAGCCCACTAAGGGGTGACAATGTCAATAAGCAAGCATGCAAAAAGGATAAGCAAGCATAATCTAATCCAAAATACAAAATAAAGTGTCGAGTTTTCAAACGTGTCATATGCAGTAGTCCAGTCCTATGACAAACCAGAAACCTCGACCTCAAAAATAGACGGCTACACAGTCGCTCAACCTAGTCCTTAAAACAACAATAAGAGGGGAGTGAGATCTCGAGGATCTCACTGAGAGTCACAGCATCATAAAAAATTCCAGTGGAATAGAGGCATATACGAAAACCAATATAAATATTTTATAATAAAAACCACTATAAGTCACATGATACTAATCGTGTAAGCAATATCATATTTAAATATGATCGAATACATATGCATGATGTCACGGGACTAGAGTTTTGCGGAATAGAAACTCTCCGTGCGGCCTTAGGCTATCGCTCTTGCAATAGACTAAGTAAGCCTTCCTCACAAAACTAGCTAGAATGCTAAGCTTAGAACACAACTGAAAAGAGAGAGACACACAAGAATGGAGAGAAAGCTCTAAACTCTCAATATTGCAAGTATTGCTGGATGATTACAAATGAGGGGAGGCACCCCTTATATAGCCTTTACAACTCCCCAATGAATGGTGGAGATTAAGCCGTATGATCTAACGGTTATATACAAAAGTAGAAAGCACAAATGCGGATCCCAAGTGAGCTCCTTGATTCCCTCACTTAGTGGGGAACATAGTGGGAAACATAGTGGGGGACATAATGAGGAAAGATTCCCTCATTGATTAATGTGCTCCTTGATTTGGGAGTCGGGTCCCACACGAAGCCGAATGACTCGTAGTCTGATATCATGAATGACATGTAGTCTGATATTCGGTCGTGACATTCTCCCCCACCAAACTCGTCAACGTCCTCGTTGTGTGCTGCCTTAAGAACTCGTTGATTTCGTCTTCGTACTGCCAAAGATCGAAATCTTTCTCCCAGCTTGTCTCGCTAGGAGGGTCGCCTCTCCATCGAACCAAGTACTCCACATGGTTCATATGCTTCCCACTCTTTTGCACCACCCGCCTTGATAAGATCTCATCAAGCTTCTTATCATGGGCATTGGTTACAGCTGTGGGAGCTCTCTTGGACTTCCCCCTCTCCGGATCTTCCGTGTCTGCTTGGAATGGCTTCAATAAGCTCACATGGAAGACAGGATGGAACTCCAATCTTGGCGGTAACTCCAGCTTGTATGATACTTTGCCGATCCTCTTCAACACCTTGAAAGGACCCTCGTATCGTCGCACTAGCCCCTTGTGCAACTTGGCAAAGACTCGGCTTTGGTGAGGCATCAGCTTCACCAACACAAGATCCCCTTCATCAAACTCTAAGGGACGCCTCTTTTTGTCTGCCCACTTCTTCATCCTCTTTGCCGCCTTGGACAGGTGCACTCTTGCAATGTCCTTTTGCTCATCCCACTCCTTGGCAAAGCGATAAGCGGATGGATTCGGCCCTTGATAACCTGTGGCAATCTTGCTAGGAGTATAAGGTTGTTGTCCGTTAGCAATCTCGAAAGGACTCATACCTGTCGATTCACTCCTTTGCAAGTTGTATGAGAATTGAGCCACATCAAGTAACCTTGCCCAATTCTTCTGGTTGGCACTCACATAGTGCCTAAGGTAGAGCTCCAATAAGGCATTCACTCTCTCCGTCTGCCCATCGGTTTGAGGATGAAAGCTTGTGGAGAAATTGAATTCTGACCCCAACAGTTTGAACAACTCGGTCCAAAATCTCCCCGTGAATCGAGTGTCTCGATCACTCACAATGGACCTTGGAACGCCCCAATATTTCACCACATTTTTGAAGAAAAGGCGGCTTGTCTCCTCTGCCGTGCATGCTTTGGTGGCTGGAATGAATACTGCGTATTTGGAAAATCTATCCACCACCACAAGTATGGTTTGGAAGTCACCAGACTTTGGGAGGGATGTGATGTAATCCATGGAAATGCTCTCCCAAGGTCTCTCTGGTATGGGCAATGGCTCTAACAATCCAGGAGGTTTGTGTTGCTCAATCTTGTCTTGTTGGCACACTAGACAAGTTTTCACATACCACTCCACATCGTCTCGCATGTTAGGCCAATAATAACCATCTTCCAAAAGAGCAAGAGTTCGAGTGATACCTGGGTGTCCAGCCCATCCGGAATCGTGGCACTCCTTCATAACTTCCTTCCGAAGTTTGTCATATCGGGGAACATAGATGCGGTTGCCTTTGGTGAAGAGCAACCCATCCTCTAGCCAAAATTTGCGGGTCTTGCCTTGCTTCACTTGGTCTACCAAGGCCTGAACTTGGGGGTCATGCTCCATACCCCCTCGGATCCTTTCCACAAAAGGACTCTCTGGTCGACTGATGGCTGCAAGTTCAGCCCTTCTACTAAGAGCATCAGCCACCAAGTTCTCCTTTCCTGGCTTATACTCGAGTGTGTAGTCAAACTCCGCCAAGAAGTCTTGCCACCTTGCTTGTTTCGGCGATAGCTTCTTCTGTGAAATGAAGTAGCTTGTGGCAATGTTGTCAGTCTTGACAACGAACTTGCTCCCCAGCAAGTAATGTCTCCAAACTCGCAAGCAATGCACCACGGCTGTCATCTCCTTCTCTTGTACCGTGTACCGCCTCTCGGTCTCATTCAGCTTGCGGCTCTCATAGGCAATTGGGTGACCTCCTTGCATCAAAACACCACCAATTGCAAAATCAGAAGCGTCAGTTTGTACCTCGTATGGGAGTAGGTGGTTAGGCAAGGCTAACACCGGCTCCTCCATAACGGCTGTCTTCAGTGCATCGAATGCCTCTTGGCATCCACTCGACCAATCCCACGCCTTGTTCTTCTTGAATAGCTCGGTCAAGGGTGTGGCAATGGAAGAGTACCCTTGTATGAACCGCCGATAGTAATTGGCCAACCCCAAGAAGGAACGAAGCTCTGTGACCTTCTTTGGTGGTTGCTAATCCTTGATAGCTTGGATCTTGGCACCATCCATCTTGATCCTTCCTCCGCCCACTATGTGGCCAAGAAATGCCACCTCTTGCTTGGCAAATGCACACTTCTCCCGCTTGACATACAGCTCATTATCCCTCAACGCTTGAAACACCATCCTTATGTGTTGGATGTGTTCCTCAAGTGTGCGGCTGTATATCACAATATCATCCAAATACACAACAACAAAGCGATCCAAGAACTTGCGGAGCACTTTGTTCATTAGTGTACAAAAGGTAGCAGGTGCATTTGTTAAACCAAAAGGCATGACCAAGAATTCATAGGATCCATACCGTGTGACACATGCGGTTTTGGCCTCATCTCCTTTTGCTATGCGGACTTGATAGTAGCCCGACCTCAGATCCAACTTGGTGAACCATCTCGCATCCCCAAGTTGATCGAACAAATCAGCAATAAGAGGAATAGGGTACTTGTTCTTTATAGTTACCTTATTCAAGGCTCGGTAGTCGATGCACAATCTCAACGACCCATCTTGCTTCTTTTGAAAAAGCACCGGTGCTCCGTAAGGTGCTTTAGATGGTTGGATGAAGCCCGCATCCAACAACTCCTTCAGTTGCCTCCGTAGTTCAGCTAACTCCGGAGGTGCCATTCGATAAGGGGCTCTTGCAGTTGGTTTAGCCCCGACTTCCAGCTCGATGGCATGGTCTACCTCCCGTATGGGTGGTAGCTTCTTTGGGAGTTCTTTGGGCATCACATCGCCAAACTCCCCAAGAACTTCCATAACTTGGATAGGCACTTCGTCATCAGCAGGTGTGCCTTCATCCATCACCAAGGTAGCTAGAAATGTGGGTTCTAGCTTCCTTACTCCTCTCTTCAGCTGCATAGCTGATAGTGTTTTCGCCTTCAGCTCCTTCTCTCGAGCCACTGGCACCACACAACACTTGCTCCCTTCGGAAAGTATGAGTGTGTTGGTGCAAGACACTGGGACTGCTCTTGTCTGGTCCAAGAATTGCATCCCTAAAACAATTGGAAAGTCATCCATAGGAACAATGGAGAAGTCAAGTTTACCTTTCCATTCTCCCATTTGTAGCTCGACCCCTCGGGCTACTCCAAAGATTGGCTGTGCTTGAGTGTTCACCGTCTTTAGCCAGCCTCTCTCCTCTTTGAACTTGATGCCAAGTCGTTGTGCTTCCTCCTTCTTCATAAAGTTGTGAGTAGCACCGGTATCGATCAATGCACGGGACTCCCTCCCTTGCACGATGGGTCTAGCAAACATCCTCCCAGCTTGCTCCTCCTTGGCATCTTTGGTTGAGGCTTTAACAGCACTCAACAGTTGCATGGAACTCATCCTTGGTGCTTCCATTGCTTCGACCTCCTTTGCCATGGCTGCCAGCTTGTTCCTCTTCGGGCAATCCACAGCTCTATGTGGCCCCTCACATAGAAAACATGAGAGCTTCAGTTTCTCTCCCTTGCCCCGATTTTCACCTCCCCCATATGTGGGTTTGGCTGGACGAAAGGACTTGTAGGGCTTGAAGGACTTGAAAGGCTTGTCCTTCCACTCCTTGGTTTCATGGGCTGCTCCCCCACCTTTAGCCTTGTAGTCACGGAAACTCTTAGGCTTAGGTGGGTTTGAACTCTCGGCCTTGCTCTCAAATTCTGCCAAGGATTTGGCCTCGGAAATTACATCGTTGAGCTCCTTGACATTGCGTCGATGAAGCTCCAACTTGGCCCAACTTTGTAGGCCTCCCAGAAATACGTACATGGCCTCCGTCTCGGGCATGTCTGGGATCTCCAACAAGACTTCCGTGAACTCCCTCACATAGTGTCGGATGTCGCCCTTGTGGGACAACTTGCGAAGCTTCTCCCTCGCTTCTAGCTCCCCATTTCTTGGTGAGAAATGTGCCTTCAGGAGCCTTTTGAAATCTCCCCACGTCTCCAACATCAAAATGCCACGCTCAATTTGAGCATGCTTCATCCTCCACCAGGTTGTGGCACTATCGGTTAGATATAGTGGGGCTTGGGAAAGTCGATCTCCATCGCTCTCCATGCCCACCCCTTGAAAGTATTGTTCAAGGTTGAATAGGAAGTTGTCCACTTCCTTGGCATTCCTCGTCCCGCCAAATGACTTCGGCCTTGGGACATCCAGCTTCATCTTGGGTTTGGCAACCCCTTGCGCATTTCCCTTCTTGCAATCCTCCCTGATTCCAACCAAATCATCCTTAAATGAAGAGATCTCAGCAAGAAGATTTACCTTGAAGTCATCTAACTCTTCCCTCCAAGAGTGGATAGCAATGAGGGCGCCTTGCATCTCCTCACGAAGCTCATTCACGTCACCCGACTCGAGCTCGGTTATGCGTTGGCCATATTCCTCAAGCATATCCTTGTCATCGGCAACCTTCACTTCCATACGAGTGATCCTTGCCTCCAATGATGACAGATGATCAACAGTCTTCATTCTCTTCTTAGGTTCGGGAGCACGTTGGGGTAGTCTCCCCACACGGACCTCCTCGACCTCCTCTTCAAAATGGATGTTGGCATCAGAAGTACTAGGCATCTCCATTTCTCTCTAAAAGGATTGAGCCGTGGCTCCGCTACCAACTGTCACGGGACTAGAGTTTTGCGGAATAGAAACTCTCCGTGCGGCCTTAGGCTATCGCTCTTGCAATAGACTAAGTAAGCCTTCCTCACAAAGCTAGCTAGAATGCTAAGCTTAGAACACAACTGAAAAGAGAGAGACACACAAGAATGGAGAGAAAGCTCTAAACTCTCAATATTGCAAGTATTGCTGGATGATTACAAATGAGGGGAGGCACCCCTTATATAGCCTTTACAACTCCCCAATGAATGGTGGAGATCAAGCCGTATGATCTAACGGTTATATACAAAAGTAGAAAGCACAAACACGGATCCCAAGTGAGTTCCTTGATTCCCTCTCTTAGTGGGGAACATAGTGGGAAACATAGTGGGGAACATAATGAGGAAAGATTCCCTCATTGATTAATGTGCTCCTTGATTTGGGAGTCGGGTCCCACACGAAGCCGAATGACTCGTAGTCTGATATCATGAATGACATGTAGTCTGATATTCGGTCGTGACAATGAGTTCGATAATATCAACATGTATCTCAGGCCCATGCCCAATAAGTAAATAAATCCCAAAATCACATTCTCATGGGCTACTATGCCCAAAAACTATCGGGGTGGACCTCTAAAATCGCTTCACTGATAACCCGGGCCAAAGGAAAATCGGAAACCCACTGGTGGTTAATTAAATACACCTTTCCAAAATAATAATACATCCCCTACCACCAGTGTTGTCCTCGGGAAAATTGGAGAAAACAATTATCGCACGATTCCCAACTCACACACAACTCGAAAAGCCCGAAGGCATATGTAGCCTATCCCATCACCTACTCCCACAAGGCATGCATAACCCATACATACTCCTAGGCAAGGGACTATCCTTCTATCTAAGGATACTCATCCACTTACCTTCGCATTGGCCAAGTGCAGTCCGTCAATTCCAAGTTATACCTAACAATTATATGTATACGTATTCTTTGCAAACAAGTAAAACAAATCCCAAATCATGTTATAACTTAAATAAAATGTAGAACACTCAAAATCAACTCAAAAGCTCCCTAGGAGCCCCAACAACTCAAGAATTCGATGTATATGGATATTCTCAACGCATTTTAAATCACATCGCAAACATGCATATAGGTTCAAAACAAACATTTTATGCATCATAAATATGCCTCACACATAATGAACCTAGCATGCCAAATCACTCATCGATGCACGTATTGCCTCTATTCAGAAACAAGCATTTACCAATTTTAATTAATAAAGCAAAATATTTCTGTGCATGTAAATGAAACATAGTCTCCCACCTCTTGACGCGCTGACGATTCAACGGCTAAATCTTTGCCTCTATTGGTCGCCGAAGCACCACCTAAACAATCATGCACACAAAACACACTAAGAACAAAGCCGAAAATAATAAACTCGAAAAATGATCAGAGTTAAAAACAACCTAAGAGACCCCTTAAACACTCACTCTAAGTCCCAAATTATTCAATTCAACCTCTAGAAACTCAAACCACTCAATTCCTTAAGAAAAACAACAATTCCCTTCACATACTCGATCGATCCTAAGCTAAAATTCCAATTCCAAGCTCCATCAACATCAGAATTGGTTTCCTCAATCGAAAAACCTTCTCTACAACACACAAACAACCTAACTCAAGCAATGGCATCAACCAATTTCATCCAATTCATCAAAAACACAAAATTCCTGAATTTACCGAAATGCCATCGAATGCTCAAAATGATCAATCATGGATCAAATGATGTTTTCAAGCAATCTAAAGTATCAGAATATGTCAATGAACATCTAATCCTACTAAATCAACCCCAAATCGAAGAAAAAAAATGAAGAAATCAAGCAAAAACTCCTAAAATCCGAAATTACAAAAAAATACTCAAATAAATATAAAACCACTATGAATAAACACAATACCTGAGCAAATCCAGGGAGAAGGGTTAGGATTATGTTTTGGAACAAAAGTCACTCCTTAATTTGAAGTAAAAATGAAATTGGGAGGAATTTTGGGTTTGGGAACTCTCAGCCAAAAGAGGGGAAATGGGGAAAATGAAAACAAAAGCTCCTTATTTTTGCACATCCCATGCAGGATAAGTGAGTTTAATGAGGGGTATTTTCGAATTTTTAGATATCTTGACTTTGACTTTGAGTTTGACTTTTTTACTTCTTTTTTTTTTTAAAAAAAAACATTCTTAAAATCTGAAATAATCATAAAATGACTCACATATGTCCCAAATGGGCTAAAATAAAATTTAAAAGCTCAAAATATAAAAATTAGGCTTTTAAAACGTAATTGGGCTCGAGAACCAAAATCGGGCCCACGAAAGGTAAGTCGACCCAAAGACCTACGACCACTCAAAACAGACCTCCAAAAACTTATATGCGGCTCAAGAGAATGAAATGAGGTATATCCTCTGGACTCAAGCCTCGAACAACGCACCAATCGACTAATTAATCTAATGCACGTTAAAACTCCGAAACGACACGCCGTGAAAATTATCGACACACCACCAACGACATGACGTGCTAGACATCCTAAACTTGACACTTAGGCTCTATGACTATGTCCAGGTCACTCGGTGAAAAGGTCAACTCTGACAATCGCTAGGTCAACTCTGACAATCGCTTGGTCAACTCACTCAATCTGACCAATCCGAAAAATTTGACTGAATATGGGTGTTGACTAGACTATCAAAAGGACTGGGTCTCACATCCTCCCCTCATTATAAGAATTTGGTCCCCGAAATTCACTTACCAGAATCCTCAAACAAATGCGGATACTGCTGTCTGATCAACTACTCTGGTTCCCAAGTCCGCTCCTCCATACGGTCACTACACCACAAAATATAGACCATAGGCACATTACAACTACGCAACTGTCTCACCGCTCTATCCACTGTGGCTACTGGCTGAGTCGAATAAGATAAATCATTGGCAATCTCGATCGGTGGTGTCTCCAAGATATGAGATGGATCTGGCACGTACTTCCTCAACATGGACACATGGAAGACGTTATGGATCCTCTCTAACTCTGGTGGTAACTCCAATCTGTATACCACTGGGCCAACTCTGTCAACAATATGGTAGGGACCAATATACCTCGGGGCTAGCTTGCCCCGCTGCTGAAATCTAATTACTCCCTTCCAAGGCGCGACTTTCAAGAATACCCTATCATCCACTGCAAACTCCAAGTCTTGTCTACGGTGATCTGCATAACTCTTTTTTCGGCTCTAGGCTACTCTCAACCGCTCTCTAATCCGAGCAACCTGCTGAGTAGCCTGGTCCACTAACTCTGGACAAGACACCTCTCACCAACCTCATCCCAACACAATAAAGTACGACACCTGTGCCCATACAGTGCCTCATACGATGCCATACCAATACTCCTCTGAAAGCTATTGTTGTAGGCAAACTCCACTAAGGGTAAGCATCGATCCCAAGTGGTTTGCCTGTCCAACACAAAAGTTCTGAGCATATCCTCTAGGATCTGTATAGTCTGCTCTGACTAACCATCTGTCTATGGATGGAAGGTTGTACTAAACCTCAGCTCTGTACCCAATGCACTGTGATACTTCTCCCAAAATCGAGAAGTGAATCTCGGATCCCGATCCGACACTATAGTCACTGGCACACCATACAATCTGACAATCTCATCCATGTACCTCGACGCTAGCCTCTCTGGTGTGTCTGTCACTCTGATGGGGAGGAAATGCGCAGACTTGGTGAGTTTGTCCACTATCACCCATATGGCATCGTATCCCCGTTGCACACGTGGCAAACCTACCACAAAGTCCATGGTGACATGCTCCCACTTCCACTCTGGAATGGGCAGCGGCTGTAACATGCCTGCTGGTCTCTGATGCTCGGCTTTCACCTGCTGACAAACCAAGCATCGAGCAACAAACTCTGTTATGTCCCTCTTCATGCCTGACCACCAATAAGACTGTCTCAAATCTCTATACATCTTGGTGTTACCCAGATGTACAAAGAATGTTGAACTGTGAGCCTCTGTCAGAATCCTCTGTCTCAACTCCTCATCATGTGGTACACACATACGACCTCGGAAAGTCAGAATACCGTCATCTCTATCTCTGTACTCACTGACAGAACTCTCTGCACTGTCACTGCTATCCAAACTCTGTCTCACTCTGACCAAAGCTGGATCCTCAAGCTGACCAGCTTGAATCTCATCAATCAATGTCAGTCTCACCACCATTTGTGCAACTAGTGCTCCGGTCTCATCACTATCCAGCTGAACTCCAGACTCCCTCAAACACATTAACAAAGGCATATACTCGGCTCTCACATAAGCCAAAGAAGAAGAGGTCTTCCTACTCAAAGCATCTGCAACTACGTTGGCTTTGCCCGGATGGTAGTCAATGATCAAGTTATAATCCTTGATCAACTCAAGCCAACGCCTCTGTCTCAAGTTCAACTCCTTCTGGGTGAGAAGGTACTTGAGACTCTTGTGATCTGTGTAAACATTGCACGTCTCGCCATACAAGTAATGACACCAAATCTTCAAAGCGAAGACCACCGCTGCAAGCTCAAGGTCATGGGTCGGATAATTGCCCTCATGCGGCCTCAACTGTCTAGAAGCATAGGCAACTACCTTCCCATCCTGCATCAACACACATCCCAATCCAAGTCTCGATGTGAAACCTGAGTTTTTCGTACCCTTTAAGTTAGAGCCTGTGTCTATAAGGGTGTGGGTATATGTTAGTCTTTGTGTTTTAATTAGCGTGTCGAGGTGCACGTTGGGATTTGGTGAGTGTTTTGATGTTGGGTTAGCATCTTCAAGGAAGTAACATTATCCATTTGTTGATTTGGGTAATGTTTTTAGCCTTTGTTGTTGTTTCAAAACAACAACTGTAACTAGAAACCTTTTTGATCACTTTCTAATCATCCTGAATCCTTAGAATAATTTTTTCTATACCTTAAGATTGAAATATAAGATGGATTTAAAAGACTTCGGAATTTTAATCCCTTAGATTCGTAAGTTTGAATCACAATTTTTATCCGAGTGTAGGATAATCCGGGGTAGGAAATACTTGTCTATAAAATTATTATAGGCTGCATACATATTGTTTCATGCATTGAACATTCCACTGATATGAGATATGGTCCTTGAGACCTATGAGTATTATATCTTTAATATAATGATATATGATATAAGGAGTGGTAAGGACTCCTTTGTTTTATGAGTTTTCGAAGTATGAGATAAGTTAGCACTGGCCTGGGCTTAGTCAATCGTGTAGCAAAGGCACTGTAGGCATACCGGTGAGTTATCCGAAGGCACGATTAGACTTGGAGGGATATGGTGATTCACTTGCTTATTTATATGGTTAAATGCTAGTGATGATTTATGGTCGGATAGTTTCATCTGTCCTTCTATTTAGTTTCAAATGACAAGTGGGTGAAACAGACCATTACTCATCTTGATGAGAAGATATTAGGCAGTTTGCCTTACGCCTTACCGAGATTTGAATCTTATTGTGAATGTTTGAACATGCATGTTTTTGTTACATAATATCATATCACACAATATTTTAATTATCGAGATATATAATTCAGCATGTTGGCATGGTATAGGGGTTCATGATAGAATGGACAAAATGAGTTTGTGCATAAATAATATTTCTTCATCTGATGTGTTATGATATTGCTACTATCCCTTTCCGGATTTTGATATGACGTTCGGTCTCTTACTGAGATTCCTAGTGAATCTCACTCCTCTCACCTTTGTGATTTTCAGGTTAGATCGAGTTGAGGTTTAGCCGAGGTTAGCGATCTTGTCTGGTTGGTCGTTTAGCTGCTGGTGGCACTGTACGTGCGGTAGCACACACAGGAGCACACATATCATTTCCTTAAGCATATCATGTATTTTTATTTTGGTGAACTTATTTAGGCCTAGTCACCTTTGAAACTCATGACATATTTCTTTGTATAAGTGCATCATTTCATACTTCATATGAATATCCGCTGCGTGGTTTTAAATAAGACTTCCGTTGTTGTTAAAGTTTCATATAATGTGTAATACATTATTTTATTTTTATGTTTTCTCCGCGTGCTCATTTAAACTAATATTTATGTGTGTGCGAGTTTTAAATTAAAAGAGTTAATGTGCTAAGCTTCGTGTGAACCCGATCATATCTCCTTGGAGGTGTGTGAAGGTGAGCATGGCTGGGTGCGTCATGTCTTGTGAGTTCCGGGGCGTGACACTCGAGGCATCACTGAAAACAACATAGCCTCTGCCACTGACTGGTAAAGTCAACACTGGAGCTGAAACCAATCTGGTCTTCAACTCGCTGAAACTCTGCTCACACTTCTCGGTCCACACAAACGGAACACCCTTGCGAGTCAAACGGGTCAAAGGTGCTACTAAAACTGAGAAGCCCTCTACAAACCGTCTGTAGTAGCCTGCCAAACCCAAAAAGCTACGCACCTCTGTCACACTGCTAGGCGGTTCCCACGAAACAATAGCCTCTATCTTCTTGGGGTCTACCATTACTCCACTAGCTGACACAACATGCCCCAAGAAGCCTACCTCACTCAACCAAAACTCACACTTAGAGAACTTGGCATAAAGCTGTCGTGCTCTAAGTGTATCTAAAACTGTCCTCAAGTGCACCTCGTGCTCCTCCTGGGTCTTCGAATAGACCAATATGTCATCAATGAAGACGATGACAAATCGATCTAAAAACTCTCAGAACACCCTGTTCATAAGGTCCATGAACACTGCTGGAGCTTTCGTCAACCCGAACGGCATAACAACAAACTCATAGTGTCCATACCTCGATCTGAATGTTGTCTTCGGGATGTCGGATTCCCGAACTCTCAACTGATGGTATCCCGATCTCAAGTTTATTTTCGAGAACACCGAGGCACCCTGCAACTGATCAAACAAGTCATCTATCCTCGGCAACGGATACCGGTTCTTCATCGTGGCCCGGTTCAGCTGCCTGTAGTCAATGCAAAGCCGAAGGGTACCGTCCTTCTTTTTTACGAAAAGGACAGGCGCACCCCACGAAGAAACACTCGGTCGGATGAAGCCTCGATCCACAAGATCCTCCAATTGAGTCTTCAGCTCCCTCAACTCAGCAGGTGCCATTCGATATGGCGGAATAGAAATCGGTGCTGTCCCTAGCAACAATTCAATCTCGAACTCAATCTCTCGGACTGGAGGTAACCCTGTCACATCCTCGGGAAACACATCTGCATACTCTCTGACAACTGGTACACTATTCAACTCCGGAGGCTCAACTGATGCATCCCTGACATGAGCAAGAAAAGCTATACAACCCTTGTGAATCAGCTGTCTGGCACTCATCCAAGAGATCACACAAGTTGGTAGTACCCGTCTGTCTCCCTTAAAACAATACTCTGTCCCGTCTGGAAGACTAAACCATACCTTTTTCTTAAAACACTCCATGCGGGCTCTGTATCTACAAAAGCAGTCCATACCAACTATCACATCGAAATCTCTAATATCCAATGGTATCAAATCCGCCTCAATCTATATTGTGCCCACTGTCATCACACAACCCATGAAAACACTACTGCAAGTAATCTGCTCACCAAGAGGGGTCAACACAACTATGGGTGGCTCTAAGGGTGACAACACTATATCTGCACACCTAGCCACTCTAGGACCAACAAAAGACCTATTTGCCCCGGGGTCTAACAGGACTCTAGCAGAACAAGAAAATATAGAACTAGTACCTGTCACGACGTCCGGACTAGCTCATGCCTCAACATCTGCTAGTGTGAACAGGCGCGTCTGTGGCCTCTGCTGCTGGGTCTGACCTATAGTCTGGCTGCCAGATGGTCGACCTATCTGTGATCTAGTCTGAGGCCTCGAAGATCCTTGTGAACCCATATGGCTCACACCTGACCTCGGTGCTGCTGGTAATGCTGGAAATCTAGGCTGAGAAGCTGTGGCTCTAGATGCATTGTCCCCTGGGCAATCTCTGGCTAAGTGCCCAAACTTATCACATGCATAACACCTAGGCGGCTGTGGGCATGGAGGAGGATGATTCTGTCTGCAGTTCCCGCATCTGGGATGTCCTGCTGGCCTGCTGATGCCAGGAGTAGACTGTGTCGACTGTGTACGGGCCACAAAAGAAGATGCGCCCTGTGAACGAGTCTGTACTGCAGAGTATGGGGTGGACATCCTGCTCCTCTGTCGACGGTCAAATCCACCACTACACCTCAAGGGACCTTTACTAGGCACCATGTCCCTATACCTCCAAGGCTGCCCACTCTGCCCCTGAACTATCTCCTCCGCTTTGACAGCATCCACAACAAGCTCCTCAAAGTCACTACTGGTCTTCGCACCCAAAACTGTGTGAATATCTCGGTTGAGGCCCTGCTCAAACCGACTAGCCATCACTGAACCAGCTCGGTCTATCTCTGGTACAAAGTGGGCTAATGCCCTCAGCTCAGTCTCATACTCTGAAACTGACTTGTTTCCCTGGAAAAGCAAATAAAACTCAGACCTCTTGTTATCCTAGAAGTGATGTGGGAAGTATCTCCTGTCAAATTCTCTCTCAAATTCTTCCCAAGTGGGCTGACCCCCATACCTATCTCTGACCGTACTCCACCAAGTGGCTGCATCTCTCTCCAGCAGCCTAGTAGCCAATGTGACCTTGTCTTCAGCAGCTATCCTCAAGTCTTGAGCTGCCAAGACAATCTTGTCTTTCGATACCTTAGCCACCATAGCATCGCTGGTGCCATAAAAACTCTCGCAGCCCAAGTGTCTCGCCTCCTTCAACAGCTTGGAAACTTGGACAGGTAATCTGGCACCCTGTGCCGCTTCCTGCTGAACTCTGGGCGGAGGTTGTACCTAAGGCTCTGCCATAACCTCTGGCGGTACTGGTGCGTGAGCCTGTACCAGTGGCTATACCTGTGGCTGCTGAGCCACTCCACCATGTACTAGCTGTTGTAGGGTAGTCTGAATAGCTGCCAGCATCTGAATCAGAATGGGATCCTATGTTGCCTGGCCTGCTTGTGCCCCCAGTGGAACCTGTGGCTCCTGTACCTCAGCTGCTGGACCTGATGGCCCACGAGCATTGGACCTCTTGTTTACATCAAATGACTGTGTACGGCCCCCTCGGCCTCTAGCTGCTCTACGAGGTCTACCACGAGGCATCTCTACCAACTGGACATATAGTCACATAATGAGCCCTAAAGACAAAATAAGACTACTAGACAAAATTTTATGATGGACTACGCATGTGCAATGTGAGTGTGATGCACCTTCAAAATATGCTATTTTAAACCATTTTTTAAAACATTGCACACATAAACAACCATGCTCCGCTACCAACCTTGTGAGGACCCGAACCCGGTAATTGGGCTCCTCACCGTCGTGCAGTCCCAATTGGCCCAACTCGTGCACATTTTTTACTTTCTTTAAAAAAAAGAGCATGCATTTAAACAAGCATCTTGACACCACAAATACAATCACGGAGTACAATCACAAATAGTGGAAGTCTTAAATCACACACACAACAGGCCACATGGCCCCAAACATGCTTTATCAGAATAAGTCCAACCAACTCAAAACCCAAGAACAGCAAAACATGCCCAAGGCATCATGCTCATCTCATATATCGTAAACTCAAAAGAATACATCAATATCCAATAATATGCATCAACCCAAGCGCACTAAGGGGTGACAATGTCAATGAGCAAGCATGCAAAAAGGATAAGCAAGCATAATCTAATCCAAAATAAAAAATAAAGTGTCGAGTATTCAAACGTGTCATATGCAGTAGTCCAGCCCTATGACAAACCAGAAACCTCGACCTCAAAAATAGACGGCTACACAGTCGCTCGACCTAGTCCTGAAAACAACAACAAGAGGGGAGTGAGATCTCGAGGACCTCACTGAGAGTCACAGCGTCATAAACAATTCTAGTGGAATAGAGGCATATACGAAAACCAATATAAACATTTTATAATAAAAACCACTGTAAGTCACATGATACTAATCTTATAAGCAATATCATATTTAAATATGATCGAATACATATGCATGAGTTTGATAATATCAACATGTATTTCAGGCTCATGCTCAATAAGTAAATAAATCCCAAAATCACATTCTCATGGGCTATTATGCCCAAAAACTATCAGGGTGGACCTCTAAAACCGTTTCACTGATAACCCCGGCCAAAGGGAAATCAGAAGCCCACAGGTGGTTAATTAAATGCACCTTTCCAAAATAATAATACATCCCCTACCACCAGTGTTGTCCTCGGGAAAATTGGAGAAAAAAATTATCGCACAACTCCCAACTCACACACAACTCGAAAAGCCCGAAGGCATATGTAGCCTATCCCATCACCTACTCCCACAAGGCATGCATAACCCATCCATACTCCTAGGCAAGGGACTATCCTTCTATCTAAGGATACTCATCCACTTACTTTTGCATTGACCAAGCGCAGTCCGTCAATTCCAAGTTATACCTAGCAATTATATGTATACGTATTCTTTGCAAACAAGTAAAACAAATCCCAAATCATGTTATAACTTAAATAAAATGTAGAACACTCAAAATCAACTCAAAGGCTCCCTAGGAGCCCCAACAACTCAAGAATTCGATGTATATGGATATTCTCAACGCATTTTAAATCACATCGCAAACATGCATATAGGTTCAAAACAAACATTTTATGCATCATAAATATGTCTCACACATAATGAACCTAGCATGCCAAATCACTCATCGATGCACGTATTGCCTCTATTCAAAAACAAGCATTTACCAATTTTAATTAATAAAGCAAAATATTTCCGTGCATGTAAATGAAACATAGTCTCCCACCTCTATCGGTCGCCGAAGCACCACCTAAACAATCATGCACACAAAACACACTAAGAATAAAGCTGAAAACACAATCAACCTCTAGAAACTCAAACCACTCAATTCTTTAAGAAAAACAACAATTCCCTTCACATACTCGATCGATCCTAAGCTAAATTTCCAATTCCAAGCTCCATCAACATCAGAATTGGTTTCCTCAATCGACAAACCTTCTCTACAACACACAAACAACCTAACTCAAGCAATGACATCAACCAATTTCATCCAATTCATCAAAAACACAAATTCCCGAATTTACCGAAATACCATCGAATGCTCAAAATGATCAATCATGGATCAAATGATGTTTTCAAGCAATCTAAAGTATCAGACTATGTAAATGAACATCTAATCCTGCTAAATCAACCCCAAATTGAAGAAAAAAAATGAAGAAATCAAGCAAAAACTCCTAAAATCCGAAATTACAAAAAAATACTCAAATAAATGTAAAACCACTATGAATAAACACAATACCTAAGCAAATCCAGGGAGAAGGGTTAGGATTAGGTTTTGGAACAAAACTCACTCCTTAATTTGAAGTAAAAATGAAATTGGGAGGAATTTTGGGTTTGGGAGCTCTCGGCCAAAAGAGGGGAAATGGGGAAATGGGGAAATGGGGAAAATGAAAACAAAAGCTCCTTATTTCTGCACATCCCGTGCAGGATAAGTGAGTTTAATGAGGGGTATTTTCGAATTTTTAGATGTATTGACTTTGACTTTGAGTTTGACTTTTTTACTTCTTTTTTTTTTTTTTTAAATTCTCAAAATCTGAAATAATCATAAAATGACTCACATATGCCCCAAGTGGGCTAAAATAAAATTTAAAAGCTCAAAATATAAAAATTAGGCTTTTAAAACCTAATTGGGCTCGAGAACCAAAATCAGGCCCACGAAAGACAAGTCGGCCCAAAGACCTACGACCACTCAAAACGGACCTCCAAAAACTTATATGCGGGCCAAGAGAATGAAATGGGGTATATCCTCTAGACTCAAGCCTCGAACAACGCACCAATCAACTAATTAATCTAATGCACGTTAAAACTCCGAAACGACACGTCGTGCAAATTATCGACACACCACCAACGACATGACATGCTAGATATCCTAAACTTGACACTTAAGCTCTATGACTATGTCCAGGTCACTCGGTCAAAAGGTCAACTTTGACAATCGCTTG
The DNA here is from genome assembly GCA_019739055.1 of Passiflora organensis. NCBI lineage: Eukaryota > Viridiplantae > Streptophyta > Magnoliopsida > Malpighiales > Passifloraceae > Passiflora > Passiflora organensis. The sequence continues at coordinate 30,902,985 of JAEPBF010000087.1, forward strand.
GTCAACTCACTCAATCCGACCAATCCGAAAAATTTGACTGAATACGGGTGCTGACTAGACTCTCAAAAGGACGGAGTCTCACAGATTTAATAATAAAAAGAGATAAAAATTTGTAGAAAAAATACCTATTAGAATACGAAGCATATGTTAAAAGCAAAGGAAAATATAAAAATATTAAAACATATAATCTAAATGAAATATTGTTTAAAAAGGAACAAAAAAGGGAATTATTAACTCTAGAGGACTTGAAACAAGAGATACAATATATTAACGAAGAAATAAAAATTATAAAAGAAGATTTGAATAATATGCAATATAACATAAAAGGAAAATCAAAAGTAGTATTAGAAATGAACAATTTTTCAATACTCTATCTAGAATAGAATTTCAGAAACGGTATACCTATATAATTGTGGTTATAAAAGATTTCAAAGTACAGATAAAAGCTTTGATAGATTCAAGAGCATATCATAATTGTGTTAAAGAAGGATTGATCCCGACCAAATACTATGAGAAAACTAGAGAAAGATTACATGTGGCAAACAAATAGAAATTAGAAGTTTAAGTATAAAATATTAGACACTCATATATGTAATCAAGGCATATGTTTTAAGAATACCTTTTTATTAGTTAAAGACTTATCCCAAAACTTGATATTAGGAACTCCTTTCCTTACGCAAAACAATATTAAATACTGAAATATTAGGAAAACATATTACTTTTGAATTTTGCGAAACAATACAAGAAAGAGATATAAATATTATGAGAGAATTAGGAATTAAAAAAGAAATCTTATTGATAAATAAAAAGAAGCATCTACACTCATTAACAAATGAATTAAACTATAAAAAAATTAGAAGATGACTTAAAAAGTTCAGAAATAAAAGAAAAAGTAAAACAACTACAAAAATAAATTGAAAATGAGGTATGTGCAAACTTACCCAATGCATTCTGGAAAAGAAAAAGGCACATAATTAGGATACCTTATGAAAAATATTTCAAAGAATAAAATAGAGCAACAAAAGCAAGACCTATTCAAATGAACTCAGAATTATTAGGATATTGTGAAAAGGAAATAAAAGAACTATTAGATAAAGGTTTAATAAGAGTTAGTAAATCACCTCGGTCTTGTGCAGCCTTCTATGTTCAAAATCAAGCTGAGATTGAGCGTGGAACTCCCAGATTAGTTATAAACTATAAACCTCTTACTAAAAGTTTGCAATGGATTGTCAGAAGCAACCATATTTTCAAAATTTGACATGAAATCAGAATTTTGGCAGATACAGATTTATGAAGAAGACAAATATAAAACAACTTTTACAGACCCATTTGGACATTATGAATGGAATGTAATGCTGTTTGGATTAAAAAATACTCCTTCAGAAGTTCAAAATATTATGAATGATATATTTAACTATTATCATAAATTTACAATTGTCTATACTTATGACGCTTTGGTATATTTGAAGTCTATAGCTGAACATTTTAGGCATGTTAATAAATTTTTAAATATAGTTAAAGAAAATGGATTAGTAGTATCGACTACTAAAATAAAATTATTCCAGACAAAGATAAGATTTCTAGGATATGATATTTTTCAAGGAACTTTTACTCTTATAAATAGAAGTATAGAATTCTCTGAGAAATTTCCCAATGAAATAAAAGATAAACAACAGCTGCAGAGATTCTTAGGATGTTTAAACTATATAGCAAAATTTATTCCGAAAATAAGAATAAGATGTAAACCATTATACAATAGGTTAAAAAAGAATGCACCGGCTTGGAATGATGAAATGAATAAGGTTGTTAAGGAAATAAAATTAAAACTAAAACAATTACCCTGTTTAGGAATTCCTTTACAAGATGCTGACTTAATGGTTGAAACAGATGCCTCCGAATATGGATATAGGGGAATATTAAAACAAAAGGTAGATGATAAAGAAAAATTAGTAAGATATCATCCTGGAGTATGGAATAATACACAGATAAATTACTCTATTGTTAAAAAAGAAATTTTGGCAATAGTATTATGCGTAAATGCTTTTCAAGATGATTTATTTAATAAAATTTTTTAATAAGAGTAGATTGTCAATCAGCAAAATATAAATTAGAAAAAGATGTAAAAAATTTAGTATCAAAGCAAATATTTGCAAGGTGGCAAGCATTATTATCCAATTTTGACTTTAAGATTGAATTTATCAAAGAAAAGTTAAATAACCTGCCTGATATTTTATCAAGAGAGTTTTTGTAGGGATTTAAAGATAAAAGGATCGAGAAATAAAAAGCTACAAAAACAAGGTATTATGTCTAACCCTGTTATTTATGCATAGGTTAGAATAATAGAAAAATATGTTAATAATTTAATAGAAATAGATTTCACAAAAATTAATGAAATAAGAATACTAAGAATGAAATTAATAGAAGGGATCAATTTAAGCATTAATGATCATATGATAAATCATGATGTCTTGAATGAATATTGTAATTGTGAGGAATATTATAAAAGGGAGAAATTTGGAAGAAAAATGATAAGAATAATTGATGAAACCATTGAAGAATATGAAAGAGAAAATAATTAAACTAATAAAAATAAAACACGAAATAGATAAAAAAATAGATGAAAATTGGAAAAATTATAAGATATATAAAAATAGAAAATATTTAAAAAAATAAGTGCAAATTAAAATATTATGTGAATTAGAACATGATATAGACAAATTGTTAACAAGAAAATGTATTATCAAAGATTCGTGTCGAGAGAGATAATGTTCAAAGAAGAAGACTATCTGAAAAGTTACAGATTAAATAGGTTTTGGGTAACTGAGAAGTTATCTAAAGATAAAAAAGAGGTGATAAGAACCTATCGTTATCAAAGAGTATTGAACATAAAACAACAAGCCAAGGAAAAAGAAGAAGAAAGGAGAACTTTAAAGAAAGATTTAAAGGTTGTTCGAAAAATAATGAATAAAAAGATTAAGGAAAAGAAGAATATATCTGAGTTAGTGAGCATTGAGAGGTATATTCAAGATAAATATAATTAGTTAGCTGTTTTAACAGTTTGAGAGATGGATAAAAAGAAATCTTTGGCAGTAATTCTAGCCAGCAAAGCTTTAACCTCTGCAAATAAAAGGTATTCAAATTCTCGTCTCTCTTCTTCTTCTTCCCCTTCTTCTATAATCCAACCAAGTTATTATTCAGCCTTAATAACTGTTTCGGTCACTCCTGAGCAAGTTAAAAGGAAGTCACTTATACCATTACCATTATACCCTCAAACGGCACCAGTATCCATTACCTCAAGTGTTCCACCCCCATAATAAAAGAGTTGTCCAACCAAAAACCAGAAAAAAGCTGACCTCTATACCCATAAAATTGACATAAAAGTAATTGAGCTTAAGAAAACAGAAGAGAGAAAAGAGATAAAAGAGATAAAAGAACTCATGATCCAGATCTTTCCTTCAAAAGAGTTATATCTTATGGACCACCCCTACAAAACCCGTATATTTTATGAACAAATCCTGTTAGAAACACAATCAGTGGAGGTTATCCATACGATGGATAAAAGGTTTCTAAAACAACTTGCTTTTTCAAGATTGATGATTTTATGGGTCATGACAAAGTGGAGGCAACACCCTTTCACAAATAAAATATTCTCGGCCAAGATCCTTGATCAACAATTGTCAGGATAAAATTACCATGACTATTAAAAGGCATGGTATCATGTTTTGTGGTACAAGCGGACCTATCATACTTGGTTCATATATTTTTCGAAGACATGTTAAAGGAATTTTCCCCAATGGTGGATAAATTGGTTTAGTAATATGCAGCCTATGGTGGGATTGTTTCAGACAGAGATCAAAGAAGCCATAAAAGTCTTTACAGTTTATTCAGACTTAGAAGACATAACCCCTTCTCCCCTGCTTCAGTTTTTAATTACGTTTGCTATCCCATGGATCATTTGTTGGGATTTAGCAAAAAACACAGAAGAAGCTACTCAAATCACATATCTGGTTAGAAGGATAAAATAGAAGAATTGGTCAAAATATGAAACCAAGAGAGCCTGCATCCAGTATGTAAAAGAATTACTAAGGCTCACTGATGCTGAAATTAAAAATGTACTCGTAAAGACAAATAAGCCAGAAAAAGAAAAAGACAAAGAGATGGTCCCCAGGGTATCATCTCAAGAAAAGTTAAAAGAAGCCTAATACAAAAAGGATAAAAGAAAAAGAGAAGATGATGATGACGACCCATTTGCCAACTATGATCCTGATCATGATCTCTTGCTCGCATATCAATAGAAGACATCTGGCAAAGAAGATAAGAGAGAATCTGCTTACAGATAAAAGATGTGACAATTTCAACTTTTCTCTCAAGGGCATAAATTATTGCTCAAAAGCAAGGCTAGAAATGTAAAACATTAGTCTCACTTCTTAATATAAAAGAGGTCTCTTGTCTCTCTTGTACATCATCGAAAAATTTTATGAAGTATTTAGTTTGAGATATGTCTGCTCTTTATGTCAATTTTTATCTCTTGAACATAAATTCTGATAAAATGTATAGCTAAACACTATCCTCACAGAAGAAGACAGAGAACTACAGAAACATTCTCACAGACCAGATAAAACGTAAATCTCTTGTTCCTTTACCCCTATACCCTCAAAGATCTCCTCAAACAATCACCACAAGAACACCTCCTCCTTTGATAATTAGAGAACTTGCCAACCAAAGAGAGAAACCAGACTTATATACCCATAAGAGTGACCTCAAAATCATTGAACTTGAGAAAGAAGAAGAAAGCAAAGACATAAAAGAGTTGTCTGCCCAGATCTTTCCTCCAAAAGAATATCACCTGATAGAACATCCATACAAGACTCGTCTTTTCTATGAGCAGATTTTATTAGAAACCCAGTCGATTGAAATCAATCACACAATGAATAAAAGGTTTCCTGATCAGATTGCCTTCTCTCGATTCAAAATTTTGAGAGTAATGACAAAAGAAGAATGGCGTCAACATCCCTACACAAATAAAATCTTTTATGTTCAAATTCCTGATCAACCGCTTAGCGGATATAATTATTATGATTATTAGAAGGCATGGTTAAGAGTGCTATGGTATAAACCCATGTACCATACCTGGTTTATTTACTTTGCAAAAATTTGCCAGAAGCATTTTCTGCAATGGTGGGTTGGATGGTTCAATACTATACGACCTATGCATGGGCTTTTTCAGACCAGTATTGAAGATGCCATAAAAGTATTCTCACATTGTTCGGACTTGGGAACCTTAACACCCAACCCATTGTTACAATATCTGATTACCTATTCTGTCCCCTGGATTCTCTGTTGGGACTTTGCCAAGAATCAAGATAAAGAGACGCAGATTATGTACTTGGTCCGACGCATAAAACAGAAGCATTGGCCCAAGTTTGAAACTAACCGTGCAGATGTCCAGGCTAGTAAAGAAATTATTAAAGTTATCTGTCGATGACGTTCAAAGGGCCCTCAAGCCCTTCTTAATTACAGATTCTGATAAGAAGACCTCAGAAGACGAAGACATGATATCAAAGGCATCTTCACTTGACAAGTTAAAACAACTATATGCCAAAGGAAAAGATAAGGCTGACGAAGAAGATGACGATCCTTTCGCAAATCATGACCCCGACAGGGACCTACTCTTAGTCTTTCACAACGGCTAAACAAGATGGAACGTAATATGACTTGATGTGACTACACTGGGTAAAAGACCTCAATAATGCAGCTACATGACAAAAGAAAGAAGTGGTGCACAACAAAAGTAAAAGGAGTGGTTCATGTCAAAAGTAGACAAATTTAAACTACTTTCCCACTAAGGGTATCAATGATTGTAATAATGTAAGGATAAAATTGTCTTATGATTACTCGAATTCTGCCTATATAAGAAGGCAAGTTCACAGATGTAATCAAGTTTGAATTGTGAATGAAATATCCAGTTTGATATCTATCTCTCAAATATGTTTTTCAGGTTTTATCACTTGATCCTCCAGAACAATAAAATGAATAATCTTAGTAACTAAAAACATAGTCCTATTCGTAAGATTTGGACAACATAGCCTTCAAACAAAAACACTAACCACGATCAGGTAGAAATGGTAGCGGAGCCAAGTTGGCATGCACTATTCATCAAGGATACTGATGAGAGTGGTAAGCGTGGAATGGGTGTTCGCGGCAGCAGCAGCTAAGGAAGGGCAAAGTGTGAGATCCCGTCTATTGTAGTGTCGGTCAGTGGCAGTGGCAGTGGCCATGGTAGCGTTAGTGTCAGCGGCAGCGCGCAGATGCTAACGTATTGGTTTGGGAACACAGCCATAGGAAGCCTTTAAGTATCCCAGAGTGAATCTGAGTGTGTTGATAAGTATGATTGTGAGTGAGATTTAAGAATAAGTGTGAGTGAGATAAGTTAGACGATCGAGGTTGAGGCAGTGGAAAACAAAGTTTTGGTCATTTTACGCGACTACGGGCCGTTTGGGCCAACATGTTGTGTCTTGGGCTGGTTGCGAGTTATGCCTTGGGCTGTTATAGCTGGACATACGTACAGAAGTTGTTATGAAGCGGTAACTTCCACTGAGGTCTTTGATCTCACCCCCCCTCCCTCTCTTTTTCAGGACTAAGGTGTGAGAGCTAGCTATTCAACTTTGAGGTTGCTATCCCGGTATTGGTCGTAGGGCTGGACAAATGCACATGCACGTTTTGGACTCAGCATCCTTCATATCTTCTTGTCTATGTACATACTTGTGTCGTTTGCTGGTGCATATGTGTACAACACATGTTTGCATATTCTGATACGAAGTAGTGTTGTTGTGAATTTCTGGGACTCTATGAGTGTGGACTCACGGTGTTGTATGTTGAGGCCATATGGTCCATTGTATGTGATCTGAAATTTTCGCTGTAGGTGTTTGTTACTCATACTTCACTTTTTGTATGTTATGCTGAGTACCAATTGATGCGTGCCCTGTTTTAAACAAAAATATTAAAATGTTGTGTTTGTTTTTTTTTTGAAGAAGCCTTGTGTAGTTCCGCTTGGTCCACCAGTTGGATCAATCAGGGCTGCACGACGGTGAGGCTCCCGATTACCGAGAACGGGTCCTCACACAAAGTAAGTCCGTTGGTAAGCCCTAGCGTGAGCTCTTGTCAATATCTATGTTTGAATAGCATTTGTTAATCAAGTTCTTATATCGTTTATACTTGATTTTGTTCTGTTATTGTGTTTGACATCTATGCTTGTTGATTTTACGAATAGGATGCTTTTAATCCATAAACTTGCGTTTGTTCTTTCTTTATTTGTCTTTATATCCCATATCTCCTTATGGATATAAATAATACTAGAGAATTACATATCTCTGCTATTGAGCAGAAATTACAAAACCGGAACATACCAAAGATTCCTAATAATAAAATCTATGAAACAGGATTTGGTTTCCAAAACCTGTTCACTCATGATTATGTTATCGAAATCACTGAAAAGTCATTACCCGTAAACCCACAGATAGAACAACTAGAGTTGATAGATAATAACAAAATTATTAAAATTTAAAAATAAATTTAAATTTATACACATGGAACTCGTCCAAATAGCTATTAAACCTCTACACAGGATAGGATTAGATACTTCTATATTAATATGCCTCCGAGATGCTAGATTCACTTCATTCACAGACTCGCTATTAGCCGTCTGCGAATCTAATTTAGCAACCGGACCAGTATATTTTAATTGTTATCCCAACTTCAGTATAGATCTATTTGACAAAAACTTGAGTAAAACTCTAACGTTAAACATGAAAATACCAACAACTATGATAGAGAGTTCCAAAAACGTAGCAATCATATATAGAATTCATTATAAGGTAATGAAATCCAATTTAAGTCCTAGAGCTAAAATTGAATCGGCAAAAGAATCTACCGTACTAATAGAAGCAAACTATGAACATGTAAATGTCTATACCCCTAAGTTAATCAATTGGAATCAGATAACTTATCCGGATAATTGGCAAATATTAAATATTGTGCCACCACGACTTTTACTTCCTAGAACTCAACCGATCGAGATCATTGAAAATGACAAAGGACATGCTGAAATAATATTTAAAAAACGCTTAGACCCCCCTAGAAGATCGTTATCTACTAGGTATGAAAGCTCCAATAAATATGAATCCTTATTCTCTGAAAAACAACCTTCATTAAAAGGAGTGAATTATAATAAAAGTATTCCTCAGTCTTATTATACTTCGCCTAGTCAGATGCCCTCTACCTCACCCCTTGATAAACCAGAGTCACCTCTTTTATCGCCTACTCATAGTGATATGGCCATCCCCGTTAAATATAATAATCAGTTATAAAATGACAGATTTTGTATTAAATATCGAATTACTCATTACTAAATATCTTAATCCTCAAAATGATGACCGCCGCCAACAGTATCTTCTTGAGGTACCCTCGAAGATCAGGGGGGACATTTGGGAAGATTACAAAGCCGAACTCACTTATTATGAAGGTCACACCGATTTCTTTATCTGGTGGAAAACCAGACGAGAAGATTATTTGGATGATAAAAAGAAATAAATGAAACCTCTTCTAGTTATAAATCATGGATAAAAACCCAATCATAAACTACCGAAAAATCGAAATATCCACCTTTTGAAGAAGTAGCCATAGACTGGAATGGAAATACCATTCTTGCTGAACCCTTCAAAGAAGCCGATAATACAGACCTAGGAAAAATTAAAAGTCAGAATAATTATACAAATCAAATGTTACAATTAATTTCACAGCAATTAGAATCTCTAGAATACTCGCAAGAAAAGAAAGAATTAAAAATTGAAAAACCGTTGGTAAAACCAAATGAAGAAATTAAAGAATTTAAGTTAAATCCAAAGGATGAATTGTTAAAAAAGATAACAAAACAATTAGAACTTTTAGAATTATCGAAACCTCAGATAACAGCTATTTCTGAAACAGACAGTGAATCGGTATCTGATAATACAGAAATAGAAGAAGTGATAGAACAATTCGAAGATAAGCTAGAACTTAATAAAGTACGTCTCTATGATAGACCAAGGATTCCTCACTATTACCCGAGACCTTCTTTACCAGATATACAGATAGAAGAAAAATACTCACAAGGAAGTTATGACGGCAAAAGTATTTACGAATGGAATCTAGATGGTAAAACTGAACATGGCATAACTGACATGCTAAATGAAATGTGTATGGCAGCTACTGCCTACAAAATAATTAATAATAGTGAAAGAGAAGTAACAAAAATAATAACATCAGGGTTTACAAGACAACTAAAAGGATGGTGGGATAACAATTAAAATATACTGGTCCGGTTGCTAAATTAGATTCGCAGACGGCTAATAACGAGTCTGTGAATGAAGTGAATCTAGCATCTCGGAGACACATTAATATAGGAGTATCTAACCCTATCCTGTGTAGAGGTTTAATAGCTATTTGGACGAGTCCTATGTGCATAAATTTAAATTTATTTTTAAATTTTAATAATTTGTTATTATCTATCAACTCTAGTTGTTCTATCTGTGGGTTTACGGGTAATGACTTTTCAGTGATTTCGATAACATAATCATGAGTGAACAGGTTTTGGAAACCAAATCGTGTTTCATAGATTTTATTATTAGGAATCTTTGGTATGTTCCAGTTTTGTAATTTCTGCTCAATAACAGAGATATGTAATTCTCTAGTATTATCTATATCCATAAGGAGATATGGGATATAAAGACAAATAATGAAAGAACAAACGCAAGTTTGTGGATTAAAAGCATCCTATTCGTAAAATCAACAAGCATAGATGTCAAACACAATAACAGAACAAAATCAAGTATAAACGATATAAGAACTTGATTAACAAACGCTATTCAAACATAGATATTGACAAGAGCTCACGCTAGGGCTTACCAACGGACTTACTTTGCCCTTCCTTAGCTGCTGCCGGGAACACCTATTCCACGCTTATCACTCTCATCAGTATCCTTGATAAATAGTGCATGCCAACTTGGCTCCGCTACCATTTCTACCAGATCGTGTTTAGTGTTTGTGTTTGAAGGCTATGTTGTCCAAATCTTACGAATAGGACTATGTTTTTAGTTACTAAGATTATTCATTTTATTGTTCTGGAGGATCAAGTGATAAAACCTGAAAAACATATTTGAGAGATAGATATCAAACTGGATATTTCATTCACAATTCAAACTTGATTACATCTGTGAACTTGCCTTCTTATATAGGCAGAATTCGAGTAATCATAAGACAATTTTATCCTTACATTATTACAATCATTGATACACTTAGTGGGAAAGTAGTTTAAATTTGTCTACTTTTGACATGAACCACTGCTTTTGCTTTTGTTGTGCACCACTTCTTTCTTTTGTCATGTAGCTGCATTATTGAGGTCTTTTACCCAGTGTAGTCACATCAAGTCATATTACGTTCCATCTTGTTTAGCCGTTGTGAAAGACTAAGAGTAGACCCCTGTCGGGGTCATGATTTGCGAAAGGATCGTCATCTTCTTCGTCAACCTTATCTTTTCCTTTGGCATATAGTTATTTTAACTTGTCAAGTGAAGATGCTTTTGATATCATGTCTTCGTCTTCTGAGGTCTTCTTAACAGAATCTGTAATTAAGAAGGGCTTGAGGGCCCTTTGAACGTCATCGGCAGATAACTTTAATAATTTCTTTACTGCCTGGACATCTGCACGGTTAGTTTCAAACTTGGGCCAATGCTTCTGTTTTATGCGTCGGACCAAGTACATAATCCTCTATCCTTAATAGTCAACATAGCCATACTCTATTCACAATCAAAACACGATCTTATACTTTATAAATGATACTTTGTTGATAAAAATATAATTTGAGGGTTTATTAATCAAATTTCAGATTTTTATGTGTTTTCTGAAAATATGAATTTTGTCTCGTTTTGCGTTTCGGTTGTATAGTTAGTGATTATATGTTTGTATTTTATACAGACGTGTGACTTGTATTGATTGTTGTGGATTATGGATTGGATCTCTGTTCTGTTGTCTGATTTGTTGGGTTGTGCCTATGTATTGGCGAGTGGGGACCTCGCACTTACTTGTCTTGTTTAAAAATGCATGTTTTTGTTTAATGTTTTTTTTTAAAAAAAATTAAATGGTGAATCGTATTGGTTTTTAGCATGTACATTGATTTTACTATGCTTGATGTTGAGAGGCATATTGTGATTGGGTGCATGTGGTTGCACGTACTGTTGAGATATTAGATCTTCTGTGAGAATATATGTCTGTATGTGACATTGACATTGAGATATTAGACCAGATTATATTTTTGACTTCATACAGATGATTTTGATTTTGATTTTATACATATTATCTGGTGCTTTAATTTTATAAATATTATATTTGTATATGGTATACGATGTTTGAAATTTGATTTTTGATTGTTTGTTTGGAGGTTAATGAGATTATCCTACATTATTATTTTATTCCACTGTGATTTTATACTATATTTTATTATCTTTACAAGATTCTAAGAGTAGTATCGTAATTGTTGCTCTTAGGATTTTGTGACAAAGATGTTAACCTCTGGAATAGGATATGAATCATAATACGGTCAACAATTCAGATTGACTGGTCAAAGTTAACTTGGTTCTACGTACGATGTCTCACAAATTCACATCTTTTTATGCAACATTTCTAACTCCTAGCACCTATAGTAATAGATACAAACAAGGCCTTACAGGTAAGTCGGCAAGACAAAGGTCAAATACTGTAAAATAATAAAATATAAATCTGATTAAATTAACTTAAATTACAAAATATTAATTTTGTTTTATTTAGTTTGAGCAATTTTTATTAAAATTTTAAAAGTGATTTAAAATTAATTTAAAATTAATTTAAGCTATAATCGTTTTACATAGAAAATCTTAATATTTTTTATTTTGTTTTATTTGATTTTTATTCATTGCTGAATCTACTCTTTTTTATATAGTTTTCTTTTCTTTTATATATTGGTTTATTTTATATTACGATATGTATGTACTAATGTAGATTATGCTATATTAAATATATACCATGTCATGTTTTTATTTATATAATAAATTGAGATGTCTAAACTAAATCTAAATAATTTAAAATATATTTTGATATTCAAAATTTTAATTTATGATATAAAAAAAATGATGCAAAGTTTGATATTTACTCAGCACTGAACCAACTCAAAATATAATTAGATAATATAAATATCGGAATACTTAGCCCTATTTAAAGCTAAACGATTATCAGCTACTTTTTCCCTTGACAGTCGTAAAACGAGTGCTCCAATTGATGGTAAAGCTGCCGAAAGCAGTGTTTTCTTTTAATTATTGTTATTGAAGTCTCCACCTTCCTTTCGTTCTTTTTCAGATTCCTTTTTCTTCCATCTTTTCGCTGTCTCATCCATTCCTCTAGCTTTCTTTACTGCTTTTTGCTTTTTTTAACTGTTAATTCTTCTGTATTTAATATTTTTAATAACGAATTAATCTGGTATAAGATATTTTGGATTTAGTTCATTGTTATATTCTTTTTTATCCCCTTTTCATTTAAAATCTAATTAAACTAAAAGATAATTTTTTTTTTCTCGTCTCCTTTTTATCCTAAAGAGACAGTATCAGAGATAGCCATCTTTCTAAGCATAGACACTATTCTCTGTTTAGGATATATAAAAAACTTGAGGCTTTTATGTGTAAAATAAAAATGGAACCAAAATATCCAGGCGCTTAATTACAGCAGCCAAGTCTCTCAGCTCGGGATCAAATTTTCATTACGTTGCTCGCTTTTCTTTCAATATCAGAGCCACCAAACCCAGTTCCCACTCTTCTAACCGCAGCTCAAGACCCTACCTTCCATCTTTGGCTCCCTCGCCGTAGATACTGCTTGGTTCTAATACAGTTTCACAAAGGTAAACTTTTGATTGCTTCTCCGTTAGGTTTTCAGATTGTTCCTGTTGGTGAATCTGAAACAAGTATCTATATCACCAGATCTGATTGTTTACTACTTAATACCCAAGTTATTGTTTCTCCGATTATCCCCATCTATCGAGCTCTGTTTGAAATCAGAACAGTTTATTGCAAAGCGTGCTTATGTGCAATTAATACCTATGCTCTTGTTTTTTTTCTGTTACGGACAAGGCTTTGATGCATTCTGGAGTCAGTTTATGATTTTGTTTTGGAAAGTTTGGTATATGATTCTTTGAACTCTTAAGTTTATAGTTTCTGAAAATTGATGATGAGTATTTTGTTTATTTATTTATTTTATTAAAAGAGATTAAAACAACCTTACATACTTTATTGCAAACAAAATCGAAATGAAACATCTATGTTGTCTAATAACATGAGTTCTTCAAGAGGTTTAGTGGATAATCAAGTGGGTAAATGCCTAGGGTTCTAGTTTGGTCTGGTCTGCCAAGAGTTCTCACATGAGTTACTCCTTTTGTGGAAATAATTAACCACCCAAGGTTTTATAGTAATTTTTGGAATGTTATTCCTTTGTTTGGAATATTTGTGAGTTTTACCACCATTTGTCCTTTATTATTATCATTGTGCTGCCAGCCTCCATATTTGAATCCCAAATTCTAGCAAAATATATGACTTTGCATAATCATTTTTTTAAGTATAAGAGTTAATTAAATATTATGTTCATATGGATTTTTTTATTTGGTTAAAATCAAAGCGTAATAGTTATAAAAAAAATTATTTGAATCATCAAATAATAAAAAACATAGATTAAAATGACAACACAAACTATTGAAAAATCAATTAATTGTAATTTAAAAACTGAAAGTAAATTAGAATCAAATAATTCTGAAGTAAAAGAAATAACTAAATAATTTAAAGAAAAATTAGAAATAGATAGAATAAAATTATATGATAGATCTAGAATTCTCTATTTTTATCTTATACAATCATTACCAGATATACTGACCGAAGAAAGTTATCATGATAAAAGTATATGTGAATGAAATATAGTTTGGTAAAACCGAACGTGAAATAATGAATATGTTAAATAAATTGTGTATGACAGCATCTGTTTATAAAATAGTAAATAATAGTGATAAAAAAATAATCAGAATAATAATATCAAGATTTGCAGGACGACTAAAAAGATGTTGAGATAATTATTTATCTTTGGCCGAAAAGATTGAAATAATGTTAACATTAGAGAAGGACAAACCTTTATGACTAAGAATTATTTTGTTATTCTAATTTATGCAATAACTAAACGAATTAATAGCAAATTTTCAAAGTGTGGCCGAAAAGGCATCAATAATATTGTCAAACTTAATTTGTCCCAAATTATAAGATTTTAGATGGTACAAAGATATATTTTTATTTAAATTATTTCAAAGAGAAGTTTGTCAATAGTCATATTGAAAAAAAAAAGATTTATTGCAAGATTATCTAGATTATTTGCAGATAAAATAATGAATAGAATAGAAATTAAGCTTAATGATAATAGTCTTTATTATGATATGATAATTTATGGAGATTTGATAACCGAAATAAATACAGAAAGATTAAATTTATGTAATGAATTAAAATTAAAGTCAAAATTAAACAAGATTCAGTGACAGAAAAGAGTTAGGATCTTTTTGTAGTCAATATGGTTATGAAAAGATAATGCATCTTCAACCAAACAAAAAGATAAAAAAATAAGAAATCAATAATTAATAAAGATCAAAAGATTTATCAAAGAAATTACGAAAAATCATTATTTAATAAAAAAAAGAATGAAAATACAACAAAAATGAAAGTAAGAAAAGAAAGAAAGAATCTATCTATTACAAGTGTGGAAAATACGGTCATTAAAAAAAAAACTGTTCGTTAACTAAAAAGATAAAAGCCCTAGAAATAAATAAAAATGATAAAGAAAAATTATTAAATATGATGGAAAAAGAGTTAGAAAGTAATTACAGTGCTTCAGAAAATAGTAAACACTTGGAAGAATATGAATGTATAAGACCATGTCAGTATCATAATATTAATACAATACAATAAAAAAATCCTATTTGACATGATTGTTCAGATAAAAAATAAAGAATTATAAAAAAAATACTTAATAGAGTGTGAAGATTATATTAAGAACAACAAAAGTAAAGATAAAGAAATAAAAACATATAATTTAAATAAAATCTTATTTAAATAATTATAAAAATATGAACTATTAACTTTAGATAGTTTAAAACAAGAAATTCAGTATATTAAAGAAGAAATAAATTCTATTCATCATAATTTGAAGGGTAAAGCTCAGATCAAAGATTTTCTTGAAAGTAGTAATAGAGAAAAAGAAGAATTTATTAATGCTATTTCAAAAATAGTATACTTATATAACTATAGTTATAAAAGATTTTAATATAAAAGTAAAAACTTTGTTAGGTTCAGGAACAGATCATAATTATGTTAGAGAATGATTAATACATATTAAATATTATGAAAAGACTAGAGAAAAAAAAATAATTTGAAAAAAAATTAGAAATAGATAAAATAAAATCATATGATTGATCTAGAATTTTTTATTTTTATTTTATACCATCATTACCAAGACTAAAGATGAATAAATTTAAGAAAGTTATGATGGTAAAAATATATATGAATGAAATATAGTTTGGTAAAAACAAACATGGAATAATGGATATGTTAAATGAAATGCGTATGATAGTATTTACTTATAAAATAGTAAATAATAATGATAACAAATAATCAGGATAATAATATCAATATTCGCATGACGACTAAAAAGATGGTGAAATAATTATTTATATTTGGCTGAAAAGAATGAAATAATGTTATTAGAGAGGCACAAACCTTTATGACTAAAGAATTATTTTGTTACTCTAATTTATGCAATAACTGAACATTCAATAAGAAATTTTTAAAATGTGGCTGGAAAGGTATCGATAATTTTTTGTAGTAATTTTTGGATTGCTATTCCTTTGTTTTGAATATTTGTGAGCCTTACCACCATTTGTCCTTATCATTTGCTAGATTGCTGAAAGTAATGCCTGGTAAGCCGAGCGGTTATTGTATAAAAGTAAGGATATAAATGTAAATTCCAAGAAGTCTGTAAAAGGTGAGTCTTCAATTCTTTTATTTTTGAATCCCTGTAAAAATTCTTTAGATAAGAAATTAAGTAAATTATTTAATTTTTCTTTAATAAATTTAATATTAAAATCAAAATTAGAAAGTAATGTTTGTCATCGTGCAAATATTTGCTTTGATACTAAATTTTTATCATTTTTTTCTAATATAAATTTTGCCGCTTGACAATCAACTCTTATCAAAAAGATTTTATCAAACAAATCATCTTGGAATGTATTAATACATAAAACTGTCGCTTAAACTTTCTTTTTAACAATAGAATAATTAGTTTGAGTCTTGTTCTAGATGCTAGAATGATATTTAACTAATTGTTCTTTATTATTAGTAAATTCAATACTCCTATCTAAAGGAGTAAAAATTTTATGTATTATATTATATCTTAAAAATCTTATTTTTGTAACTGATGCTACTAATCCATTTTCTTTGACAGTATTTAAGAATTTTCTAACATGTCTAAAATACTCTATAATAGATTTTGAATATACTAAAAGATCATCTATGTAAACAATAATAAACTTATAATGAGGATTAATATGAGAGCCGTGCCCCGAGCACCAGCCACTCTCCCAATATTAGGTATTGTCTGGCAATAGCCCGGCGTTCACCCCGAGCTGCAGCCTCTGGGAGTCGAACCCGCGACCTACTCCTTTTGTTGTTTCTCGGAACACGCCTCTCACCAATTCAGCTGTAGCCCGGGGTTGACGTCGGGCTACTGCCAGACAATACCTAATATGGGGAGAATGGCTGGTGCTCGGGACACGGCTCTCACATAAAAGGCGCCTTTTATGTGAGGAACCCCCCCAGGAGGAACCCCTTCCAAAGTATTGTCTGGCCCTCTGGTCCTCGGCCCACTGGCCGGCAACCAGGCAATCAAGAGCACTCGGCCCAAAGGCCGGCAACTTTGGCCCATGACTATTCGATCCCCTGGCTGCAGCCACTGAGACTCGAACCTCTGTCATGGCACCTTTTATTCCTCCTAAGAGGACGTCTCTTACCAATTCAGCTGCAGCCAAATTAGTAAGAGGCGTCCTCTTAGGAGGAGTAAAAGGTGTCATGACAGGGGTTCGAGTCTCAGTGGTTGCAGCCAGGGAATCGAATAGTCATGGGCCAGAGTTGCCGGTCTGTGGGCCGAGGGCTCCTGGTTGTCTGGTAGCCGGTTGGTGTTACCCTGGGACAGAGGGCCAGACAATACCTTGGATGTAGGTTCCTCCTGGGGGAGGTCCTCACAAAAAAGACGCCTTTTATGTGAGAGCCGTGCCCCGAACACCAGTCATTCTCCCCATATTAGGTATTGTCTGGAGTAGCCCGGCGTTCACCCCAGGCTGCAGCCTCTGGGAGTCGAACCCGCGACCTACTCCTTTTGTTGTTTCCCGGAACACGCCTCTCACCAATTCAGCTGCAGCTAAATTGGTGAGAGGCGTGTTCCGGGAAACAACAAAAGGAGTAGGTCGCGGGTTCGACTCCCAGAGGCTGCAGCCTGGGGTGAACGCCGGGCTACTGCCAGACAATACCTAATAGGGGAGAGTGACTGGTGCTCGGGGCACGGCTCTTACAATTAAAGATATCATTCATCATATTTTAAAATTCGGAAAGTGCATTCTTCAGACCAAAAGGCATTATGTTTCATTCGTAGTGTCCGAAAAGAATTGTAAAAGTCGTTTTATATTTATCTTCTTCATGTATCTAGATTTGCCAGAATCCAGACTTCATATCGATTTTTGAAAATACAATTGCTCCTGATAATCTTTTTATCAATTCTCTTTTATTTGGGATTGGATGCCTAATATCTTGCAAATTCTTATTTAAAGGTTTATAATTTATTACTAACCTAGGGACTTCTCTTTCTATATCCGATTGATTTTGAACATAGAAGACTGCGCATGACTAGGGAGACTTGCTTACTCTTATAAGGTTTTTATTTAATAATTCTTTGATTTTTTTTTGCAAAACTCTAGTAATTTGGAATTCATTTGAATAGGTCTAGCCTTTGTTGGTATGTCTTTTTCTTTGAAATCTTTTTCATAAGGTAGTCTAACAATATGCTTTTTTCTATTTCAAAAGATATTAGGTAGATTTGAGCATACTTCCATTTCAATTTACTTATGTAATTCTCCTACCTGTTTTATTATTTTTATGTTTCGTAAGTCTTTTTCTATTTTTTTTAATTTAATTCTTTTGTTAATGAGTGTAGGTGCTTTTTTTATTTATCAATAAGATTTTTTTTATTCCTAATTCTTTAATTATATTTACGTCTCTTTCTTGTATATTTCTACAAAACTCAAAAGTAATTTGTTTTCCTAGCATTTTAGTATTTAAACCTTTATTATCCACTTTAAAGGGGTATACTTATGTAAAGAATGGGCTGCTTAATATTAAATCTTGAGACAAGTTTTTAACTAACAAAAGGGTGTTTTTGAAACATATTCCTTGGTTGCATATATGCATATTTGATATTTTATATCTAAATTCTAATTTTTGTTTGTTTGTTGTGTGTAATCTTTCTCTAGTTTTTTTCATAGTACTTGATAGGGACTAATCTTTCTCTAATATAGTTATGATCAGCACCTGAATCTAGTAAAGTTTTTACTTGTATTTTAAAGTCTTTGATAACTATGGTTATGTAGGTGTACCATTTTTGAAATTCTATTCTAGATATATCATTAACAAATTCTTTACTTCTTCTATTAGTACTTTTAGGTTCATTTTCTGCCTCTTTTGCTTTTCTTTTTACGTCATACTAGAGGGCACTTATTTCTTCTTTTATAATTTTTATTTCCTTTTTAATATGTTATATTTCTTATTTTAAATCTTCTAAAGTTAACAATTTATTTTTTTTCCCTTTTGAACAATATCTCATTTAATTTATATGTCCTAATTTCTCTACTTTTATTTTTGTTACCTTTAACATATTCTTCATATTCTAATAAATACTTTCTTTGTAATTCTTTATCCTCTATTTGAATTATTATGTTGAATAAAGTTTTTTCTGAGGTTAATGTATTGATATTGCAATAATGATAAGGTCCTATATATTCACACTCATTTGAACTCAGATTATCATCAGAACTATTACTCTTACTACTATTTTCTTCTTTTTCTATTATATTAAGTATTTCTTCTTTATCAATGTCATTATCTCTAAAACTCTTATCTTTTTTATTAAAGGGCAATCCTTTTTATAATGACCAAATCTTCCACACTTGTAGCAAGTTGGTCCCTGTTTTGTTGCCGGATGCGAAGTAAGACCGTTGGTAAGCCGCAAACGTTCTAGTCCCTGGAATCCAAGGTATTGTTTTATAATTCAACTCTTCTATTATGCCGACTTGATTGAATTAAGTGTGACAAGTATGAGTATAGAATTGGATAGACTGTTAAGAATAGATTCTTTTATCTGAATTTCAATCTCTAAAATACAATTGTTTGCGTTTATTTAAATAATGAATTTTGATAATACCCAAGAATTGCATATTTCTGCTATAGAACAACTAAAATATTACAAAGGAAAAACCTATTGCAGTAGATCTTCCCTGAAAGTAGTAAACAAAATGAATAATTTATAAATGTCATATCAAAAATAGAATTCCAAAAATGGTATTCCTATGTGACTATAGTAATAAAAGATTTTAAAATGACAATTAAAGCCTTGCTAGATTCAGGAGCAGATCATAATTGTGTCAGAGAAAGACTAATCCCGACTAAATACTATGAAAAAACAAGAGAAAGGCTACACGCAGCTAACAAACAAAAGCTAGAGGTAAAATATAAAATTTCGAATGCTCATATATGTAATCAAGGCATATGCTTTAAAAATACATTCTTACTAGTTAAAAATCTATCACAAGATCTAATATTAGAAACTTCATTTCTAATTCAAATATACCCTTTCATGGTAACCCATAAAGGACTAGAGACTGAAATATTGGGTAAACAATTAATTTTTGAGTTCTGTAAGAATATACAAGAAAGATATCTTTATGATGAAAGAATTGGAAATTCGAAAACAAATCTTATTAATAAATAAAAAGAAATATTTACACTCATTACTAAATGAATTCAACCATACTAAAATCGAAGAAGATTTACAAAAACCAGAAATTAAACAACAGATGACACAACTACAAAAACAAATTGAAAATGAGGTCTGCTCAAACTTACCAAATGCTTTCTGGACGAGACGAAAACATATTGTCAATTTACCCTATGAAAAAGATTTTAAAGAAGAAGATATCTCAACGAAGGCCAGACCTATTCAAATGAGCACGGAACTATTATGATATTGTAAAGAAGAAATAAAAGGATTATTAGAAAAAGAGCTAATCAGAAGCAGCAAATCCCCTTGGTCATGTGCGATTTTCTATGTACAAAATAATGCAGAACGAGGAGCTCCTAGACTTGTTATAAATTATAAACCATTAAATAAATGTTTGCAATAGATTAGATACCCCATTCCAAACAAAAGAGACTTAATCAAACGATTATCTGGAGCAACTATATTCTCTAAATTTGATATGAAATTCAGATTTTGGCAAATTCAGATTTTGGCAAATTCAGATACAGGAAGAAGAAAAATATAAAACAGCATTTACTGTCCCATTTGGACACTACGAATGGAATGTAATGCCATTTGGTTTAAAAAATGCACCATCAGAATTCCAGAAAGTAATGAACGATATTTTTAACCCTTATTACAAATTTACAATTGTATACATAGATGATGTACTAGTCTACTCTAAATCTATTACAGAACATTTTAGACATGTTAAAAAGTTTGTCAGTATAGTCAATGAAAATGGTTTAGTCGTATCTGCTTCAAAAATCTCTTTCAGACTAAAATAAGATTTTTAGGATATAATATAAGTCAAGGAACTATTACCCCTATAAATAGGAGCATTGAATTCTCTATTAAATTTCCCGATGAAATAAAAGATAAGCAACAACTACAACGCTTTTTAGGATGCCTAAACTATATAGCCGACTTTATACCTAAAATAAGGATAATTTGTAAACCTTTATACACTAGGCTAAAGAAGAATGCTCCCGCATGGAATGAAGACATTACGGCTGTAGTTAAAGAAATAAAACAAAAAGTTAAACAGCTTCCATGCTTAGGAATTCCTTTACCTAATGCAATTTTAATAGTTGAGACAGATGCCTCAGAATATGGTTATGACGGCATATTAAAGCAAAAAGGTTGATAAAAAAGAATAATTAGTAAGATACTATTCAGGAATCTGGAATCAAGTGCAAACAAATTATTCTATTGTTAAGTAACTTTAATAATTTCTTTACTGCCTGGACATCTGCATGGTTAGTTTCAAACTTGGGCCAATGCTTCTGTTTTATGCGTCGGACCAAGTACATAATCTGCGTCTCTTTATCTTGATTCTTGGAAAAGTCCCAACAGAGAATCCAGGGGACAGAATAGGTAATCAGATATTGTAACAATGGGTTGGGTGTTAAGTTTCCAAGTCCGAACAATGTGAGAATACTTTTATGGCATCTTCAATACTGGTCTGAAAAAGCCCATGCATAGGTCGTATAGTATTGAACCATCCAACCCACCATTGCGGAAAATGCCTCTGGAAAATTTTTGCAAAGTAAATAAACCAGGTATGGTACATGGGTTTATACCATTGCACTCTTAACCATGCCTTCTGATAATCATAATAATTATATCCGCTAAGCGGTTGATCAGGAATTTGAACAGAAAAGGTTTTATTTGTGTAGGGATGTTGACGCCATTCTTCTTTTGTCATTACTCTCAAAATTTTGAATCGAGAGAAGGCAATCTGATCAGGAAACCTTTTATCCATTGTGTGATTGATTTCAATCGACTGGGTTTCTAATAAAATCTGCTCATAGAAAAGACGAGTCTTGTATGGATGTTCTATCAGGTGATATTCTTTTGGAGGAAAGATCTGGGCAGACAACTCTTTTATGTCTTTGCTTTCTTCTTCTTTCTCAAGTTCAATGATTTTGAGGTCACTCTTATGGGTATATAAGTCTGGTTTCTCTCTTTGGTTGGCAAGTTCTCTAATTATCAAAGGAGGAGGTGTTCTTGTGGTGATTGTTTGAGGAGATCTTTGAGGGTATAGGGGTAAAGGAACAAGAGATTTACGTTTTATCTGGTCTGGGGTTACTGGGGCAGTTATCAAGGCTGAATAGTAACTGGGTTGTATGACAGCAGAGGGAGAAGCGGGAGAAGAAGGGGGAGAATTTGAATACCTTTTATCCGTAGAAGAGGAAGCCAGCATGGCTGATAGTGACTTCTTTTTATCCATCTTATCCTGTGAGGTGAACGATGCGGTCGATTTCTTTCTGAACAAAATTCTTCAGTCGCAAAAATTCGATGACTGGTCCACCAAGCTTTACTTGTCTCCGTATCAACTTTTGTAGATTGTTGATTTCTTTTTGCCGTTCTTTCTCCTTTAGATTCGCTCGTATCGCCTGTTGTTTTAGGGTAAAAAATGGCTGGTGGCGATAAGTCTGAATCACCTTCCTTTTATCCTTTGTTAACCTTGCAGTCACCCAGTATTTTCGCCAGCTGTAACTATGAGGATATTCTTTATCTTTTTCAACTTCCGTAATAAACGTCTGCTGTATCATTTCTTATTCTGTTGTAAATATAGAATATCATTATCTAGTTCACATAAAATATCAATATGAGTATTTATCCGTTGCAGATATTTTTTCTTTCTATTGTGTTTATATTTAATCCAGTTTTTATCAATCTTTTTCCCCAATTTTTCTTTTATCTTAATTAGTTTAATTATTTTCTCTTTCATATTCTTCAATTAATTCTTCAATTATTCTTAGCATTTTTCATCCGAAATGCTCTCGCTTCTCAAATTCTTTACAATCACAGTAGTCAGGTAAAACAGTATGATTAATTACATGTCTGTCTATGCTATCACGTATACCTTCTATTAATTTAGTTCTTAGCATTCTAATTTCTTCGATGCGTGAGAAATCTATTTCCATTAGTTTTTCGACACATTTTTCTATAGTTCTTTCTTGAGCATAGGGAACAACCATGTTACCTATTGCAGTCTTTGTCGTTTATTCTTTATTCGCTCCTTTTAGATCTTTGTATCCCTGCAAGAATTCTCGTGATAAAAAGACAGGTAGATTATTTAATTTTCCTTTAATGAATTCAATTTTAAAATCAAAATTTGATAACAAAGCTTGCCACCTGGCGAATATTTGTTTTGATACCAAATTTTTAACATCTTTTTCAAGTATGAATTTAGCCGATGAACAATCTACACGTATTAAGAAGGTTTTGTTAAATAAATCATCCTGAAAAGCATTAATACATAAAACAATGGCTAAAACTTCTTTCTTAACAATAGAACAATTTGTTTGCGCTTGATTCCAGATTCCTGAATAGTATCTGACTAATTGTTCTTTTTTATCAACCTTTTGCTTTAATATGCCGCCATAACCATATTCTGAGGCATCTGTCTCAACTATTAAAATTGCATTAGGTAAAGGAATTCCTAAGCATGGAAGCTGTTTAACTTTTTGTTTTATTTCTTTAACTACAGCCGTCATGTCTTCATTCCATGCGGGAGCATTCTTCTTTAGCCTAGTATATAAAGGTTTACAAATTATCTTTATTTTAGGTATAAAGTCGGCTATATAGTTTAGGCATCCTAAAAAGCGTTGTAGTTGTTGCTTATCTTTTATTTCATCGGGAAATTTAATAGAGAATTCAATGTTCCTATTTATAGGGGTAATAGTTCCTTGACTTATATTGTATCCTAAAAATCTTATTTTAGTCTGAAAGAGTTTTATTTTTGAAGCAGATACGACTAAATCATTTTCTTTGACTATACTGACAAACTTTTTAACATGTCTAAAATGTTCTGTAATAGATTTAGAGTAGACTAGTACATCATCTATGTATACAATTGTAAATTTATAATAAGGGTTAAAAATATCGTTCATTACTTTCTGGAATTCTGATGGTGCATTTTTTAAACCAAATGGCATTACATTCCATTCGTAGTGTCCAAAGGGGACAGTAAATGCTGTTTTATATTTGTCTTCATTCTGTATCTGAATTTGTCAAAATTCGGATTTCATATCAAATTTAGAGAATATAGTTGCTCCAGATAATCATTTGATTAAGTCTTTTTTGTTTGGAATGGGGTATCTAATCCATTACAAATATTTATTTAATTGTTTATAATTTATAACAAGTCTAGGAGCTCCTCGTTCTAATTCTGTATTATTTTGTACATAGAAAGCCGCACATGACCAAGGGGATTTGCTGCTTCTGATTAGCCCTTTTTCTAATAATCCGTTTATTTCTTCTTTACAATATCCTAATAGTTCCGTGCTCATTTGAATAGGTCTGGCCTTCATCGGGATATCTTCTTCTTTAAAATCTTTTTCATAGGGTAAATTGACAATATATTTTTGTCTCGTCCAGAAAGCATTTGGTAAGTTTGAGCAGACCTCATTTTCAATTTGTTTTTGTATTTGTGTCATCTGTTGTTTAATTTCTGGTTTTTGTAAATCTTCTTCGATTTTAGTATGGTTGAATTCATTTAGTAATGAGTGTAAATGTTTCTTTTTATTTATTAATAAGATTTCTTTTCGAATTCTCAATTCTTTCATCATAAAGATATCTCTTTCTTGTATATTCTTACAGAACTCAAAAATTAATTGTTTACCCAATATTTAAGTCTCTAGTCCTTTATGGGTTACCATGAAAGGGTATATTTGGGTTAGAAATGGAGTTCCTAATATTAGATCTTGTGATAGATTTTTAACTAGTAAGAATGTATTTTTAAAACATATGCCTTGATTGCATATATGAGCATTCAAAATTTTATATTTTACCTCTAACTTTTGTTTGTTAGCTGCGTGTAGCCTTTCTTTTGTTTTTTCATAGTATTTAGTCGGGATTAGTCATTCTCTGACACAATTATGATCTGTTCCTGAATCTAGCAAGGCTTTAATTGTCATTTTAAAATCTTTTATTACTATAGTCACATAGGAGTACCATTTTTGGAATTCTATTTTTGATATGGCATTTATAAATTCTTCATTTTGTTTACTACTTTCAGGGAGATCTACTGCAATGGTTTTTCCCTTGTAATATTTTAGTTGTTCTAATTCGTCTTTGATTTTCTGTACTTCTTCCTTAACATGTTTAATTTCTTGTTTTAATCCTTCTAGGGTTAATAATTCCTTTTTATTTTCCTTTTTAAATAGTATTTCATTTAAATTGTAAGTTTTGCTTTCTTTTTGTTTTGTTTCTTTGCTATTCTTAACATAAGTTTCATATTCTAGCAAATAATGTTTCTGTAGTTCTCTGTCTTCCTCTTTTAATATCAGATCAAGTAAATTATTTTCTTTTGTTAAAGTATTAATCTCATAGCACTGACAGGGTCCAATACACTCGCAGTCTTCTATGCTTTCTATTTCAGATGTTTCTGTGCTATGTTCTTCTCTGCCTATCATGTTAAGTAATTCTTCCTTTTCACTATCATTTATTTCTAACGCTTTGATCTTTTTAAGTAGAGGACAATCTTTTCTGAGGTGTCCGATCCGTCCACACTTAAAGCAAGTGGGTCCCTTTTTGGTATTATTATCAAATTTCTTGAATCTCGTTTTCTTTTTGCTATACTAAGGTTTTTCATATTTTGACTTATCAGAACTTTTTCTAAAGGGTTCGCGATATTTATTTTTTTGTGTTTTCTTAATTCGCTTTTCTTTATATCTGGCAGAAGGGGCTGATATCTTTTCGTATCCATACTGAGTACAAAAGGATCCTAATTCTTTTCTTCCACTAATCTTATCTTGTTTGAGTTTAGACTTTAATTTTAATTCGTTACATAAATTTAATCCTTCCGTATTAACATCAGTTATTAGGTCTCCATAGGTTATCATATCATAATGTATACTTTGATCATTAAATTTACTTTTAATCCTATTTCGTACGCGATCAGCAAATAACCTAGGTAGACCGGCTATAAACCTTTCTTTCCAATAAGGTTGTTGACAATCTTCTCTAAGGAATACTTTTGACATAAACATATCTTTATACCATCTGAAATCCTGAAGTTTTGGACAGGTTAAGTTTGATAGTATGACCGAAGCTTTTTCTGCTATACTTTGAGGATTTCCTATGAAGTGTTTGGTAATGGCATAAATAAGAGTAGCAAAGGAGTTTTCTACTGTATATTGTTGTCCCTCTCTTATTTCTGGTTTTATCGAAAAACTGAAGGAGCTCTATGCTAAGGGAAAAGACAAAGCTGACGATGAAGATGAAGATGACCCTTTTGCAAATCATGATCCAGACAGGGACCTACTCTTAGCCTTTCATAATGGCTAGCCAGATGTGAGGCAGAGGGCATCTGGCTTGGTGAAGTATAATAGGACTGAGGAATACTTTTATTATAATTAACACCTTTTAAGGAAGGTTGTTTATCTAAAAATAAAGATTCACATTTATTAGAGTTGTCATAGCGAGTGGAGAATGAGCGTCTAGGTGGGTCTAAGCGTTTTTTAAATATTATTTCAGCATGTCCTTTATCATTTTCAATGATTTCTATAGGTTGAGTTCTAGGAGGTAAAGGGCGAGGAGGCACAATATTTAATATCTGCCAATTATCAGGATAAGTTATCTGATTCCAATTGTTTAACTTAGGTGTATGAACATTTACATGTTCATAGTTTGCTTCTATTAAGACAGTAGATTCTTTTGCTGATTCGATTTTAGCTTTAGGACTTAAATTTGACTTCATTACCTTATAATGAATTCTATAGATTATTGCTACATTCTTTGAGCTCTCTATCATGGTTGTGGGTATTTTCATGTTTAAAGTTAAAGTTTTACTTAAGTTTTCATCAAACAGATCTATACTGAAATTGGGATAACAATTAAAGAATACTGGTCCAGCTGCTAGATTAGATTCGCAGACAGCTAGCAGTGAGTCTGAGAATGATGTAAATCTAGCATCCCGGAGACACATTAAGATAGGAGTATCTAATCCTATTCGATGTAGAGGTTTAATGGCTATTTGAACAAGTCCTATATGCATAAATTTATATTTATTTTTAAATTTTAATAATTTATTATTGTCTATTAATTCTAACTGTTCTATTTGTGGATTGACAGGTAGGGATTTCTCAGTGGTCTCAATAACATAATCATGGGTAAACAAGTTTTGAAATCCAAAACCTGTTTCATAGATTTTATTGTTAGGAATTTTTGGTATATTCCAATTTTGTAATTTCTGTTCAATAGCAGAAATATGTAGTTCTCTGGTATTATCTATATTCATAAGGGGATATGACTATACTGTAAGAACAGACTTAAGTATGTTGATTAAAGGCATCCTATTCGTTAGGTCTTTTACACGCATAGATATCAAACATAATAACAAAACAAGATCAAGTTAAAAATGATATAAGAACTTGATTAACACGAAATTAGTCAAAAATAGATATTGATGACAGCTCACACTAGGGCTTACCAACGGACTTACTTTGCTTACTCCTTAGCTGCTGTCGGGAACACCCATTCCATGCTTACCACTCTCATCAGCATCCTTGATGACTAGTGCATGCCAACTTTGGCTCCGCTACCATTTATTTCTAAAGCTCTAATCTTTTTAAATAGAGGACAATCTTTTCTGAGGTGTCCGACCCGTCCACACTTAAAGCAAGTGGGTCCCTTTTTGGTGTTATTATCAAATTTCTTAAATCCTGTTTTCTTTTTGCTATACCTAGGTTTTTCATTTTTCGTTTTATCATAAGTTTTTCTAAATGATTCGCGATGATTTAAGCGTGTATACATCTGCGAACTTGCCTCATTATATAGGCAGAATCATGTACATTTAAGACACTTTTATCCTTATATTATTGCAATCATAGATACCCTTAGTAGTAATTTATCTACTTTTGATGTGAATCACTCCTTTTTCTTTTGTTGGGCACCACTTCTTTCTTCTT
This sequence comes from Passiflora organensis, assembly GCA_019739055.1. Classification (NCBI taxonomy): domain Eukaryota; kingdom Viridiplantae; phylum Streptophyta; class Magnoliopsida; order Malpighiales; family Passifloraceae; genus Passiflora; species Passiflora organensis. Next base: position 30,931,108 of record JAEPBF010000087.1, read on the forward strand.
TTGTCCTGTCGTTGCATTATTGGCATCTTTTATCAGTGTAGTCACATCTTTGTCACATCTGGCTAGCCATTATGAAAGGCTAAGAGTAGGTCCCTGTCTGGATCATGATTTGCAAAAGGGTCATCTTCATCTTCATCGTCAGCTTTGTCTTTTCCCTTAGCATAGAGCTCCTTCAGTTTTTCCAGAGAGGAAGTTTTTGAGGCCATTTCTTCATCTTCAGGGGATTTTTTATCTTGTTCTGTGAGCAGGAAGGGACGAAGTGCTAATTGCACGTCCTCAACAGACAGTTTCAATAATTTTTTAACTGCTTGTACATCGGCTCTGCTGGTTTCATACTTGGGCCAATTCTTTTGTTTTATCCGTCGGACCAAATATGTAATTTGGGTCGAATTATCACGATTCTTGGCTATATCCCAGCAAAGAATCCAGGGTACAGAGTAGGTTATCAGATATTATAGTAACGGATTGGGTGTCAGATTTCCCAAATCCGAAAAATATGAAAATATCTTTATTGCATCTTTAATACTGGGCTGAAAAAGTCCAGTCATTGGTCTAACAATGTTGAACCAGGTAACCCACCATTGCGGGAAATGTCTTTGACAAGTTTTGGCAAAATAGATGAACCAGGTGTGATACATAGGTTTATACCACAGGACTCTTAACCATGCCTTTTGGTAATCATAATAATTATATCCACCGAGAGGCTGATCGGTAATTTTAACAGAGAAGGTTTTATTGGTATAAGGATGTTGTCTCCATTCATCCTTGGTCATGACTCTCAGGATTTTTATGCGGGAGAAGGCAATCTGATCGGGGAATCTTTTATCCATGGTGTGATTTATTTCGAGGGATTGAGTTTCCAAAAGAATTTGCTCATAAAAAAGCCAAGTTTTATACGGATGCTCTATCAGGTGGTATTCTTTTGGTGGGAAAATCTGAGCCGATAATTCTTTTAACTCTTTGGTTTCTTCATCTTTCTCTAGCTCAATGATTTTCAAGTCACTCTTGTGGGTGTATAAATCGGTTTTGTCTTTTTGAGTGGCTAAGTCTTGAAAGATTGGAGATGATATTCTAGTGGTGATGGTTTGGGGAGATCTATGAGGATATAAAGGTAAAAGAACAAGGGATTTTCGTTTGATTTGGTCTGGAGTTACTGGGGCAGTAACTAGAATAGTAACTGGGTTGAATTATAGCAGAGGGAGAAGCGGGAGAAGAAGGGGGAGAATTTCCATACCTTTTATCTGTTGAGGAAGCCAGCATAGCTGTCAGTGATTTCCTTTTGTCCATTTTACCCGGTGAGATGAACGATGTGGTTGATTTCTGTTTGAACAAACCTTTTTAGGCGTAAAATGTCGATGACTGGTCCGCCACTCTTTGCTTGTCTTTTTATCAACTTTTCAAGATTGTTGATCTCTTTTCGTCGTTCTCTCTCTTTGAGATTTGCCCGTATAGCCTGTTGTTTTATGGTAAAAAATGGCTGATGGCGATAAGTCTTAATCACTTTTTCTTTATCCTTCGTTAACCTTTCGGTTACCCAATATGTCCGCCAACTGTAACTATGAGGATATTCTTTATCTTTTTCAACTTCTGTAATAATCGTCTGTTGTCTCATTTCTTATTCTGCTGTAAATAGAAAATATCATCATCGAGTTCACATAAAATATCAATATGAGTATTTATCCTTTGTAGATATTTTCTTTTCGATGTTGTTTATATTTAATCCAGTTTTTATCAATCTTTTTATCTAATTTTGCTTTAATTTTTATTAGCTTAATTATTTTCTCTTTCATATTCTTCAATGAGTTCTTCAATTAGTCTTAGCATTTTTCTTCCAAAATGTTCTCTTTTTTCAAATTCCTTACAGTCGCAATAATCAGGTAAGGCAATATGATTAATTACGTGTCCGTCTACACTATCACGTATGCCTTCTATCAATTTAGTTTTTAACATCCTAATTTCTTCAATTCGTGAAAAATCTATTTCCATTAATTTGTCGACACATTTTTCTATAGTTCTTTCTTGAGCGTAGGGAACAGCCATGTTACCTGTTGTAGTCCTTTTATTCTTTATTCGCTCCTTTTATGATCTTTGTATCCCTGCAAGAATTTTCGTGATAAAAAGTCAGGTAAATTATTTAATTTGCCTTTAATGAATTCAATGTTAAAATCAAAATTTGATAACAAAGCTTGCCATCTGGCAAATATTTGTTTTGATGTGAATTGTCAGCATTCACAGTCCCCTTTGGACACTACGAATGGAATGTAATGCCATTTGGTTTAAAAAATGCACCATCAGAATTTCAAAAGGTAATGAATGATATTTTTAACCCTTATGACAAATTTACAATTGTATATATAGATGATGTGTTGGTATACTCTAAATCTATTACAGAACATTTTCGACATGTTAAAAGATTTGTAAGTATAGTCAAAGAAAATGGTTTAGTTGTGTCTGCATCAAAAATAGAACTCTTCCAAACTAAGATAAGATTTTTAGGATACAATATAAATCAAGGAACTATTACTCCTATAGATAGGAGCATTGAGTTCTCTATTAAATTTCCTAATGAAATAAAAGATAAGCATCAATTACAACGCTTTTTAGGATGTCTAAACTATATAGCTGATTTTATACCCAAAATACGAATAATTTGTAAACCTTTATACGCTAGGCTAAAAAAGAACGCTCCCGAATGGAATGAAGATATGACGGTCGTAGTAAAAGAGATAAAACAAAAGGTTAAACAGCTTCCATGTTTAGGAATTCCTTTACCTAATGCAAACTTAATAGTTGAGACAGATGCTTCGGAATATGGTTATGGTGGTATATTAAAACAAAAGATTGACAATAAAGAACAATTAGTAAGATACTATTCAGGAATCTGGAAATCAAGCGCAAACAAATTACTCTATTGTTAAGAAAGAAGTTTTAGCTATAGTTTTATGTACTAATGCTTTTCAGGATGATCTATTTAATAAAACCTTCTTAATACGTGTAGACTGTTCATCGGCTAAATTCATACTAGAAAAGGATGTTAAAAACTTGGTATCAAAACAAATATTTGCCAGATGGCAAGCTTTGTTATCAAATTTTGATTTTAACATTGAATTCATTAAAGGCAAATTAAATAATTTACCTGATTTTTTATCACGAGAATTCTTGCAGGGATACAAAGATCATAAAAGGAGCGAATAAAGAATAAAAGGACTACAACAGGTAACATGGCTGTTCCCTACGCTCAAGAAAGAACTATAGAAAAATGTGTCGACAAATTAATGGAAATAGATTTTTCACGAATTGAAGAAATTAGGATGTTAAAAACTAAATTGATAGAAGGCATACGTGATAGTGTAGACGGACACGTAATTAATCATATTGCCTTACCTGATTATTGCGACTGTAAGGAATTTGAAAAAAGAGAACATTTTGGAAGAAAAATGCTAAGACTAATTGAAGAACTCATTGAAGAATATGAAAGAGAAAATAATTAAGCTAATAAAAATTAAAGCAAAATTAGGTAAAAAGATTGATAAAACTGGACTAAATATAAACAACATCGAAAAAGAAAATATCTACAAAGGATAAATACTCATATTGATATTTTATGTGAACTCGATGATGATATTTTCTATTTACAGCAGAATAAGAAATGAGACAACAAACGATTATTACAGAAGTTGAAAAAGATAAAGAATATCCTCATAATTACAGTTGGCGGACATATTGGGTAACCGAAAGATTAACGAAGGATAAAGAAAAAGTGATTAAGACTTATCGCCATCAGCCATTTTTTACCATAAAACAACAGGCTATACGGGCAAATCTCAAAGAGAGAGAACGACGAAAAGTTGATAAAAAGACAAGCAAAGAGTGGCGGACCAGTCATCGACTTTTTACGCCTAAAAAGGTTTGTTCAAACAGAAATCAACCACATCGTTCATCTCACTGGGTAAAATGGACAAAAGGAAATCACTGACAGCTATGCTGGCTTCCTCAACAGATAAAAGGTATGGAAATTCTCCCCCTTCTTCTCCCGCTTCTCCCTCTGCTATAATTCAACTCAGTTACTATTCTAGTTACTGCCCAGTAACTCCAGACCAAATCAAACGAAAATCCCTTGTTCCTTTACCTTTATATCCTCATAGATCTCCCCAAACCATCACCATTAGAATATCATCTCCAATCTTTCAAGACTTAGCCACTCAAAAAGACAAAACCGATTTATACACCCACAAGAGTGACTTGAAAATCATTGAGCTAGAGAAAGATGAAGAAACCAAAGAGTTAAAAGAATTATCGGCTCAGATTTTCCCACCAAAAGAATACCACCTGATAAAGCATCCGTATAAAACCCGGCTTTTTTATGAGCAAATTCTCTTGAAAACTCAATCCCTCGAAATAAATCATACCATGGATAAAAGATTTCCCGATCAGATTGCCTTCTCCCGCATAAAAATCCTGAGAGTCATGACCAAGGATGAATGGAGACAACATCCTTATACCAATAAAACCTTCTCTGTTAAAATTACCGATCAGCCTCTCGGTGGATATAATTATTATGATTACCAAAAGGCATGGTTAAGAGTCTTGTGGTATAAACCTATGTATCACACCTGGTTCATCTTTTTTGCCAAAACTTGTCAAAGACATTTCCCGCAATGGTGGGTTACCTGGTTCAACACCGTTAGACCAATGACTGGACTTTTTCAGTCCAGTATTGAAGATGCAATAAAGATATTTTCATATTTTTCGGATTTGGGAAATCTGACACCCAATCCGTTACTACAATATCTGATAACCTACTCTGTACCCTGGATTCTTTGCTGGGATTTAGCCAAGAATCGTGATAATTCGACCCAAATTACATATTTGGTCCGACGGATAAAACAAAAGAATTGGCCCAAGTATGAAACCAGCAGAGTCGATGTACAAGCAGTTAAAAAATTATTGAAGCTGTCTGCTGAGGACGTGTAATTAGCACTTCGTCCCTTCCTGCTCACAGAACAAGATAAAAAATCCCCTGAAGATGAAGAAATGGCCTCAAAAACTTCCTCTCTGGAAAAACTGAAGGAGCTCTATGCTAAGGGAAAAGACAAAGCTGACGATGAAGATGAAGATGACCCTTTTGCAAATCATGATCCAGACAGGGACCTACTCTTAGCCTTTCATAATGGCTAGCCAGATGTGACAAAGATGTGACTACACTGATAAAAGATGCCAATAATGCAACGACAGGACAAAAGAAGAAAGAAGTGGTGCCCAACAAAAGAAAAAGGAGTGATTCACATCAAAAGTAGATAAATTACTACTAAGGGTATCTATGATTGCAATAATGTAAGGATAAAAGTGTCTTAAATGTACGCGATTCTACCTATATAATGAGGCAAGTTCGCAGATGTATACACACTTAAATCATCAATGAAACATTCAGTTTGATATATCTCTCAAGTATGGCTTTCAGGTTTTATCACTTGATCTCCAAGAGCGATAAAATGACAATGCTTAGCTAAAACTCTAGTCCTATTCGTAGGGTTTGATACAACATAGTACTCAAAAATATAAACACAAACACGATTCGGTTCAAATGGTAGCGGAGCCAAAGTTGGCATGCACTAGTCATCAAGGATGCTGATGAGAGTGGTAAGCATGGAATGGGTGTTCCCGGCAGCAGCTAAGGAGTAAGCAAAGTAAGTCCGTTGGTAAGCCCTAGTGTGAGCTGTCATCAATATCTATTTTTGACTAATGTCGTGTTAATCAAGTTCTTATATCATTTTTAACTTGATCTTGTTTTGTTATTATGTTTGATATCTATGCGTGTAAAAGACCTAACGAATAGGATGTCTTTAATCAACATACTTAAGTCTGTTCTTACAGTATAGTCATATCCCCTTATGGATATAGATAATACCAGAGAACTACATATTTCTGCTATTGAGCAGAAATTACAAAATTGGAATATACCAAAAATTCCTAACAATAAAATCTATGAAACAGGTTTTGGATTTCAAAACTTGTTTACCCATGATTATGTTATTGAGACCACTGAGAAATCCCTACCTGTCAATCCACAAATAGAACAGTTAGAATTAATAGACAATAATAAATTATTAAAATTTAAAAATAAATATAAATTTATGCATATAGGACTTGTTCAAATAGCCATTAAACCTCTACATCGAATAGGATTAGATACTCCTATCTTAATGTGTCTCCAGGATGCTAGATTTACATCATTCTCAGACTCACTGCTAGCTGTCTGCGAATCTAATCTAGCAACTGGACCAGTATACTTTAATTGTTATCCCAATTTCAGTATAGATCTGTTTGATGAAAACTTAAGTAAAACTTTAACTTTAAACATGAAAATACCCACAACCATGATAGAGAGCTCAAAGAACGTAGCAATAATCTATAGAATTCATTATAAGGTAATGAAGTCAAATTTAAGTCCTAAAGCTAAAATCGAATCAGCAAAAGAATCTACTGTCTTAATAGAAGCAAACTATGAACATGTAAATATTCATACACCTAAGTTAATCAATTGGAATCAGATAACTTATCCTGATAATTGGCAGATATTAAATATTGTGCCTCCTCGCCCTTTACCTCCTAGAACTCAACCTATAGAAATCATTGAAAATGATAAAGGACATGCTGAAATAATATTTAAAAAACGCTTAGACCCACCTAGACGCTCATTCTCCACTCGCTATGACAACTCTAATAAATGTGAATCTTTATTTTTAGATAAACAACCTTCCTTAAAAGGTGTTAATTATAATAAAAGTATTCCTCAGTCCTATTATACTTCACCAAGCCAGATGCCCTCTGCCTCACATATTGATAAAACGGAAGCATCGCCTCCATTATGCTCTACCCACAGTGATATGGCCATCCCTCTTAAGTATAATACTCAATTATAAAATGACCGACTTTGAATTACATGTTGACATCCTCATTAATAAATACTTCGCCCCTACCAATGATGCCCATCGTAACCAGTATCTTCTTGAGGTACCCTCGAAGATCAGGGGGGACATTTGGAATGATTACAAAGAAGAACTTATGTTTTATCATGGTCACACTGATTTCTTTATCTGGTGGAAAATCAGACGTGAAAATTATTTAGATGACATAAAAGAAATAAATGAAACATCTTCTAGTTACAAATCATGGATAAAGACCCAATCACAAACTACCGAAAAATCAAAATATCCACCCTTTGAGGAAGTAGCCATAGATTGGAACGGAAACACCATTCTTGCTGCACCCTTCAAAGAAGCCGATAATACAGACCTAGGAAAAATAAAAAGTCAGAATAATTATACCAATCAAATGTTACAATTAATTTCACAGCAATTAGAATATCTAGAATACTCGCAAGAAAAGAAAGAACTACGAATTGAAAAACCTTTAGTAAAACCAAATGAAGACATTAAGGAATTTAAGTTAAATCCAGAAGATGAATTGTTAAAGAAAATAACAAAACAGTTAGAACTTTTAGAATTATCAAAACCTCAGATAACAGCTATTTCTGAAACAGATAGCGAATCAGTATCAGATAATGATAATACAGAAATAGACGAAGTAATAGAACAATTCGAAGATAAGCTAGAAATTAATAAAGTACGACTTTATGATAGACCTAGGATTCCTCATTATTACCCTAGACCATCCCTACCTGATATACAAATAGAAGAAAAGTATTCTCAAGGAAGTTATGATGGTAAAAGCATTTACAAATGGAATTTAAATGGGAAAATCCGAACAAGGAATCACTGACTTGCTAAATGAAATGTGTATGGCAGCCACTGCCTATAAAATAATAAATAACAGTGAGAGAGAAGTAACAAAGATAATAACATCAGGATTCACTGGACAATTAAAAGGATGGTGGGATAATTATCTATCCACTTCACAAAAAACTGAAATCCTAACAACTGTAAAACCAGAAATACGCGAAGGTCAACAATATGTTGTAGAAAATTCCTTTGCTACGTTAATATACGCAATCACAAAACATTTTATAGGAAATCCTCAAAGCATTTCCGAAAAAGCCTCTATAATCTTATCCAACCTTACTTGTCCAAAATTACAAGATTTTCGTTGGTACAAAGATATGTTTTTATCTAAAGTATTCCTTAGAGAAGATTGCCAACAGCCTTACTGGAAAGAAAGATTTATAGCTGGATTGCCTCGGCTATTCGCCGATAGAGTCAGAAATAGAATCAAAGGAAAGTTTAATGGCAATAGTATACATTATGATATGATAACATATGGAGATCTAATCACAGAAGTAAATACAGAAGATTAAATCTATGTAACGAATTAAAATTAAAATCTAAACTCAAATAAGATAAGATTAGTGGAAGAAAAGAATTAGGATCTTTTTGTACTCAGTATGGATACGAAAAGATATCAGCCCCTTCTGCCAGACATAAAGAGAAACGAATTAAGAAAAAACAAAAACATAAATATCGCGAATCATTTAGAAAAAGTTATGATAAAACAAAAAATGAAAAACCTAGGTATAGCAAAAAGAAAACAGGATTTAAGAAATTTGATAATAACACCAAAAAGGGACCCACTTGCTTTAAGTGTGGACGGGTCGGACACCTCAGAAAAGATTGTCCTCTATTTAAAAAGATTAGAGCTTTAGAAATAAATGATAGTGAAAAGAAAGAATTACTTAACATGATAGGAAAAGAAGAACATAGCACAGAAATATCTGAAATAGAAACCATAGAAGACTGCGAGTGTATTGGACCTTGTCAGTGCTATGAAATAAATACTCTTACACAATTATGATCTGCTCCTGAATCTAGTAAAGCTTTGATTGTAGTTTTAAAATCTTTTATTACAATAGTAACGTAAGAGTACCATTTTTGGAATTCTATCTTTGATATGGCGTTTATAAATTCTTCGTTTCGTCTATCACTACTTTCTGGGAGATCTATGGCTATTGCTTTTTCTTTATTATGGTGTTTTAGTAATTCTAATTCTTGTTTAAGTCCTTGTACTTCTTCTTTGACACGTTTAATTTATTGTTTTAGTCCTTCTAGTGTTAACAGTTCCTTCCTGTCTTCCTTTTTAAATAGGATTTCATTTAAGTTATAAGTTTTGCTTTCCTTTTGTTTTGTTTCTTTTCTATTCTTAACATAAGCTTCATACTCTAGTAAATAATGTTTCTATAGTTCTTTGTCTTCCTCTTTTAATATTAGATCAAGTAAATTATTTTCTTTTGTTAGAGTATTTATTTCATAGCACTGACAAGGTCCAATACACTCACAGTCTTCTATGGTTTCTATTTCAGATGTTTCTGTGCTATGTTCTTCTTTTCCTATCATGTTAAGTAATTCTTCCTTTTCACTATCATTTATTTCTAAAGCTCTAATCTTTTTAAATAGAGGACAATCTTTTCTGAGGTGTCCGACCCGTCCACACTTAAAGCAAGTGGGTCCCTTTTTGGTGTTATTATCAAATTTCTTAAATCCTGTTTTCTTTTTGCTATACCTAGGTTTTTCATTTTTTGTTTTATCATAACTTTTTCTAAATGATTCGCGATATTTATGTTTTTGTTTTTTCTTAATTCGTTTCTTTTTATGTCTGGCAGAAGGGGCTGATATCTTTTCGTATCCATACTGAGTACAAAAAGATCCTAATTCTTTTCTTCCACTAATCTTATCTTGTTTGAGTTTAGATTTTAATTTTAATTCGTTACATAGATTTAATCCTTCTGTATTTACTTCTGTGATTAGATCTCCATATGTTATCATATCATAATGTATACTATTGCCATTAAACTTTCCTTTGATTCTATTTCTGACTCTATCGGCGAATAGCCGAGGCAATCCAGCTATAAATCTTTCTTTCCAGTAAGGCTGTTGGCAATCTTCTCTAAGGAATACTTTAGATAAAAACATATCTTTGTACCAACGAAAATCTTGTAATTTTGGACAAGGTTGGATAAGATTATAGAGGCTTTTTCGGAAATGCTTTGAGGATTTCCTATAAAATGTTTTGTGATTACGTATATTAACGTAGCAAAGGAATTTTCTACAACATATTGTTGACCTTCGCGTATTTCTGGTTTTACAGTTGTTAGGATTTCAGTTTTTTGTGAATTGGATAGATAATTATCCCACCATCCTTTTAGTTGTCCAGTGAATCCTGAGGTCTCTCTCACTATTATTTATTATTTTATAGGCAGTAGCTGCCATACACATTTCATTCAGTAAGTCGGTGATTCCTTGTTCGGTTTTCCCATCTAAATTCCATTCGTAAATGCTTTTACCATCATAATTTCCTTGAGAATACTTTTCTTCTATTTGTATATCAGGTAGGGATGGTCTAGGGTAATAATGAGGAATCCTAGGTCTATCATAAAGTCGTACTTTATTAATTTCTAGCTTATCTTCGAATTGTTCTATTACTTCGTCTATTTCTGTATTATCATTATCTGATACTGATTCGCTATCTGTTTCAGAAATAGCTGTTATCTGAGGTTTTGATAATTCTAAAAGTTCTAACTGTACCAAAAATTGCTAACAATAAAATCTATGAAACAGGTTTTGGATTTCAAAACTTGTTTACCCATGATTATGTTATTGAGACCACTGAGAAATCCCTACCTGTCAATCCACAAATAGAACAGTTAGAATTAATAGACAATAATAAATTATTAAAATTTAAAAATAAATATAAATTTATGCATATAGGACTTGTTCAAATAGCCATTAAACCTCTACATCGAATAGGATTAGATACTCCTATCTTAATGTGTCTCCAGGATGCTAGATTTACATCATTCTCAGACTCACTGCTAGCTGTCTGCGAATCTAATCTAGCAACTGGACCAGTATACTTTAATTGTTATCCCAATTTCAGTATAGATCTGTTTGATGAAAACTTAAGTAAAACTTTAACTTTAAACATGAAAATACCCACAACCATGATAGAGAGCTCAAAGAACGTAGCAATAATCTATAGAATTCATTATAAGGTAATGAAGTCAAATTTAAGTCCTAAAGCTAAAATCGAATCAGCAAAAGAATCTACTGTCTTAATAGAAGCAAACTATGAACATGTAAATGTTCATACACCTAAGTTAATCAATTGGAATCAGATAACTTATCCTGATAATTGGCAGATATTAAATATTGTGCCTCCTCGCCCTTTACCTCCTAGAACTCAACCTATAGAAATCATTGAAAATGATAAAGGACATGCTGAAATAATATTTAAAAAACGCTTAGACCCACCTAGACGCTCATTCTCCACTCGCTATGACAACTCTAATAAATGTGAATCTTTATTTTTAGATAAACAACCTTCCTTAAAAGGTGTTAATTATAATAAAAGTATTCCTCAGTCTTATTATACTTCACCAAGCCAGATGCCCTCTGCCTCACATATTGATAAAACGGAAGCATCGCCTCCATTATCCCCTACCCACAGTGATATGGCCATCCCTCTTAAGTATAATACTCAATTATAAAATGACCGACATTGAATTACATGTTGACATCCTCATTAATAAATACTTCGCCCCTACCAATGATGCCCATCGTAACCAGTATCTTCTTTACGTACCCTCGAAAACCTAATCCCGCCGCCGATTTTCAAAATAACTTTAGACAAAGAAATACTAACCTCCTGACAAAAGAAAAAAGATGTTTGGAAAGAGGATAAAGAGAGATTTCCAACAAGCTATTACTCGCAGAGATCCAACGAACGATGAGTGAGTTATGCTAGTTTGAAGTTTCTGCAAATTATGGTGGCTATAGGGAGGTATAGAGTTTTAAGCCTATACAAAATTTGTAGGTTTTCTATGAATAATTCTTTGTGAGGTTGGCTTCCTATTCATAATGAGTGGGTATAGAATTATAATTACCACTTTAATCACTTTATCTAAATAGGATAATCTACCAGATAATTAGATAACTAAACTCTAAACTATTTAATTATCTTCCCCTATTTTTAGGGACTTTAATCTATAAGGCAACTATCTAGCCTTAAGGATGATTCCTAAGGCAATTACTCATCTACAAGAACCTAGATCTAAAGGAATTTGAAACAAATTAATTACTAAACAATCTTACCAATTTCGGCCATCACACATCCTTTCCTTCAGGGCAAAATCGTCTTTTCACCTGCACTGGCTTCTAGACTTCTAGGACTCAAAATTCGGGGTCTTACATCCTCCCCTCCTTATAAGAATTTCGTCCTCAAAATTGTCAACATAAGTACCTAATCAAACAAGTAAGAAAATTTTGCATGCATAGACTCCTCAGTCTCCCAAGACTTCTCCTCAATTTGGCCATTACGCCAAACAACTCGTACCATAAGCACGCTTCAACTGACAGTTCTTTAAACACATGAGCAGGATCTCGCATATACTTTCTTAGCATTGTAATGCGAAATACATTGTTTTCATTTGCTTAATTAATATCAGGTAGTTCTCCATCTTTTGAGTCATCAAAAGTCTCAATCTGGTCATTGCCCAACACATATCCATCTTTATAACTTAAGCCTTTCTCTGAAAAATCTTTTAGTAAGAATCTCTCTTTATTTATTCTCCGAACAACCCTTTGCCCTGCTCCCAGCAACAAAGCTTTCCCAATGCCAGATCTTTGCATCCATCTGTCAGCCACAAATTTATTGACAGAAGTGGCATGTTGCCCATGGGTTAGTGGCGACACCCATTAAGCCCAACTCCACCAAAGTTTTGCCTTTCCGGAATAATAAATCCACCCAATAAGAATATAATCATCAGTGCTGCTGATCCATATACACTCACTCGTTCTAGACCGGACATGCAGCTGATTAACTACTTTCTTATTTTCCTGTTTCATGTTCAGCATCTCTCCTTGGAATTTAGCAGCCTGGTATACAGATAGCTCTGGCTCGTCGCCTCTATATCTTGCATTGGAGATTTTCGATATCACCTCCTGAATGTTGCATATAGACTCAAATCTTCCCTGTATTTCATCTTTCATCACTAAGTTGTTCTCCAACCACAAAGTTAAATCAGTCTGTATCTCCCTCAGGTGTCTGTAAATCGGTAGTGCTTCTGAGATTTGAGGTGGGGCTATGGCACCCCTAGTTCCATCAGTATTCTTATCCTTGAGTTTTGATAGCTTCATCTTCAAGTCATGTGCTAAATTCTGAAACTTTGTTAGCAAACGTTGCTTGTTGGATGGCCGGGTTTCCTGAGTTCACTACAGAAAGCAAAATATGTATAGGTATCCCTTCCCAAAGGACTACCCTGGTACCGGCCTTGAACTATGCCCATGCAGTTCACAGTTTCCTAAAACCGAGAAAAATTCCGTAAGTAGGGACCCTAGACCACGTGGATTGGTAATGGATGGATTTCTCTTTTCCTCTCCGTGAGAATGATTCTCCTCAATGCATGGCCAGCCGCGATTCTCCTGTCGTTGAACAAAAGGAGGAAAAGTCATCTCCTGTGAGGACCCGAACCCGATCCTTGGGCTCCTCACCGCCGTGCAGTCCCAATTGGCCCAACTCGTGACCCAATTGGAACCACACAAGGCTTATCCTCCATCTCAACCCAAAACACGTAAAAATAGTATAAATTTAAAAAGGAGCATGTATTCAAACAATTAAATCTCGACACAATAGAACAAATCACGGAGAAGCACACACAAACAGCGGAAGACTTAAATCTCACACACAACAGGCCACACGGCCCCAAACAGGCATCATCAACACAGTCCAATCAATGCAAGCCCAATAACAGCAAAACGTGCCCAAGGCACCCAACTCATCTCATATATAAGAATTCAAAGAGTACATGCATATCCAAAATAATTGCCAAGCCAGCCCACCAAAGGGTCACAATCGCAATAGACAAGCATGCATAGTACAAACCAAAATACAAAGAAAGTGTCGAGTTTTCAAACGTGTCATATGCAGTAGTCCAACCCTATGACAAACCAGAAAACCTCGACCTCAAAAGGAAGTCTGCTAGCCAAGCCTCAAACCTAGTCCTGAAAAGATAACAACAAGAGGGGGTGAGATCTCGAGGACCTCAGTGAGAGTCACAGCGTCATAAACAGTTACGGTGGAATAGAGACACATACGAAAACAAGTATAAACAGTATAGTGCTTAATAATGAAACCAACATTAAATCCATGATGCTAATCGTGCAAACAAACTCATATAAATAAAATCAATTTCGTATGAATGAGTTTGAAATTATAAACCAATATGTCGAGCACAAGTCCAAATATTACAAGATCTCAAAGTCTCAAACACGTGGGCTACTATGCCACAATCTATCGGGGAGGACCACTGAAACCGCTTCACCTGATAACCCGGGCCAAAGGGAAATCGGAAGCCCACTGGTGGCTAATTTATATACACATTTTCAAATAAATATAAATCCCCTGCCACCAGTGTTGTCCTAGGGAAATGTGGAGAAAACGCACTATCACACAAATCCCAACTCACGCACAACTCGCAAAGCCCGAAGGCATATCATGTATAGCCTGATACTCACACCGTCACAAGGCCTATACTCACCACCTTATACTCCTAGGCAAGGGAATACCCTTCTATCTAAGGGTGCTCATCCACTTACCTCCGCATTGGCCAAGCGTTGTTTTCGTCAATTCCAAGATCAAATCCTAGAAATCATATATAAATATACGTACTTCGCAATTGTGAAAAGAATCTCAAATCATACCATAATTCAAATCGCTTATGAGATAATCCAAAAACAATTCAAAAGCTCGCATACAAGTCCCGCATTTTAAGAAACCAATATAAAGCAATTAATTCTCGCAAAGCATCTCAATTACGTCACAAGCAAGCATATAGGTCCATAAAAATATTTTATGCATCATAAACATGCCACACGCATAATGAACCTAATATGCAAGTCATGCATCAATGCACATATTGCCTCTATTCAAAACCAAGCATATATCCGATTTTAATTAATAAAACCAAAACATTTCCGCGCATGTAAATGAAACATAGTCTCCCACCTCTTGTCGAGCCGACTCACTACTAACCACGCCCTTGCCCTTATCGCGCGTCGAAGGACCACCTACAGGCGAAGGCAAACACACAAATCGAATCTCAAAACAAAAATCAAATAAATAACTAAAACGGCTAAAAACCGAAAATAAACCTACGACCCCAAACTGACACCTAAGACTCAATCTAATACTCAAACCAAGCCTCCACACGCTCTAAAACGAGACAAGAAAACCAACAAACTCACAATTCGAACCTAATCGAAAAACCATTAAAACCCGACATAAGCCGAAATCCAAACCGCGGCAATTCAACGCAATCAAAGCCCACCAACGCTCTCAACAAACTCAAATACATCAGCAACAATCATCAAAGGCAACCAATAACACATTAAGATCAAAACCCCAACATCACATAATTTCCCTAAACCTCCAAAACTCAAAAATCACTCCTAAGCCAAAATTGATCAAACCCACCTATCACACTACCTTAGGAAACATCTTAGCAAGCTAATTCAACCAACAAACGGAAAAGAAAACAAAGAAATCAAACATAATCTCCAAAAATTCGAATTTACTTAAAATGCTCAAAACCAATCAAAAATACCATTATCTAAGGAAACAACAATGGAAAGAGATGAAGAAGGGTTACCTTTATCTTTGATAAGAATGCCCAAACCTAAATTTTGAAGAAGGAGAAATTTTGAAGGATTTTGTTCTTCTTTTTGGCTTAAAAAGCCTTCGGCTGCGTGAGAAGCAAGGGAAAAGAAATTTCTTTTCCCTGCTGCGCTTCTCGTGAGAAAAAGGGGTGGGCTGCCTCATTAATGGCAGTTTGGTAAATAAGCAAACTCTGACTTTTTTTTTTTTTTTTTTTTTTTTTGAAAATTTTTCTAAAAATTCAAATTAATTGTAAAAATCAAATTAACTGGTTTAAAATAAAGAAAAAGGTTCAAAATCAAGGAATTGGACTTTAAAACGGAATTGGGCTCGAAAAAACGAAAATCGGCCCAAAGGCCTCCGGCCACTCAAAACGGGCCTCGAAAACTCATAAACTCCGAAACGACACGTCGTGCAACTATCGACATACAACCACCGACACGGCGTTCTAGACGATCTAGACCCGACAGCTAGGCTCTATGACTAAGTCCACATCACTCGGTCAAAGGGTCAGCGCTGACGGTCAACTAATCAACTATCACAAACCGACCAATCCGGGACAACTGACTGAAACCGAATGCTGACTAGACATTCAAAAGGACGGGGTCTCACATCTCCTCTACTGATCGAACCCTCAGTTCGGAGGTTTTCATCAACATGTTACGAGGCTCCAGTCTTCGACGGGTCACCTTGACTTATAAAGGCGAACATCTAGGAAAGGGAAAACGCAGTGCGCCTGGTGAAAATGGGAGGTCAACCCCGAGTGCAACCTCCAGAGTCGCTGTTCTACGAGTTTCTATTCTATTCTGGCTATATATCTGGTCTAGCTTGATTTCCATCGCTTACCATACAAAGCAAGCATCCAGTCTATACGCGCATGGACGAAAGCACCTTCTTTTGAATTGAATCTTCTGAGGCCTCTATACGTAACTATCTCTTTACCCTTTTTTTTTTTATTTTCCTTTAGACACTTCGAGATTTTCACTTGGCGAGTTAAAAGTTGGTTCCTGTGGCGAACGTAGGGATGAAAGATTGTAGTCTGGTACGCTAGTTGCCTAAGCCATGCTTTCAGGAGGCCCTTTCGGATGAAAGAATTTGAAGTTTTGTGGAAGATCTCCATGAGTTTCCAACTAGTTCTGATCTTAAGACTGAAGACTCTATTTTACATAAAAACTTATTTTCCTCGTCCTTCTGTATGACAGCATGTTTCAACTCTTTTATCTCCATAGCCAATTCAAAGAACCTGTCACGGTTCTTCTTCTCCACATCACCAAGCTTCTTCTTGACATCCTTGTAGTTTCGCAGGACAGATTTATACTCTTCATTCAAAAGCTATTCTCTATCTTCCAAACCTTTCGAGAACAGGTGCTTCCATGGAAAAAGACCTGGTCATTCAACGTGGATCCAACCCGATCTATTGCTGAAAACACGCTCTGGTTACGTTCAGCACTGGAGCTACTACAATAACATCTGTCTTGCAAACCTCTGCAGCTCAGGAACATGACTGCAGTAGAACTCCCACCATACGTCTCATCGAATTCAAATGCTCCCATCTCCCTTGTTGTTCTGGTCAACTGCAGCGCAATCGTGTGGAAAATAGGCTGCATGGGCCAAGTCAGGCATCGTGGAGGTGGAAAGCTTGGAGGAGAGATCGGAGATGGTTCAGTGCTGGGGTTTTAGAAGAATCAAGCAACGCCTCAGACCATCCATCTTGTGCAATTCGGTGCATAGAGCCTTGTCTACGACTATCCTCAGCCTAACTGCGTCCACCCCAGGGTTGAGAAGAATTGACTTTCTTGGCACTGGTGGTACGTTAAACCTAAAACCCTTCTCAATGAAGATTCCGCTGTGGGTATCAGGCGGTCACTGGAGCGGGCGCGTAGCTGTTAACCGCAGGCTTGGATTCAGTCACGGACCTGATAAGTATGCATGCAATGTGTTTTCTTACATGCATAGTAAGGCTTGTGCTTCACTTGTTGGCTTCTAAAGATGCATAAAACGTAAGAGGATTGGAACAAAACTTGGCCGTGGATGTAACCATCAGCCATTTGCATCTTCTTCTCACTTGCATCATTAACAACCTCAACATGCAAATATCTCTTTATCACTTTTTCCCTGTCAGCAGCCAACGATGCAAGATACTCATCATCCTGCTGTTCATGGATCAAGCGCTGAGCTTGCAAAGATGGGGATGCAGGGCGAGGTGCAGGTCTGGGATAATGGTCATTGGATTGAATGAACTAATGAAGAGCATAAGGAATGCGGAATCCAGGCTGTTCAGATATTCCACCAAACGTTGCAACCTCAAGCATAATTGCTTCATCACGCTCCTCAGAGGACATGCCTCCCTACTCAGCGGATGGAAAGGCATCACCATAGTCAGGCAATTGATCAAACCTTGGAGCACTAGGTCTAACATGTCCAGCTCTGTGAACAGTCATCAAGACATAACCAGCAGTACTGAAATCCACAAGGTTGATTGCAGGTCATGTGCATACACCCCTCGGCTTTATTGATGGGTCTTTGGCACTGGGGACAAGGCTTCATATAAACCTTCTTCCATGCTAGATTCCCAGCCTCCGAGCTATTCCTCAAGTTCCACTTGGCCACAGTATCACAATCTATGGGTCGGTGTTTCTCCTTACAACATTGCCAGTAAAATGTGTGAGAGCACAGGCAAGAAACATCGAAAGTATGATCGCTTCTTCTTGTCTTCCTCGTAAGCCACCGCATCATTATACGTCCCACTATCACCAGAAACCGCACTTCTTTCATCTTATCTTGGAAAGTTGACGGCAACATGTTGGGAAACAATTTCAAGAATACAGGTAGTAAGAGCTCCATGAATGGAACTATAATGAACACCGCAAATGGAACTAGTCTAAATATATCTGCAGTAGTTCACGTTAGTTGTTGTCTTTCCCTTCTTGAAAGACCCTTCCCATTGGCCAGTTTGACAAGTAACCTTGAGCTTATCCTAACATCAGCCCAAAGTAATTTTGTACCAAGCCAATAGTGCTGCAGTGTAGATTTAAACTCATCCTTCAAGTGGTGCAGCTTCGTAACCCAGTCTTCCCTGCTTATAGATGCAACAGCTCTTAAAGCAGGACCAATGCCTATAAGTATGGCCCATACTCTCCGCATTAATGTCCTAGCACTTTCTCTCTTTTTTTCTTTTTTTTTTCTGGGTTTCTAACAACTGCATGGCCTTTGCCTATGCTTTAGCCTCTTCAACAGCTTCATCACGTTCTTCTGGTGAAGCTTTCTTCACCTGCTCGGCAGATTGTTGTTCATCCCTATCTCTGGACTCACCAAAGTCAAGCTGACCAGCTAGCTTACTGAACATGGAAGCCGCCTATGTCTTCAACGAAGGAATATCATGCAACTCTGTGGCTATGTTCAGTGTTTTCATTTCCACCGAGTGCATGTTGCAATAAGAAACATCACCACCTTGGCTTTCAACACCCTCGCTCAACCCCCTTTTAATGTTAATACTTCTTCTTTTTTTCTTTTTTTTTTTTCTTTTTTTTTTCAAACACATCAAAACTGCATCATCATCTCTAAGCTTGTACACACAGACCGTTCCACCTCCATGAATTTGTGTGTAGTGTGACGACATTACTCCAAACAAACAATCACCTAAAATCCTCAGATTGG
The DNA here is from genome assembly GCA_019739055.1 of Passiflora organensis. Classification (NCBI taxonomy): domain Eukaryota; kingdom Viridiplantae; phylum Streptophyta; class Magnoliopsida; order Malpighiales; family Passifloraceae; genus Passiflora; species Passiflora organensis. The sequence goes on from JAEPBF010000087.1 coordinate 30,950,425, forward strand.
TTTTCGGGCTCAGCTTGCCCTTCCTGCTCAGTTAGTGCATTTGGCTCCTCTTGCATAACAAGTTGTTGTTCGGTCTGAATCTCAGACCTACCGTTGGTCTCTTTGTTACCTCGAGCGTGCCATACTACTCGATTACACCTTTACTACTCAACATATACCAAATACAATACTAGTAAAAGAGTGGTACCTGGTGGAGAGGCATGCACCGGACGATATGCATATGCTGGAAAACAATATACAAATTTTCGGAAATCACATGCACACATGCTATGCACACTTGGCATTGACATTAACACTCATAGAAATCATTAACAAACATCAAGCAAGCATAGACTCACACATCATCAATCATATGTATATACATTCGGTAATGACAAGAAAGACATATGAAGGCATATGAACAATCAGCATATTAGTTTATGATTCCTATCATTCAACCTTACAACTTAATCCCGTTTTAGCCTTAGTTCCTTTTCAGTATTAGCCCCTAGGGGAGTGAGTTCTTACCTGAAATCACCACCTGAAATCACCAAAATCAACAAATAAGTGAGCATATACAAATTATATTCCCTAAACCATGCTCCGTTACCAAACTTGTAACGACCCCAATTCCTAACTATTATTAATTGCTCCGATTAAGGTCATTACCGCCGTGAACCCAAATAAGCCTTAACGACACCTAAGACCTATTAGAATTCCACAAGGCTACTCATAAGATACCGATTTTAAATTTGTTTATTTTGTTGCTTATCAATCAATTGGAGCATGATATTGGAAACATGTACTGGTAACATACGGAGTAAATATAACATCAGTGGAAGTCTTAAATTAATCCATTGGGTTCATAACACACAAGTCTCATAGGGATCCAAGTAAACAACAAGAAATCTTCAAACAAGTTTCGGAAATAGCAAGCAAAGAAGAGTGCTTAAAATAAACCAGAAAGTTGCCCGATCATTCATGTTATATGCGCAAGTAACAAGTATGCAAATGTGATGCGATATCGTCCCGCCGTGCAGCCTTGATCTCACACACTGGTAACACGAACAGTGAATGTACCTAAGCCTGAAAAATGGTAAAAACAACGGTTTGAGATTACAAGAATCTCAGTAGGGTCACAGCATCATAAGATCTACAGAATCCCTAAACACAAATCTCCCAATTCACATAAGATCATTCCTAAACAACTAAAAGGGGATCACGCAATTCATAGATCATTCAAAAAGGGTTAAGGCTGAATCAATGGCTGAGGGAGGACTACAAACACTTCCGAAAGGTCAGAAGTACACAGGCAGGTGAAACACATCAGAATTTCCCTCGGCAATGAATAAGAAAGGCCATCCCCTTCCACCTGTGTTGTCCAAGACTTACTGCACAAAGGGTAGATGGTTAACACGCAAACTAAATAGTAAGTCTTTCATCTTGTCTACGTCATAGACAAATCGACTAGTCTCACACGGACAAGTCCTCCCTGGTCACATACCTACCAGGGCATCCCAGGTCACATACCTACCAGGGCTTCCTGCTCGACTAGTCACACACTGACAAGTCTTCCCTCGTCACATACCTACCAGGGCATCCCAAATCCCGCAAGATAAGGGCTTCATGTCCCGCAAGACAGGGATCCGGCCCCGCAAGGACAGATATCCAGCGCTAGCTTGCTGGTTCACCTCCCATACAACTCCCACAAATCGATAAGAACCTCTCCTCTCCCTAGGAGCATCAGTTCTTACCCTGCCTGGCCACTGGAACAGGATCCTGACACACAAACACGTACAAGCACACACAGGCAAGTACAAAGCATAATACCACAACAGGGTATCCTCAATCATGTCAGGAAACAATCAACACATCTAATTCATATAACAATATCATCCCTAGGCACTCAATTCCTAACTCAGGGGTTCGATATAGCCTAGGAGATTCATATCTCATTCTGGATTTCATATTCACACCCTACAATCCAATCACAAACAAATACAACAAGGACAGGTAACAAAAACATCAGATAAGAGCAGGGATTTCTGGAGAAACCGATGAGGCATAGATCCTACCTCTCTTGTCTCTGAACAATAAGCTAATCTTTTTCCTTTATTAAGTAAATCCGAACCACCTATAATATCACCAGGCAAAGACAAGAACAAACTAAGCATGCATATTCAATAATCAATTGAATACCTTATTTCCTTACCAATACCACTCACCAAACCTATCAGAAATCAGTGATCAGATGCTGCAGGTGCCTCCCCCTTGGATGTGTGATGTGATAGCCAGAAACTTAACAAGAATCAACCTGAATTTACCATTCCAATTAACTATGCAAAACCTGTCGCTAAAAGTAGGGCATAGGACGATTTCGTCTCGACCTACAACGAAATATTTATATGCAAGCTGCGATTTTATATATGGTTGGAAAGAAGACAAAAAGACCTTTCCATCAAGCTATTATTTGTAAGATTCTGATGAACGACCAGAAAGTTATGCCACTTTGAAGTTCAAGAAGATTTGGCAAAAACCTAATCCCGCCGCCGATTTTCAAAGTAACTTTAGACAAAGAAATATTAACCTCCTGAAAAAAACCAAAAACATGATTGGAAAGAGGATGAAGAGAGCTTTCCAACAAGCTATTACTCGCAGAGATCCAACGAACGATGAGTGAGTTATGCTGGTTTGAATTTTCTGCAAATTATGGTGGCTATAGGGAGGTATAGAGTTTTAAGCCTATACAAAATTTGTAGGTTTTCTATGAATAATTCTTTGTGAGGTTGGCTTCCTATTCATAATGAGTGGGTATAGAATTATAATTACCACTTTAATCACTTTATCTAAATAGGATAATCTACCAGATAATTAGATAACTAAACTCTAAACTATTTAATTATCTTCCCCTATTTTTAGGGACTTTAATCTATAAGGCAACTATCTAGCCTTAAGGATGATTCCTAAGGCAATTACTCATCTACAAGAACCTAGATCTAAAGGAATTTGAAACAAATTAATTACTAAACAATCTTACCAATTTCGGCCATCACACATCCTTTCCTTCAGGGGCAAAATCGTCTTTTCACCTGCACTGGCTTCTAGACTTCTAGGACTCAAAATTCAGGGTCTTACAGTAGAGGGGATTAATTCCGGAATTTTTAAGTGGGTTTTGGTATATTTAGGTAAGGTAGCCCGACAACTCTTTTATAGAGTTTTTATGGGATTAATTTTTCCTGATTTTTGTCTTAAATAAGCTTAGATAATGATTACTGATAAGTATGAATTATATTTGGAATAAATCTTCTAGAAGCTTTCAAAACATGAAGAAAAAAATAAGAAAGAACCATCTAGGAAAGAAACCAAATAGAAAAAGAATGAAATGAACATAATAGGAATGAATCGTCAAAAATCATTTCTGGTCATCCCACATCCATTTAATCAGGAAAAAAATAATCATTTTCAGCTGCATCAACTTCTGAACTTTCTGGACATCTATACTATAAAAGATCAGGGTCTCACATATTTTTTCTTTATTGACTAAATATATGAATATCTACATTCTTATCTAATTCAGTTTCTTACACAATCATATATATAATCCTTCCTTTTCAATCTTAATTTTAATGTATGAAATATTACTACTTAAATCAATGATTTTATTAAGTATTGAACCCAAAATTTCTAATTCTCGATTTATTTAAGACAATAAATGGTGTTATCGAGTCAATCTTAATTTTAATCCATATCAATTATAATTAATATTGTCAAAACTAGACCGGTCCGACTAGTTCAATCAGGTTGAATCAAAACCATAATTTGATCCGGTTCAAGTAACTCCTCATTTTATAGTGTAAAAACCGGTTAGAATCGATTGACCCAACTAGTTCTGACCGAATTGGTTAAATCATATACCGTCAATTAATTGAAATGTTTTTAAAAAATTAATATTTAATATTTAAAAATTAATATTTAATATAAAAAAATTAATAAGTAATATAAAAAATTAAAAATATATTTAAATTAAAAAACTTAAAAATATCTATTATGTATGAGATATACACAGCCAATAAAAAATACCAAATACCGAATAAAAATTAAAGATGTATTTTATTTTAAAAAAATTCTATAGATTGTTTTTCAATGATAACCAGCAAAAATAAAAATACAAAATTTATACAGTTATCATTTATTTTTAATCAGCCCTTTTGGTTTTATATTTGGGCCAATTTTTTTGCTTCATCCTTCTGACCAGATAAGTAATCTGGGTCGAAGAGTCATAATTTTTTGCGAGGTCCCAACAGATGATCCAAGGAACACTGAATGTAATCAAATACTGTAATAGAGGTATTGGTGTAATATCCTCTAAGCTAGTATGATAAGAGAAAACTTTTATTGCATCTTCTATGGGCTTTTGAAACAATCCCTAAATGGGCTTCATGGTATGAAACCAGCAGATCCACCATTGGGGAAATATTTTTTGGCAAGTCTTAGAGAAGTAAACAAACCAAGTATGATACGTTGGTTTCTACCAAAGAACTCTCAACCAAGCTTTCTGATAATCATAATAGTTGTAACTGGAGAGTTGCTGGTCTGGAATTTTAACATAGAAGATTTTATTTGTGAATGGATGTTATTTCCATTCGTCTTTGGTCATTACTCTCAAAATCTTGATTCTAGAAAAAGCTATTTGATCTGGGAATTTTTCGTCCATGGTATGAGCAATTTCTAATGACTGAGTTTCTAATAAAATTTGCAACTTTTGTATGGGTGATCCATCAGGTGGTACTCTTTAGGGGGAAAAATTTGGACCATGAGCTCTTTTATTTCTCGCTTCTCATCTTTTCTCTCAAGCTCTATTATTTTTATATCAGACTTGTGGGTATACAAATCTGTCTTCTCAGTTTGATTGGCTAATTATTTTAGGATAGGATGTGGTGCTCTTGAGGTGATTGTTTGTGGGGCTCTTTGTGGGTACAAAGGCAAAGGGATTAGGCTCTTTCTTTTAACTTGTTCGGGGGTGATTGGTGCAGTGATTAAGGCTGAATAATAGCTGGGTTGTATGAGTGAAGGAGGAGAAGAAGGAGAAGAGGGAGGAGAGTTTGAATACCTGTCTTTTGATGAAGAGGCTAGCATTGCAGTTAGAGATTTTTTCTTGTCCATCTTAACCAGTCAGGGTGACTTTCCTATCAATTTCTCTTTGGACAATTCTTTCCAACTGTAACAAGTCAATGATTCTTCCTCCAGACGTCACTCGTCTTTTTATTAGTTTTCGAATGTTTTTTATTTCTCTTTTGCGACTTTTCTCTTTTATCTCAGCTCTTACTGCTTGCTGCTTTAAAGTGAAAAATGGTTTATACAAAAAGGTCTTAATCACCTTCTTTTTATCAGAGGTCAATCTTTCGGTAACCCAATATTTATGAAAGCAGTAGTTACATGGATATTCGTGTTTCGCGAGTTCCACGTTTTCAATAAATCTCTGGTATCTCATTTACCTGTTTCTCAAGTTCAAGATGTCATTTTCTAATTCACATAATATATTAACATTAGTATTTATTCTTAGTAAATATTTTCTCTTTTTACTTCTTTTATATTTTGTCCAATTTTTGTCGATCTTTTTCCCTATCTTTTCTTTTATCTTAATTAATTTAATTATTCTCTCTTTCATATTCTTCGATTAGTTCTTCAATTATTCGTAGCATTTTTCTACCAAAGTGTTCTCTTTTCTCATATTTTTTACAATAACAATAATCAGGTATAATGGTATGATTAAGCATATGATCATTTACACTAAGATTTATTCCTTCTATTAATTTAGTCTTTACCATCCTAATTTCTTCAATTCTAGAGAAATCTATTTCCATTAACTTTTCGATGCATTTATCTATCGTTCTTTCTTGTGCATAGGGAACAGGATTAGACATTATATCTTTTGTCGCTTTTACCCTTTGTTCTTTCGATATTTGTATTCTTCGTTTTTATTCTCATTGCCCTGCAAAAACTCCTTGGATAAGAAATCTGGTAAGTTATTTGGTTTTCCTTTAATAAATTCAATAGTAAAATCAAAATTAGATAACAAAGCTTGTCATCGTGCAAATATTTATTTCGATACTAAATTTTTAACGTCTTTTTCTAATATGAATTTAGCCGATGAACAATTTACTCATATTAGAAAGGTTTTATTAAATAAATCGTCTTGAAAAGCATTTACACACATTGAGACAGGTGTGTAAATGCTTGTTTTGTTTGCTAAATAGTGTGGATGTTAGCCTTTGGTCGAGGACCATCTAACCCAAAAACTTGAATCTTTTGGAAACCTTATTCGGCCATAAAACTAGAATAAATACGAGTATTCTAGACCGAAAAGGAATGTATAATTCTTAAAATAGTCATTCCCTCACATAACCTTTCTTTAACAGTGTGGGCATAGCCCTTCCTAAATAGTGTGGGTGTTAACCTTTGGTCGAGGACCATCTAACCAAAAAATCTGAATTTTTGGGAAACCTTATTCGGCCATAAAACTAGAATTAATGCGAGTATTTTAGGCTGAAAAGGAAGGCATAATGCACAAAGTAGTCAGTCCCTCGTATAACCCTTCCTAAACAGTGTGGGTGTTAGCCTTTGGTCGAGGACCATCTGACCCAAAAACGTGAATTTTTTGAAAACCTTATATGGCCATAAAACTAGAATTAATACGAGTATTCTAGGCCGAAATGAAGAGTATAATGCTCAAATTAGTCATTCCTTTGCATAACCTTTCCTAAACAGTGTGGGAATAGCCCTTCCTAAACATTGTGGGTAATAGCCTTTAGTCGAGGACCATCTAACCTAAAAACCTGATTTTTTGGAAAACCTTATTCGGCCATAAAACTAGAATTAATACGAGTTTTTTAGGCTGAAAAAGAAAATATAATGCTTAAAATAGTCATTTCTTAAAACCTAAATTTTTGGGAAACCTTATTCGGCCATAAAACTAGAATTAATGCGAGTTTTTTAGGCTGAGAAAGAAGGTATAGTGAACAAAGTAGTAAGTCCCTAGCATAGCGCTTCCTAAACAGTGTGGGTGTTAGCCTTTGGTTGAGGATCATCTGACCCAAAAACCTAAATTTTTGGGAAACCTTATTCGGCCATAAAAGTAGAAATAATACGGGTAGTTTAGGCTGAAAAAGAAGGTATAATGCACAATGTAATCAGTCCCTAGGATATTCCTTCCTAAATAGTGTGGATGTTAGCCTTTGTTCGAGGACCATCTGACCCAAAAACCTGAATTTTTGGGAAACCTGAATTTTTGGGAAACCTTATTCAGCCATAAAACTAGAATTAATTCGAGTATTTTAGGCTGAAAGGAAGATATAATGCACAAAGGAGACAATCCGTAGCATTGCTCTTCCTAAAAAGTGTGGATGTTAGCCTTTTGTCAAGGACCATCTGACCCAAAAACCTGAATCTTTTGGAAACCTTATATGGCCATAAAACTAGAATTAATACGAGTATTCTAGACCGAAAAGAAATGTATAATTCGTAAAATAGTCATTCCCTCACATAACCTTTCATTAACCGTGTGGGCATAGCCCTTCCTAAATAGTGTGGGTGTTAACCTTTGGTCGAGGACCATCCAACCCAAAAACCTGAATTTTTGGGAAACCTTAGTCGGTTATAAAACTAGAATTAATACGAGTATTTTAGGATGAAATGGAAGGTATAATGCACAAAGTAGTCAATCTATGGCATAGCCCTTCCTAAATAGTGTGGATGTTAGCCTTTGGTCGAGGACCATTTGACCCAAAAACCTGAATCTTTTGGAAACATTATATGGCCATAAAATTAAAAAGGAAGGTGTAATGCACAAAATAGTCAATCCCTAGCATAGTCCTTCCTAAAAAGTGTGGATGTTAGCCTTCGGTCGAGTTCCATTTGACCCAAAAACCTGAATCTTTTGGAAATATTTTATGCCCATAAAACTAGAATTAGTATGAGTATTCTAGGTTAAAAAGGATCATGTAATGCTTAAAATAGTCATTCCCAAAAACCTAAAAATTTTGGAAACCTTATTCGGCCATAAAACTAGAATAAATACGAGTATTTTAGGCTGTAAAAGAAGGTATAACGCACAAAGTAGTCAATCCCTAGCATAGCCCTTGCTAAATAGTGTGGGTGTTAGCCTTTGGTCGAGGACCATCTAACCCAAAAACCTAAAAATTTTGGAAACCTTATTCGGCCATAAAACTAGAATAAATACGAGTATTCTAGACCGAAAAGGAATGTATAATTCTTAAAATAGTCATTCCCTCACATAACCTTTCTTTAACAGTGTGGGCATAGCCCTTCCTAAATAGTGTGGGTGTTAACCTTTGGTCGAGGACCATCTAACCAAAAAACCTGAATTTTTGGGAAACCTTATTCGGCTATAAAACTAGAATTAATACAAGTATTTTAGGATGAAATGGAAGGTATAATGCACAAAGTAGTCAATCTCTGGCATAGCCCTTCTTAAATAGTGTGGATGTTAGCCTTTAGCCAAGGACCATCTGACCTAAAAACCTGAATTTTTGGAAAACCTTATTCGACCATAAAACTAGAATTAATGCGAGTATTTTAGGCTGAAAAGGAAGGCATAATGCACAAAGTAGTCAGTCCCTAGCATAACACTTCCTAAAAAGTGTGGACGTTAGCATTTGGTCGAGGACCAACTGACCCAAAAACCTGAATCTTTTAGAAACCTTGTATGGATATAAAAATAGAATTAATACGAGTATTATAGGCCGAAAAAGAGCTTATAATGTTCAAAATAGTCATTCCCTTGCATAGTTTTTCCTAAATAGTGTGGGGATAGCCCTTCCTAAACAGTGTGGGTGTTAGCCTTTGGTCGATGACCATCTGACCCAAAAACCTGAATTTTTGGGAAACCTTATTCAGCCACAAAACGAGAATTAATACGAGTATTTTAGGTTTGAAAGGAAAGTATAATGCACAAAGTAGTCAGTCCGTAGCATTGCTCTTCCTAAAAAGTATGGATGTTAGCCTTTTGTCAAGGACCATCTGACCCAAAAACCTGAATATTTTGGAAACCTTATATGGCCATAAAATTAGAATTAATACGAGTATTCTAGACCGAAAAGGAACGCATAATTCTTAAAATAGTCATTCCCTCACATAACCTTTCTTTAACCATGTGGGCATAGCCCTTCCTAAATAGTGTGGGTGTTAACCTTTGGTCGAGGACCATCTAACCCAAAAACCTGAATTTTTGGGAAACCTTATTCGGCTATAAAACTAGAATTAATTCGAGTATTTTAGGATGAAATAGGAGGTATAATGCACAAAGTAGTCAATCTATGGCATAGCCCTTCCTAAATAGTGTGGATGTTAGCCTTTGGTCGAGGACCATTTGACCCAAAAACCTGAATCTTTTGGAAACATTATATGGCCATAAAATTAGAATTAATATGACTATTCTACGCCGAAATGGAACGTATAATGCTTAAAATAGTCACTCCCTTGCATAGTTTTTCCTAAATAGTGTAGGGATAGCCCTTCCTAAACAATGTGGGTGTTAGCCTTTGGTCGAGGACCATCTGACCCAAAAACCTGAATTTTTGGAAAATCTTATTCAGCCATAAAACTAGAATTAATACGAGTATTTATGGCCGAAAGAGAAGATATAATGCACAAAGTAGTCAATCCCTAGCACAGCTCTTCCTAAACAATGTGGGTGTTAGCCTTTGGTCGGGGACAATCTGACCAAAATGCCTGAATTTTTGGAAAATCTTATTCGTCCATAAAACTAGAATTAATACGAGTATTTTAGGCTGAAAAGGAAGGTATAATGCACAAAGTAGTCAATCCGTAGCATAGTTCTTCCAAAATAGTGTGGATGTTAGTCTTTGGTCGAGGACTATCTGACCCAAAAATGTGAATCTTTTGAAAACCTTATATAGCCATAAAACTGGAATTAATACGAGTAATCTACGCCGAAAAGAAGAGTACAATGCTCAAATTAATCGTTCCCTCGCATAACCCTTCCTAAACAGTGTGGGTGTTAACCTTTGGTCGAGAACCATCTGACCCAAAAATCTCAATTTTTAGAAAAATTTATTCGGTCATAAAACTAGAATTAGGACGACTATTTTAGGCTGAAAAAGAACATATAATGCTTAAAATAGTCATTTCCTAAAACCTAAATTTTTGGGAAACCTTATTCGGCCATAAAATTAGAATTAATGCGAGTTTTTTAGGCTGAAAAAGAAGGTATAGTGAACAAAGTAGTAAGTCCCTAGCATAGCGCTTCCTAAATAGTGTGGGTGTTAGCTTTTGGTCGAGGATCATCTGACCCAAAAACCTAAATTTTTGGGAAACCTTATTCGGCCATAAAAGTAGAAATAATACGAGTAGTTTAGGCTGAAAAAGAAGGTATAATGCACAATGTAATCAGTCCCTAGGATATTCCTTCCTAAATAGTGTGGATGTTAGCCTTTGTTCGAGGACCATCTGACCCAAAAATCTGAATTTTTGGGAAACCTTATTCAGCCATAAAACTAGAATTAATTCGAGTATTTTAGGCTGAAAGGAAGATATAATGCACAAAGGAGTCAATCCGTAGCATTGCTCTTCCTAAAAAGTGTGGATGTTAGCCTTTTGTCAAGGACCATCTGACCCAAAAACCTGAATCTTTTGGAAACCTTATATGGCCATAAAACTAGAATTAATACGAGTATTCTAGACCGAAAAGAAACGTATAATTCGTAAAATAGTCATTCCCTCACATAACCTTTCATTAACCGTGTGGGCATAGCCCTTCCTAAAGAGTGTGGGTGTTAACCTTTGGTCGAGGACCATCCAGGGTCAACGGGTCGCCGGTCAACATGAACAGTGTCGCCAGTCAACGGTCGCCGGCGGTGGCCGGAAAACTCCAACTTCATCCAAAACCGAAAATTTTTACATCAAAAAACCTGAATTTTTGGGAAACCTTAGTCGGTTATAAAACTAGAATTAATACGAGTATTTTAGGATGAAATGGAAGGTATAATGCACAAAGTAGTCAATCTATGGCATAGCCCTTCCTAAATAGTGTGGATGTTAGCCTTTGGTCGAGGACCATTTGACCCAAAAACCTGAATCTTTTGGAAACATTATATGGCCATAAAATAGCCCGGAACATAAAACCATATTCAGTAGAGTAATAAACGCATAAAATATAATATGAGTCAAAACATCAAAACGAGTCAAAAAAGAAACTGCCAGAAACAAAAAACCGTGTAAAATGTATAGGTGCGATAGTCCAGCCAAGTCGTAGGAAGCACTCACACCTCAACACCGTCTACGGCTCACGAACTACTCCTGAAAGGGGGAAACATCAACGGGTGAAATAAAAATCTCAATAGGAGTCACAGCATCATATGTCCTACGGGGAAAACGAGAATCCAAGCAAAGAAGGGAAGGAAGCGGATCACTATATGAACAAGGACGAAACCGAAACAACCCGAAGAATATGGAATTCACACTTTTGATTTTATTACGTATAACTTGATTCCAGCCCAATAGGTTAAAAAAAAATCAACAACTTGTAACACCACACGGCTAACAAAGCCAACCAAAAACCCATCGGGATGGACATAATAAAACCCTCCTCGAGTAACCCTCGCTAAAGGGAAACCTGGAGCCCACTGGCGGTGTTAATTTATAATTTTAGAAAAATACTAAATATGTAACCCTTACCGCCAGTGTTGTCCGAGACTAGGCAGAGAAAACACATCACGTATCATACCTGTCTCAATGCTCAATACGAACCAACCTGCTAAGACTTAAGTATGTTGATTAAAGGCATCCTATTTGTTAGGTCTTTTACACGCATAGATATTAAACATAATAACAAAACAAGATCAAGTTAAAAATGATATAAGAACTTGACTAACACAACATTAGTTAACATACTTAAGTCTGTTCTTACAGTATAGTCATATCCCCTTATGGATATAGATAATACCAGAGAACTACATATTTCTGCTATTGAGCAGAAATTACAAAATTGGAATATACTAAAAATTCCTAACAATAAAATCTATGAAATAGGTTTTGGATTTCAAAACTTGTTTACCCATGATTATGTTATTGAGACCACTGAGAAATCCCTACATGTCAATCCACAAATAGAACAGTTAGAATTAATAGACAATAATAAATTATTAAAATTTAAAAATAAATATAAATTTATGCATATAGGACTTGTTCAAATAGCCATTAAACCTCTACATCGAATAGGATTAGATACTCCTATCTTAATGTGTCTCCAGGATGCTAGATTTACATCATTCTCAGACTCACTGCTAGCTGTCTGCGAATCTAATCTAGCAACTGGACCAGTATACTTTAATTGTTATCCCAATTTCAGTATAGATCTGTTTGATGAAAACTTAAGTAAAACTTTAACTTTAAACATGAAAATACCCACAACCATGATAGAGAGCTCAAAGAACGTAGCAATAATCTATAGAATTCATTATAAGGTAATGAAGTCAAATTTAAGTCCTAAAGCTAAAATCGAATCAGCAAAAGAATCTACTGTCTTAATAGAAGCAAACTATGAACATGTAAATGTTCATACACCTAAGTTAATCAATTGGAATCAGATAACTTATCCTGATAATTGGCAGATATTAAATATTGTGCCTCCTCGCCCTTTACCTCCTAGAACTCAACCTATAGAAATCATTGAAAATGATAAAGGACATGCTGAAATAATATTTAAAAAACGCTTAGACCCACCTAGACGCTCATTCTCCACTCGCTATGACAACTCTAATAAATGTGAATCTTTATTTTTAGATAAACAACCTTCCTTAAAAGGTGTTAATTATAATAAAAGTATTCCTCAGTCTTATTATACTTCACCAAGCCAGATGCCCTCTGCCTCACATATTGATAAAACGGAAGCATCGCCTCCATTATCCCCTACCCACAGTGATATGGCCATCCCTCTTAAGTATAATACTCAATTATAAAATGACCGACTTTGAATTACATGTTGACATCCTCATTAATAAATACTTCGCCCCTACCAATGATGCCGATATTTTCATATTTTTCTGATTTGGGAAATCTGAACCGAATCGTGTTTGTGTTTATATTTTTGAGTACTATGTTGTATCAGACCCTACGAATAGGACTAGAGTTTTAGCTAAGCATAGTCATTTTATCGCTCTTGGAGATCAAGTGATAAAACCTGAAAGCCATACTTGAGAGATATATCAAACTGAATGTTTCATTGATGATTTAAGCGTGTATACATCTGCGAACTTGCCTCATTATATAGGCAGAATCGCGTACATTTAAGACACTTTTATCCTTACATTATTGCAATCATAGATACCCTTAGTAGTAATTTATCTACTTTTGATGTGAATCACTCCTTTTTCTTTTGTTGGGCACCACTTCTTTCTTCTTTTGTCCTGTCGTTGCATTATTGGCATCTTTTATCAGTGTAGTCACATCTTTGTCACATCTGGCTAGCCATTATGAAAGGCTAAGAGTAGGTCCCTGTCTGGATCATGATTTGCAAAAGGGTCATCTTCATCTTCATCGTCAGCTTTGTCTTTTCCCTTAGCATAGAGCTCCTTCAGTTTTTCCAGAGAGGAAGTTTTTGAGGCCATTTCTTCATCTTCAGGGGATTTTTTATCTTGTTCTGTGAGCAGGAAGGGACGAAGTGCTAATTGCACGTCCTCAGCAGACAGCTTCAATAATTTTTTAACTGCTTGTACATCGGCTCTGCTGGTTTCATACTTGGGCCAATTCTTTTGTTTTATCCGTCGGACCAAATATGTAATTTGGGTCGAATTATCACGATTCTTGGCTAAATCCCAGCAAAGAATCCAGGGTACAGAGTAGGTTATCAGATATTGTAGTAACGGATTGGGTGTCAGATTTCCCAAATCGGAAAAATATGAAAATATCTTTATTGCATCTTCAATACTGGGCTGAAAAAGTCCAGTCATTGGTCTAACAGTGTTGAACCAGGTAACCCACCATTGCGGGAAATGTCTTTGACAAGTTTTGGCAAAATATATGAACCAGGTGTGATACATAGGTTTATACCACAGGACTCTTAACCATGCCTTTTGGTAATCATAATAATTATATCCACCGAGAGGCTGATCGGTAATTTTAACAGAGAAGGTTTTATTGGTATAAGGATGTTGTCTCCATTCATCCTTGGTCATGACTCTCAGGATTTTTATGCGGGAGAAGGCAATCTGATCGGGGAATCTTTTATCCATGGTGTGATTTATTTCGAGGGATTGAGTTTCCAAGAGAATTTGCTCATAAAAAAGCCGGGTTTTATACGGATGCTCTATCAGGTGGTATTCTTTTGGTGGGAAAATCTGAGCCGATAATTCTTTTAACTCTTAGGTTTCTTCATCTTTCTCTAGCTCAATGATTTTCAAGTCACTCTTGTGGGTGTATAAATCGGTTTTGTCTTTTTGAGTGGCTAAGTCTTGAAAGATTGGAGATGATATTCTAGTGGTGATGGTTTGGGGAGATCTATGAGGATATAAAGGTAAAGGAACAAGGGATTTTCGTTTGATTTGGTCTGGAGTTACTGGGGCAGTAACTAGAATAGTAACTGGGTTGAATTATAGCAGAGGGAGAAGCGGGAGAAGAAGGGGGAGAATTTCCATACCTTTTATCTGTTGAGGAAGCCAGCATAGCTGTCAGTGATTTCCTTTTGTCCATTTTACCCGGTGAGATGAACGATGTGGTTGATTTCTGTTTGAACAAACCTTTTTAGGCGTAAAAAGTCGATGACTGGTCCGCCACTCTTTGCTTGTCTTTTTATCAACTTTTCAAGATTGTTGATCTCTTTTCGTCGTTCTCTCTCTTTGAGATTTGCCCGTATAGCCTGTTGTTTTATGGTAAAAAATGGCTGATGGCGATAAGTCTTAATCACTTTTTCTTTATCCTTCGTTAACCTTTCGGTTACCCAATATGTCCGCCAACTGTAACTATGAGGATATTCTTTATCTTTTTCAACTTCTGTAATAATCGTCTGTTGTCTCATTTCTTATTTTGCTGTAAATAGAAAATATCATCATCGAGTTCAGATAAAATATCAATATGAGTATTTATCCTTTGTAGATATTTTCTTTTTCGATGTTGTTTATATTTAGTCCAGTTTTTATCAATCTTTTTACCTAATTTTGCTTTAATTTTTATTAGCTTAATTATTTTCTCTTTCATATTCTTCAATGAGTTCTTCAATTAGTCTTAGCATTTTTCTTCCAAAATGTTCTCTTTTTTCAAATTCCTTACAGTCGCAATAATCAGGTAAGGCAATATGATTAATTACGTGTCCGTCTACACTATCACGTATGCCTTCTATCAATTTAGTTTTTAACATCCTAATTTCTTCAATTCGTGAAAAATCTATTTCCATTAATTTGTCGACACATTTTTCTATAGTTCTTTCTTGAGCGTAGGGAACAGCCATGTTACCTGTTGTAGTCCTTTTATTCTTTATTCGCTCCTTTTATGATCTTTGTATCCCTGCAAGAATTCTCGTGATAAAAAGTCAGGTAAATTATTTAATTTGCCTTTAATGAATTCAATGTTAAAATCAAAATTTTATAACAAAGCTTGCCATCTGGCAAATATTTGTTTTGATACCAAGTTTTTAACATCCTTTTCTAGTATGAATTTAGCCGATGAACAGTCTACACGTATTAAGAAGGTTTTATTAAATAGATCGTCCTGAAAAGCATTAGTACATAAAACTATAGCTAAAACTTCTTTCTTAACAATAGAGTAATTTGTTTGCGCTTGATTCCAGATTCCTGAATAGTATCTTACTAATTGTTCTTTATTGTCAATCTTTTGTTTTAATATACCACCATAACCATATTCCGAGGCATCTGTCTCAACTATTAAGTTTGCATTAGGTAAAGGAATTCTTAAACATGGAAGCTGTTTAACCTTTTGTTTTATCTCTTTTACTACGGCCGTCATATCTTCATTCCATTCGGGAGCGTTCTTTTTTAGCCTAGCGTATAAAGGTTTACAAATTATTCGTATTTTGGGTATAAAATCAGCTATATAGTTTAGACATCCTAAAAAGCGTTGTAATTGTTGCTTATCTTTTATTTCATCATGAAATTTAATAGAGAACTCAATGCTCCTATCTATAGGAGTAATAGTTCCTTGATTTATATTGTATCCTAAAAATCTTATCTTAGTTTGGAAGAGTTTTATTTTTGATGCAGACACAACTAAACCATTTTCTTTGACTATACTTACAAATCTTTTAACATGTCGAAAATGTTCTGTAATAGATTTAGAGTATACCAACACATCATCTATATATACAATTGTAAATTTGTCATAAGGGTTAAAAATGTCATTCATTACCTTTTGAAATTTTGATGGTGCATTTTTTAAACCAAATGGCATTACATTCCATTCGTAGTGTCCAAAGGGGACTGTGAATGTTGTTTTATATTTGTCTTCTTCTTGTATCTGTATTTGCCAGAATCCTGATTTCATATCAAATTTAGAGAATATAGTTGCTCCAGATAATCGTTTGATTAAATCTCTTTTGTTTGGAATGGGGTATCTAATCCATTGCAAACATTTATTCAACGGTTTATAATTGATAACAAGTCTTGGGGCGCCGCGCTCTAATTATGCATTATTCTGTACATAGAAGGCCGCACATGACCAGGGTGATTTACTGCTTCTTATTAGTCCTTTTTCTAATAAGCCTTTTATTTCTTCTTTACAGTATCCTAGTAATTCTGTATTCATTTGAATAGGCCTGGCTTTTGTTGGGATATCTTCTTCTTTAAAGTCCTTTTCATAAGGTAGTCTGACAATATGTTTTCGTCTATTCCAGAAAGCATTTGGTAGATTTGAACAGACCTTATTTTCAATCTGTTTTTGTAGTTATGTCATCTGTTGTTTAATTTCTGGCTTCTGTAAATCTTCTTCTATTTTAGTATGGTTGAATTCATTTAGTAATGAGTGTAAGTGTTTCTTTTTATTTATTAATAAGATTTCTTTTCGAATTCCTAATTCTTTCATCATAAAGATATCTCTTTCTTGTATGTTTTTACAGAATTCAAAACTTAATTGTTTACCTAATATCTCAGTTTCTAATCCTTTATGAGTTACTATGAAAGGGTATATTTGAGTTAGAAAGGGAGTTCCTAGTATAAGATCTTGTGACAGATTTTTAACTAGCAAGAAAGTATTCTTAAAGCATATGCCTTGATTGCATATATGAGCATCTGAGATTTTATATTTTACTTCTAACTTTTGTTTATTAGCTGCATGTAGCCTTTCTCTTGTTTTTTCGTAGTATTTAGTTGGGATTAGTCCTTCTCTTACACAATTATGATCTGCTCCTGAATCTAGTAAAGCTTTGATTGTAGTTTTAAAATCTTTTATTACAATAGTAACGTAAGAGTACCATTTTTGGAATTCTATCTTTGATATGGCGTTTATAAATTCTTCGTTTCGTCTATCACTACTTTCTGGGAGATCTATGGCTATTGCCTTTCCTTTATTATGGTGTTTTAGTAATTCTAATTCTTGTTTAAGTCCTTGTACTTCTTCTTTGACACGTTTAATTTATTGTTTTAGTCCTTCTAGTGTTAACAGTTCCTTCCTGTCTTCCTTTTTAAATAGGATTTCATTTAAGTTATAAGTTTTGCTTAAGTTTTCATCAAACAGATCTATACTGAAATTGGGATAACAATTAAAGTATACTGGTCCAGTTGCTAGATTAGATTCGCAGACAGCTAGCAGTGAGTCTGAGAATGATGTAAATCTAGCATCCCGGAGACACATTAAGATAGGAGTATCTAATCCTATTCGATGTAGAGGTTTAATGGCTATTTGAACAAGTCCTATATGCATAAATTTATATTTATTTTTAAATTTTAATAATTTATTATTGTCTATTAATTCTAACTGTTCTATTTATGGATTGACAGGTAGGGATTTCTCAGTGGTCTCAATAACATAATCATGGGTAAACAAGTTTTGAAATCCAAAACCTGTTTCATAGATTTTATTGTTAGGAATTTTTGGTATATTCCAATTTTGTAATTTCTGCTCAATAGCAGAAATATGTAGTTCTCTGGTATTATCTATATCTATAAGGCGATATGACTATACTGTAAGAACAGACTTAAGTATGTTGATTAAAGGCATCCTATTCGTTAGGTCTTTTACACGCATAAATATCAAACATAATAACAAAACAAGATCAAGTTAAAAATGATATAAGAACTTGATTAACACGACATTAGTCAAAAATAGATATTGATGACAGCTCACACTAGGGCTTACCAACGGACTTACTTTGCTTACTCCTTAGCTGCTGCCGGGAACACCCATTCCATGCTTACCACTCTCATCAGCATCCTTGATGACTAGTGCATGCCAACTTTGGCTCCGCTACCATTTATTTCTAAAGCTCTAATCTTTTTAAATAGAGGACAATCTTTTCTGAGGTGTCCGACCCGTCCACACTTAAAGCAAGTGGGTCCCTTTTTGGTGTTATTATCAAATTTCTTAAATCCTGTTTTCTTTTTGCTATACCTAGGTTTTTCATTTTTCGTTTTATCATAACTTTTTCTAAATGATTCGCGATATTTATGTTTTTGTTTTTTCTTAATTCGTTTCTCTTTATGTCTGGCAGAAGGGGCCGATATCTTTTCGTATCCATACTGAGTACAAAAAGATCCTAATTCTTTTCTTCCACTAATCTTATCTTGTTTGAGTTTAGATTTTAATTTTAATTCGTTACATAGATTTAATCCTTCTGTATTTACTTCTGTGATTAGATCTCCATATGTTATCATATCATAATGTATACTATTGCCATTAAACTTTCCTTTGATTCTATTTCTGACTCTATCGGCGAATAGCCGAGGCAATCCAGCTATAAATATTTCTTTCCAGTAAGGCTGTTGGCAATCTTCTCTAAGGAATACTTTAGATAAAAACATATCTTTGTACCAACGAAAATCTTGTAATTTTGGACAAGTAAGGTTGGATAAGATTATAGAGGCTTTTTCGGAAATGCTTTGAGGATTTCCTATAAAATGTTTTGTGATTGCGTATATTAACGTAGCAAAGGAATTTTCTACAACATATTGTTGACCTTCGCGTATTTCTGGTTTTACAGTTGTTAGGATTTCAGTTTTTTGTGAAGTGGATAGATAATTATCCCACCATCCTTTTAGTTGTCCAGTGAATCCTGAGGTTATTATCTTTGTTACTTCTCTCTCACTGTTATTTATTATTTTATAGGCAGTAGCTGCCATACACATTTCATTCAGTAAGTCGGTGATTCCTTGTTCGGTTTTCCCATCTAAATTCCATTCGTAAATGCTTTTACCATCATAACTTCCTTGAGAATACTTTTCTTCTATTTGTATATCAGGTAGGGATGGTCTAGGGTAATAATGAGGAATCCTAGGTCTATCATAAAGTCGTACTTTATTAATTTCTAGCTTATCTTCGAATTGTTCTATTACTTCGTCTATTTCTGTATTATCATTATCTGATACTGATTCGCTATCTGTTTCAGAAATAGCTGTTATCTGAGGTTTTGATAATTCTAAAAGTTCTAACTGTTTTGTTATTTTCTTTAACAATTCATCTTCTGGATTTAACTTAAATTCCTTAATGTCTTCATTTGGTTTTACTAAAGGTTTTTCAATTCGTAGTTCTTTCTTTTCTTGCGAGTATTCTAGATATTCTAATTGCTGTGAAATTAATTGTAACATTTGATTAGTATAATTATTCTGACTTTTTATTTTTCCTAGGTCTGTATTATCTGCTTCTTTGAAGGGTGCAGCAACAATGGTGTTTCCGTTCCAATCTATGGCTACTTCCTCAAAGGGTGGATATTTTGATTTTTCGGTAGTTTGTGATTGGGTCTTTATCCATGATTTGTAACTAGAAGATGTTTCATTTATTTCTTTTATGTCATCTAAATAATTTTCAAGTCTGGTTTTCCACCAGATAAAGAAATCAGTGTGACCATGATAAAACATAAGTTCTTCTTTGTAATCATTCCAAATGTCCCCCCTGATCTTCGAGGGTACCTCAAGAAGATACTGGTTACGATGGGCATCATTGGTAGGGGCGAAGTATTTATTAATGAGGATGTCAACATGTAATTCAAAGTCGGTCATTTTATAATTGAGTATTATACTTAAGAGGGATGGCCATATCACTGTGGGTAGGGGATAATGGAGGCGATGCTTCCGTTTTATCAATATGTGAGGCAGAGGGCATCTGGCTTGGTGAAGTATAATAGGACTGAGGAATACTTTTATTATAATTAACACCTTTTAAGGAAGGTTGTTTATCTAAAAATAAAGATTCACATTTATTAGAGTTGTCATAGCGAGTGGAGAATGAGCGTCTAGGTGGGTCTAAGCGTTTTTTAAATATTATTTCAGCATGTCCTTTATCATTTTCAATGATTTCTATAGGTTGAGTTCTAGGAGGTAAAGGGCGAGGAGGCACAATATTTAATATCTGCCAATTATCAGGATAAGTTATCTGATTCCAATTGATTAACTTAGGTGTATGAACATTTACATGTTCATAGTTTGCTTCTATTAAGACAGTAGATTCTTTTGCTGATTCGATTTTATCTTTAGGACTTAAATTTGACTTCATTACCTTATAATGAATTCTATAGATTATTGCTACGTTCTTTGAGCTCTCTATCATGGTTGTGGGTATTTTCATGTTTAAAGTTAAAGTTTTAGAAATAAATGGTAGCGGAGCCAAAGTTGGCATGCACTAGTCATTAGGATGATTTATTTAACAAAACCTTCTTAATACGTGTAGATTGTTCATCGGCTAAATTCATATTTGAAAAAGATGTTAAAAATTTGGTATCAAAACAAATTTTCGTCAGGTTGCAAGCTTTGTTATCAAATTTTGATTTTAAAATTGAATTCATTAAAAAAAATTAAATAATCTACCTGACTTTTTATCACGAGAATTCTTGCAGGGATACAAAGATCTAAAAGGAGCGAATAAAGAATAAACGACAAAGACTGCAACAGGTAACATGGTTGTTCCCTATGCTCAAGAAAGAACTATAGAAAAATGTGTCGAAAAACTAATGGAAATAGATTTCTCACGCATCGAAGAAATTAGAATGCTAAGAACTAAATTAATAGAAGGTATACGTGATAGCATAGACAGACATGTAATTAATCATACTGTTTTACCTGACTACTGTGATTGTAAAGAATTTGAGAAGCGAGAGCATTTTGGACGAAAAATGCTAAGAATAATTGAAGAATTAATTGAAGAATATGAAAGAGAAAATAATTAAACTAATTAAGATAAAAGAAAAATTGGGGAAAAAGATTGATAAAAACTGGATTAAATATAAACACAATAGAAAGAGAAAATATCTGCAACGGATAAATACTCATATTGATATTTTATGTGAACTAGATAATGATATTCTATATTTACAACAGAATAAGAAATGATACAGCAGACGTTTATTACGGAAGTTGAAAAAGATAAAGAATATCCTCATAGTTACAGTTGGCGAAAATACTGGGTGACTGCAAGGTTAACAAAGGATAAAAGGAAGGTGATTCAGACTTATCGCCACCAGTCATTTTTTACCCTAAAACAACAGGCGACACGAGCGAATCTAAAGGAGAAAGAACGGCAAAAAGAAATCAACAATCTTCAAAAGTTGATACGGAGACAAGTAAAGTTTGGTGGACCAGTCATCAAATTTTTGCGACTGAAGAATTTTGTTCAAAAAGAAATCGACCGCATCGTTCACCTCACAGGATAAGATGGATAAAAAGAAGTCACTATCAGCCATGCTGGCTTCCTCTTCTACGGATAAAAGGTATTCAAATTCTCTCCCTTCTTCTCCCGCTTCACCCTCTGCTGTCATACAACCCAGTTACTATTCAGCCTTGATAACTGCCCCAGTAACCCCAGACCAGATAAAACGTAAATCTCTTGTTCTTTTACCCTTATACCCTCAAAGATCTCCTCAAACAATCACCACAAGAACACCTCCTCCTTTGATAATTAGAGAACTTGCCAACCAAAGAGAGAAACCAGACTTATATACCCATAAGAGTGACCTCAAAATCATTGAACTTGAGAAAGAAGAAGAAAGCAAAGACATAAAAGAGTTGTCTGTCCAGATCTTTCCTCCAAAAGAATATCACCTGATAGAACATCCATACAAGACTCGTCTTTTCTATGAGCAGATTTTATTAGAAACCCAGTCGATTGAAATCAATCACACAATGGATAAAAGGTTTCCTGATCAGATTGCCTTCTCTCGATTCAAAATTTTGAGAGTAATGACAAAAGAAGAATGGCATCAACATCCCTACACAAATAAAATCTTTTCTGTTCAAATTCCTGATCAACCGCTTAGCGGATATAATTATTATGATTATCAGAAGGCATGGTTAAGAGTGCTATGGTATAAATCCATGTACCATACCTGGTTTATTTACTTTGCAAAAATTTGCCAGAAGCATTTTCTGCAATGGTGGGTTGGATGGTTCAATACTATACGACCTATGCATGGGCTTTTTCAGACCAGTATTGAAGATGCCATAAAAGTATTCTCACATTGTTCGGACTTGGGAACCTTAACACCCAACCCATTGTTACAATATCTGATTACCTATTCTGTCCCCTGGATTCTCTGTTGGGACTTTGCCAAGAATCAAGATAAAGAGACGCAGATTATGTACTTGGTCCGACGCATAAAACAGAAGCATTGGCCCAAGTTTGAAACTAACCGTGCAGATGTCCAGGCAGTAAAGAAATTATTAAAGTTATCTGCCGATGACGTTCAAAGGGCCCTCAAGCCCTTCTTAATTACAGATTCTGATAAGAAGACCTCAGAAGACGAAGACATGATATCAAAGGCATCTTCACTTGACAAGTTAAAACAACTATATGCCAAAGGAAAAGATAAGGCTGACGAAGAAGATGACGATCCTTTCGCAAATCATGACCCCGACAGGGACCTACTCTTAGTCTTTCACAACGGCTAAACAAGATGGAACGTAATATGACTTGATGTGACTACACTGGGTAAAAGACCTCAATAATGCAGCTACATGACAAAAGAAAGAAGTGGTGCACAACAAAAGTAAAAGGAGTGGTTCATGTCAAAAGTAGACAAATTTAAACTACTTTCCCACTAAGGGTATCAATGATTGTAATAATGTAAGGATAAAATTGTCTTATGATTACTCGAATTGTGCCTATATAAGAAGGTAAGTTCACAGATGTAATCAAGTTTTAATTGTGAATGAAATATCCAGTTTGATATCTATATCTCAAATATGTTTTTCAGGTTTTATCACTTGTTCCTCCAGAACAATAAAATGAATAATCTTAGTAACTAAAAACATAGTCCTATTCGTAAGATTTGGACAACATAGCCTTCAAACACAAACACTAAACACGATCCGGTAGAAATGGTAGCGGAGCCAAGTTGGCATGTACTATTCATCAAGGATACTGATGAGAGTGGTAAGCGTGGAATGGGTGTTCGCGGCAGCAGCAGCTAAGGAAGGGCAAAGTGTGAGATCCCGTCTATTGTAGTGTCGGTCAGTGGCAGTGGCAGTGACCATGGTAGCGTTAGTGTCAGCGGCAGCGCGCCGATGCTAACGTATTGGTTTGGGAACACAGCCATAGGAAGCCTTTAAGTAACCCAGAGTGAATCTGAGTATGTTGATAAGTATGATTGTGAGTGAGATTTAAGAATAAGTGTGAGTGAGATAGGTTAGACGATCGAGGTTGAGACAGTGGAAAACAAAGTTTTGGTCATTTTACGTGACTACGGGCCGTTTGGGCCAACATGTTGTGTCTTGGGCTGGTTGCGAGTTATGTCTTGGGTTGTTATAGCTGGACATACGTACAGAAGTTGTTATGATGCGGTAACTTCCACTGAGGTCTTTGATCTCACCCCCCTCCCTCTATTTTTCAGGACTAAGGTGTGAGACCCCGTCTTTTTGATAGTCTAGTCAGCAGTCGAATTTAGTTAGATTGTTCGGATTGGTCGATTTGAGTGAGTTGATCATTTGACCGTCATAGCTGACCTTTTGACCGAGTGACCTGGACATAGTCATAGAGCCTAGGTGTCATGTTTAGAATGTTTAGAACGTCATGTCGTTGGTGGTATGTCGATAATTTGCACGACGTGTCGTTTTGGAGATTTAACGTGCATTAGATTAATTAGTCGATTGATGCATTGTTTGAGGTTTGAGTCCTGAGGATATAGCCCAATCTACTCTTTTGACCCGTATAAAGATTTTTGGAGGCCCGTTTTGAGTGGCCGTAGGCCTTTGGGCCAATTTACCGTTCGTGGGCCCGATTTCAGTTTCTCGAGTCCAATTACGTTTTAAAAGCCCGACTTCAATATTTTGAGTTTTTAATTTTATTTTACCTCAGTTATGATATAATTGGGCTATTTTATTAATAAGGCAGGTTAGGAGAATTTTTTCAAAAAAAAAAAAAAAAAAAAAAAAAAGAGGTCAAAGTCAAAGTCAACGGATGAACAGTAAAAAGTCAAAGACAAAAAAAATGCAAAATTTCAGAAACACCCCCACTTATTCTTCCCCCTTGGTGCACGGGAGACAGCAGGAAAAAGCAAGCCATTTCCCCCATTTTATTCCATTTTGCCAAGAACACAAAGCTCCCAAAACCCAAAAATCCTCCCAATTCATTTCAACATCAAATTAAGGAGTGGGTCTTGTTCCAGAACCTAAAACCAACCTTCCTCCTTGAATTTCCTCAGGTATGGTGTTTGTTTATAGGGGTTTTTCATTTATTTAGGTATTATTTTGTATTTTCGGATTTTATGAAGTTTTACTTGATTTCTTCAATTCCTCTTTCGATTTGTGGTTGAATTAGCAAGATTAGATGTCCCTTAACATATCCTGATACCTTAGATTGATTGAAAACATTAATTGATCCATGATTGATCATTTTGGGTATCAATGGCATTTTGGTAATTTCGGGATTTATGTGATTTTGTGAAATTGGATGGAATTGGATGAAATTGGGTGAAATTGGTTGATGCCATTGCTTGAGTTAGGTTGTTTATGTGTTGTAGAGTAGGTTGGTCGAATTAGGAAACCAATTTTGATGTTGGTGGAGCTTGGAATTGGAAATTGAACTTAGGATCGATTGCGTATGTGAGGGAATTTATTATTTTCTTAAGGAATTGAGTGGTTTGAGTTTCTAGAGGTTGAATTGAATAATTTGGGACTTAGAGTGAGTGTTTGAGGAGTCTCGTAGGTTGTTTTTATTTCTGGTCATTTTTCGAGTTTATTATTTTTGGGTTTGTTCTTAGTACGATTTTGTGTGTATGATTGTTTAGGTGGTATTTCAGCGATCGATAAAGGCAAAGGCTTAGCCGTCGAGTCGTCTGCGCGTCAAGAGGTGGGAGACTATGTTTCATTTACATGCACGGAAATGTTTTGGGTTTTATTAATTAAAATCGGATATATGCTTGTTTTTGAATAGAGGCAATATGTGCATTGATGCATGACTTTGCATATTAGGTTCATTATGCGTGTGGCATGTTTATGATGCATAAAATATTTTTATGGACCTATATGCATGCTTGTGACGTGATTGAGATACTTTGCGAGAATTAATTGATTTATATTGATTTCTTAAAATGTGGGACTTTTATGCGAGCTTTTGAATTATTTTTGGATTGCATCATAATCGATTTGAATTATGATATGATTTGAGATCTTTTTCACAATTGCGAAGTACGTATATTCATATACGATTTCTAGGATTTGATCTTGGAATTGACGATAACAACGCTTGGCCAATGCGGAGGTAAGTGGATGAGCACCCTTAGATAGAAGGGTATTCCCTTGCCTAGGAGTATAAGGTGGTGAGTATAGGCCTTGTGACGGTGTGAGTATCAGGCTATACATGATATGCCTTCGGGCTTTGCGAGTTGTGCGTGAGTTGGGATTTGTGTGATAGTGCGTTTTCTCCACATTTCCCTAGGACAACACTGGTGGCAGGGGATTTATATTTATTTGAAAATGTGTATTTAAATTAGCCACCAGTGGGCTTCCGATTTCCCTTTGGCCCGGGTTATCAGGCGAAGCGGTTTTAGTGGTCCTCCCCGAGAGATTTTGGCATAGTAGCCACGTGTTTGAGACTTTGAGATTTTGTAATATTTGGACTTGTGCTCGACATATTGATTTATGATTTCAAACTCATTCATACGTAATTGATTTTATTGGTATGAGTTCATTGCACGATTAGTATCATGGATTAAATGTGATTTTATTATTAAGCATTATATTATTTATACTTGTTTTCGTATGTGTCTCTATTCCACCGGAATTGTTTATGACGCTGCGACTTTCACTGAGGTCCTTGAGATCTCATCCCCCTCTTGTTGATATTTTTCAGGACTAGGTCGAGAGCCTGTGTAGCTGACTTATTTGTGAGGTCGAGATTTCTGGTTTGTCTTAGGGCTGGACTACTGCATATGACACGTTTGAGAACTCGACACTATCATTATTATTTTGGATTTGTGTATGCTTGCTTATCTTGTTTGCATACTTGTTTATTGAAACTGTGATCCCTTATTGGGTTTGGGTTGATGCATGTTATTGGACTCATTTTGATAAAGTATGTTTGGGGCCGTGTGGCCTGTTGTGTGTGAAATTAAGTCTTCCGCTGTTTGTGAATGCACTCTGTAGTTGATTTTGTTGTGTCGAGATTTCCGGTTAAATGCATGCTCCATTTTAAAGAAAATTAAGAAGGTTCAAATTTATATGTAATTTTATTTATTTTACGAGTTTGATTTGAGGATAAGCCTTGTGTGGTTTTAATTGGGCCACGAGTTGGGCCAATTGGGACTGCACGGCGGTGAGGAGCCCAATTACCGGGTTCGGGTCCTCACATAAGGTGTGAGAGCTAGCTATTCAACTTTGAGGTTGCTATCCCGGTATTGGTCGTAGGGCTGGACAAATGCACATGCACGTTTTGGACTCAGCATCCTTCACATCTTCTTGTCTATGTACATACTTGTGTCGTTTGCTGGTGCATATGTGTACAACACATGTTTGCATATTCTGATACGAAGTAGTGTTGTTGTGAATTTCTGGGACTCTATGAGTGTGGACTCACGGTGTTGTATATTGAGGCCATATGGTCCATTGTATGTGATCTGAAATTTTCGCTGCAGGTGTTTGTTACTCATACTCCGTTTTTTGTATATTATGCTGAGTACCAATTGATGCATGCCCTGTTTTAAACAAAAATATTCAAATGTTGTGTTTGTTTTTGTTTTTTGAAGAAGTCTTGTGTAGTTCCGCTTGGTCCACCAGTTGGATCAATCGGGGCTGCACGGCGGTGAGGCTCCCGATTACCGGGAACGGGTCCTCACACAAAGTAAGTCTGTTGGTAAGCCCTAGCGTGAGCTCTTGTCAATATCTATGTTTGAATAGCGTTTGTTAATCAAGTTCTTATATCGTTTATACTTGATTTTGTTCTGTTATTGTGTTTGACATCTATGCTTGTTGATTTTACGAATAGGATGCTTTTAATCCACAAACTTGCGTTTGTTCTTTCATTATTTGTCTTTATATCCCATATCTCCTTATGGATATAAATAATACTAGAGAATTACATATCTCTGCTATTGAGCAGAAATTACAAAACCGGAACATACCAAAGATTCCTAATAATAAAATCTATGAAACAGGATTTGGTTTCCAAAACCTGTTCACTCATGATTATGTTATCGAAATCACTGAAAAGTCATTACCTGTAAACCCACAGATAGAACAACTAGAGTTGATAGATAATAACAAATTATTAAAATTTAAAAATAAATTTAAATTTATACACATAGAATTCGTCCAAATAGCTATTAAACCTCTACATAGGATAGGATTAGATACATCTATATTAATATGCCTCCGAGATGCTAGATTCACTTCATTCACAGACTCGCTATTAGCCGTCTACGAATCTAATTTAGCAACCGGACCAGTATATTTTAATTGTTATCCCAACTTCAGTATAGATCTATTTGACGAAAACTTGAGTAAAACTCTAACGTTAAACATGAAAATACCAACAACTATGATAGAGAGTTCCAAAAACGTAGCAATCATATATAGAATTCATTATAAGGTAATGAAATCCAATTTAAGTCTTAGAGCTAAAATTGAATCGGCAAAAGAATCTACCGTACTAATAGAAGCAAACTATGAACATGTAAATGTCTATACCCCTAAGTTAATCAATTGGAATCAGATAACTTATCCGGATAATTGGCAAATATTAAATATTGTGCCACCACGACTTTTACTTCCTAGAACTCAACCGATCGAGATCATTGAAAATGACAAAGGACATGCTGAAATAATATTTAAAAAACGCTTAGACCCTCCTAGAAGATCGTTATCTACTAGGTATGAAAGCTCCAATAAATATGAATCCTTATTCTCTGAAAAACAACCTTCATTAAAAGGAGTGAATTATAATAAAAGTATTCCTCAGTCTTATTATACTTCGCCTAGTCAGATGCCCTCTACCTCACCCCTTGATAAACCAGAGTCACCTCTTTTATCTCCTACTCATAGTTATATGGCCATCCCCGTTAAATATAATAATCAGTTATAAAATGACAGATTTTGTATTAAATATCGAATTACTCATTACTAAATATCTTAATCCTCAAAATGATGACCGCCGCCAACAGTATCTTCTTGAGGTACCCTCGAAGATCAGGGGGGACATTTGGGAAGATTACAAAGCCGAACTCACTTATTATGAAGGTCACACCGATTTCTTTATCTGGTGGAAAACCAGACGAGAAGATTATTTGGATGATATAAAAGAAATAAATGAAACCTCTTTTAGTTATAAATCATGGATAAAAACTCAATCATAAACTACCGAAAAATCGAAATATCCACCTTTTGAAGAAGTAGCCATAGACTGGAATGGAAATACCATTCTTGCTGCACCCTTCAAAGAAGCCGATAATACAGACCTAGGAAAAATTAAAAGTCAGAATAATTATACAAATCAAATGTTACAATTAATTTCACAGCAATTAGAATCTCTAGAATACTCGCAAGAAAAGAAAGAATTAAAAATTGAAAAACCGTTGGTAAAACCAAATGAAGAAATTAAAGAATTTAAGTTAAATCCAGAGGATGAATTGTTAAAAAAATAACAAAACAATTAGAACTTTTAGAATTATCGAAACCTCAGATAACAGTTATTTCTGAAACAGACAGTGAATCGGTATCTGATAATACAGAAATAGAAGAAGTGATAGAACAATTCGAAGATAAGCTAGAACTTAATAAAGTACGTCTCTATGATAGACCAAGGATTCCTCACTATTACCCGAGACCTTCTTTACCAGATATACAGATAGAAGAAAAATACTCACAAGGAAGTTATGACGGCAAAAGTATTTACGAATGGAATCTAGATGGTAAAACTGAATATGACATAACTGACATGCTAAATGAAATGTGTATGGCAGCTATTGCCTACAAAATAATTAATAATAGTGAAAGAGAAGTAACAAAAATAATAACATCAGGGTTTAGAGGACAGCTAAAAGGATGGTGGGATAACAATTAAAATATACTGGTCCGGTTGCTAAATTAGATTCGCAGACGGCTAATAACGAGTCTGTGAATGAAGTGAATCTAGCATCTCGGAGACACATTAATATAGGAGTATCTAATCCTATCCTGTGTAGAGGTTTAATAGCTATTTGGACGAGTCCTATGTGCATAAATTTAAATTTATTTTTAAATTTTAATAATTTGTTATTATCTATCAACTCTAGTTGTTCTATCTGTGGGTTTACGGGTAATGACTTTTCAGTTGTTTCGATAACATAATCATGAGTGAACAGGTTTTGGAAACCAAATCCTGTTTCATAGATTTTATTATTAGGAATCTTTGGTATGTTCCAGTTTTGTAATTTCTGCTCAATAGCAGAGATATGTAATTCTCTAGTATTATCTATATCCATAAGGAGATATGGGATATAAAGACAAATAATGAAAGAACAAACGCAAGTTTGTGGATTAAAAGCATTCTATTTGTAAAATCAACAAGCATGGATGTCAAACACAATAACAGAACAAAATCAAGTATAAACGATATAAGAACTTGATTAACAAACGCTATTCAAACATAGATATTGACAAGAGCTCACGCTAGGGCTTACCAACGGACTTACTTTGCCCTTCCTTAGCTGCTGCCGGGAACACCCATTCCACGCTTATCACTCTCATCAGTATCCTTGATGAATAGTGCATGCCAACTTGGCTCCGCTACCATTTCTACCAGATCGTGTTTAGTGTTTGTGTTTGAAGGCTATGTTGTCCAAATCTTACGAATAGGACTATGTTTTTAGTTACTAAGATTATTCATTTTATTGTTCTAGAGGATCAAGTGATAAAACCTGAAAAACATATTTGAGAGATAGATATCAAACTGGATATTTCGTTCACAATTCAAACTTGATTACATCTGTGAACTTGCCTTCTTGTATAGGCAGAATTCGAGTAATCATAAGACAATTTTATCCTTACATTATTACAATCATTGATACCCTTAGTGGGAAAGTAGTTTAAATTTGTCTACTTTTGACATGAACCACTCCTTTTGCTTTTGTTGTGCACCACTTCTTTCTTTTGTCATGTAGCTGCATTATTGAGGTCTTTTACCCAGTGTAGTCACATCAAGTCATATTACGTTCCATCTTGTTTAGCTGTTGTGAAAGACTAAGAGTAGATCCCTGTCGGGGTCATGATTTGCGAAAGGATCGTCATCTTCTTCGTCAGCCTTATCTTTTCCTTTGGCATATAGTTGTTTTAACTTGTCAAGTGAAGATGCTTTTGATATCATGTCTTCGTCTTCTGAGGTCTTCTTATCAGAATCTGTAATTAAGAAGGGCTTGAGGGCCCTTTGAACGTCATCGGCAAATAACTTTAATAATTTCTTTACTGCCTGGACATCTGCACGGTTAGTTTCAAACTTGGGCCGATGCTTCTGTTCTATGCGTCGGACCAAGTACATAATCCTCTATCCTTAATAGTCAACATAGCCATACTCTATTCACAATCAAAACACGATCTTATACTTTATAAATGATACTTTGTTGATAAAAATATAATTTGAGGGTTTATTAATCAAATTTCAGATTTTTATGTGTTTTCTGAAAATATGAATTTTGTCTCGTTTTGCGTTTCGGTTGTATAGTTAGTGATTATATGTTTGTATTTTGTACAGACGTGTGACTTGTATTGATTGTTATGGATTATGGATTGGATCTCTGTTCTGTTGTCTGATTTGTTGGGTTGTGCCTATGTATTGGCGAGTGGGGACCTCGCACTTACTTGTCTTGTTTAAAAATGCATGTTTTTGTTTAATGTTTTTTTTTAAAAAAATTTAAATGGTGAATCGTATTGGTTTTTAGCATGTACATTGATTTTACTATGCTTGATGTTGAGAGACATATTGTGATTGGGTGCATGTGGTTGCACGTACTGTTGAGATATTAGATCTTCTGTGAGAATATATGTCTGTATGTGACATTGACATTGAGATATTAGACCAGATTATATTTTTGACTTCATACAGATGATTTTGATTTTGATTTTATACATATTATCTGGTGCTTTAATTTTATAAATATTATATTTGTATATGGTATACGATGTTTGAAATTTGATTTTTGATTGCTTGTTTGGAGGTTAATGAGATTATCCTACATTATTATTTTATTCCACTGTGATTTTATACTGTATTTTATTATCTTTACAAGATTTTAAGAGTAATATCGTAATTGTTGCTCTTAGGATTTTGTGACAAAGATGTTAACCTCTGGAATAGGATATGAATCATAATACGGTCAACAATTCAGATTGACTGGTCAAAGTTAACTTGGTTCTACGTACGATGTCTCACAAATTCACATCTTTTTATGCAACATTTCTAACTCCTAGCACCTATAGTAATAGATACAAACAAGGCCTTACAGGTAAGTCGGCAAGACAAAGGTCAAATACTGTAAAATAATAAAATATAAATCTGATTAAATTAACTTAAATTACAAAATATTAATTTTGTTTTATTTAGTTTGAGCAATTTTTATTAAAATTTTAAAAGTGATTTAAAATTAATTTAAAATTAATTTAAGCTATAATCGTTTTACATAGAAAATCTTAATATTTTTTATTTTGTTTTATTTGATTTTTATTCATTGCTGAATCTACTCTTTTTTATATAGTTTTCTTTTCTTTTATATATTGGTTTATTTTATATTACGATATGTATGTACTAATGTAGATTATGCTATATTAAATATATACCATGTCATGTTTTTATTTATATAATAAATTGAGATGTCTAAACTAAATCTAAATAATTTAAAATATATTTTGATATTCAAAATTTTAATTTATGATATAAAAAAAATGATGCAAAGTTTGATATTTACTCAGCACTGAACCAACTCAAAATATAATTAGATAATATAAATATCGGAATACTTAGCCCTATTTAAAGCTAAACGATTATCAGCTACTTTTTCCCTTGACAGTCGTAAAACGAGTGCTCCAATTGATGGTAAAGCTGCCGAAAGCAGTGTTTTCTTTTAATTATTGTTATTGAAGTCTCCACCTTCCTTTCGTTCTTTTTCAGATTCCTTTTTCTTCCATCTTTTCGCTGTCTCATCCATTCCTCTAGCTTTCTTTACTGCTTTTTGCTTTTTTTAACTGTTAATTCTTCTGTATTTAATATTTTTAATAACGAATTAATCTGGTATAAGATATTTTGGATTTAGTTCATTGTTATATTCTTTTTTATCCCCTTTTCATTTAAAATCTAATTAAACTAAAAGATAAATTTTTTTTTCTCGTCTCCTTTTTATCCTAAAGAGACAGTATCAGAGATAGCCATCTTTCTAAGCATAGACACTATTCTCTGTTTAGGATATATAAAAAACTTGAGGCTTTTATGTGTAAAATAAAAATGGAACCAAAATATCCAGGCGCTTAATTACAGCAGCCAAGTCTCTCAGCTCGGGATCAAATTTTCATTACGTTGCTCGCTTTTCTTTCAATATCAGAGCCACCAAACCCAGTTCCCACTCTTCTAACCGCAGCTCAAGACCCTACCTTCCATCTTTGGCTCCCTCGCCGTAGATACTGCTTGGTTCTAATACAGTTTCACAAAGGTAAACTTTTGATTGCTTCTCCGTTAGGTTTTCAGATTGTTCCTGTTGGTGAATCTGAAACAAGTATCTATATCACCAGATCTGATTGTTTACTACTTAATACCCAAGTTATTGTTTCTCCGATTATCCCCATCTATCGAGCTCTGTTTGAAATCAGAACAGTTTATTGCAAAGCGTGCTTATGTGCAATTAATACCTATGCTCTTGTTTTTTTCCTGTTACGGACAAGGCTTTGATGCATTCTGGAGTCAGTTTATGATTTTGTTTTGGAAAGTTTGGTATATGATTCTTTGAACTCTTAAGTTTATAGTTTCTGAAAATTGATGATGAGTATTTTGTTTATTTATTTATTTTATTAAAAGAGATTAAAACAACCTTACATACTTTATTGCAAACAAAATCGAAATGAAACATCTATGTTGTCTAATAACATGAGTTCTTCAAGAGGTTTAGTGGATAATCAAGTGGGTAAATGCCTAGGGTTCTAGTTTGGTCTGGTCTGCCAAGAGTTCTCACATGAGTTACTCCTTTTGTGGAAATAATTAACCACCCAAGGTTTTATAGTAATTTTTGGAATGTTATTCCTTTGTTTGGAATATTTGTGAGTTTTACCACCATTTGTCCTTTATTATTATCATTGTGCTGCCAGCCTCCATATTTGAATCCCAAATTCTAGCAAAATATATGACTTTGCATAATCATTTTTTTAAGTATAAGAGTTAATTAAATATTATGTTCATATGGATTTTTTTATTTGGTTAAAATCAAAGCGTAATAGTTATAAAAAAAATTATTTGAATCATCAAATAATAAATCTATAAATGAAACATCATCTAATAAAAAACATAGATTAAAATGACAACACAAACTATTGAAAAATCAATTAATTGTAATTTAAAAACTGAAAGTAAATTAGAATCAAATAATTCTGAAGTAAAAGAAATAACTAAATAATTTAAAGAAAAATTAGAAATAGATAGAATAAAATTATATGATAGATCTAGAATTCTCTATTTTTATCTTATACAATCATTACCAGATATACTGACCGAAGAAAGTTATCATGATAAAAGTATATGTGAATGAAATATAGTTTGGTAAAACCGAACGTGAAATAATGAATATGTTAAATAAATTGTGTATGACAGCATCTGTTTATAAAATAGTAAATAATAGTGATAAAAAAATAATCAGAATAATAATATCAAGATTTGCAGGACGACTAAAAAGATGTTGAGATAATTATTTATCTTTGGCCGAAAAGATTGAAATAATGTTAACATTAGAGAAGGACAAACCTTTATGACTAAGAATTATTTTGTTATTCTAATTTATGCAATAACTAAACGAATTAATAGCAAATTTTCAAAGTGTGGCTGAAAAGGCATCAATAATATTGTCAAACTTAATTTGTCCCAAATTATAAGATTTTAGATGGTACAAAGATATATTTTTATTTAAATTATTTCAAAGAGAAGTCTGTCAATAGTCATATTGAAAAAAAAAAGATTTATTGCAAGATTATCTAGATTATTTGCAGATAAAATAATGAATAGAATAGAAATTAAGCTTAATGATAATAGTCTTTATTATGATATGATAATTTATGGAGATTTGATAACCGAAATAAATGCAGAAAGATTAAATTTATGTAATGAATTAAAATTAAAGTCAAAATTAAACAAGATTCAAGTGACAGAAAAGAGTTAGGATCTTTTTGTAATCAATATGGTTATGTAAAGATAATGCATCTTCAACCAAACAAAAAGATAAAAAAATAAGAAATCAATAATTAATAAAGATCAAAAGATTTATCAAAGAATTTATGAAAAATCAATATTTAATAAAAAAAAGAATGAAAATACAACAAAAATGAAAGTAAGAAAAGAAAGAAAGAATCTATCTATTACAAGTGTGGAAAATACGGTCATAAAAAAAAACTGTTCGTTAACTAAAAAGATAAAAGCCTTAGAAATAAATAAAAATGATAAAGAAAAATTATTAAATATGATGAAAAAAGAGTTAGAAAGTAATTACAGTGTTTTAGAAAATAGTAAACACTTGGAAGAATATGAATGTATAAGACCATGTCAGTATCATAATATTAATACAATACAATAAAAAAATCTTATTTGACATGATTGTTCAGATGAAAAATAAAGAATTATAAAAAAAATACTTAATAGAGTGTGAAGATTATATTAAGAACAACAGAAGTAAAGATAAAGAAATAAAAACATATAATTTAAATAAAATCTTATTTAAATAATTATAAAAATGTGAACTATTAACTTTAGATGGTTTAAAACAAGAAATTCAGTATATTAAAGAAGAAATAAATTCTATTCATCATAATTTGAAGTTTAAAACTCAT
This sequence comes from Passiflora organensis, assembly GCA_019739055.1. Taxonomy (NCBI): domain Eukaryota; kingdom Viridiplantae; phylum Streptophyta; class Magnoliopsida; order Malpighiales; family Passifloraceae; genus Passiflora; species Passiflora organensis. Next base: position 30,986,070 of record JAEPBF010000087.1, read on the forward strand.
ATCAAAGATTTTCTTGTAAGTAGTAATAGAGAAAAAGAAGAATTTATTAATGCTATTTCAAAATTAAAATTTCAAAAATAATATACTTATATAACTATAGTTATAAAAGATTTTAATATAAAAGTAAAAACTTTGTTAGGCTCAGGAACAGATCATAATTATGTTAGAGAATGATTAATACATATTAAATATTATGAAAAGACTAGAGAAAAAAAAATAATTTGAAAAAAAATTAGAAATAGATAAAATAAAATCATATGATTGATCTAGAATTTTTTATTTTTATTTTGTACCATCATTACCAAGACTAAAGATGAATAAATTTAAGAAAGTTATGATGGTAAAAATATATATGAATGAAATATAGTTTGGTAAAAACAAACATGGAATAATGGATATGTTAAATGAAATACGTATGATAGTATTTACTTATAAAATAGTAAATAATAATGATAACAAATAATCAGGATAATAATATCAATATTCGCAGGATGACTAAAAAGATGGTGAAATAATTATTTATCTTTGGCTAAAAAGAATGAAATAATGTTATTAGAGAGGCACAAACCTTTATGACTAAAGAATTATTTTGTTACTCTAATTTATGCAATAACTGAACATTCAATAAGAAATTTTTAAAATGTGACTGGAAAGGTATCGATAATTTTTTGTAGTAATTTTTGGATTGCTATTCCTTTGTTTTGAATATTTGTGAGCCTTACCACCATTTGTCCTTATCATTTGCTAGATTGCTGAAAGTAATGCCTGGTAAGCCGAGCGGTTATTGTATAAAAGTAAAGATATAAATGTAAATTCCAAGAAGTCTGTAAAAGGTGAGTCTTCAATTCTTTTATTTTTGAATCTCTGTAAAAATTCTTTAGATAAGAAATTAAGTAAATTATTTAATTTTTCTTTAATAAATTTAATATTAAAATCAAAATTAGAAAGTCATGTTTGTCATCGTGCAAATATTTGTTTTGATACCAAATTTTTAATATTTTTTTCTAATATAAATTTTGCCGCTTGACAATCAACTCTTATCAAAAAGATTTTATCAAACAAATCATCTTGGAATGTATTAATATATAAAACTGTCGCTTAAACTTTCTTTTTAACAATAGAATAATTAGTTTGAGTCTTGTTCTAGATGCTAGAATGATATTTAACTAATTGTTCTTTATTATTAGTAAATTCAATACTCCTGTCTAAGGGAGTAAAAATTTTATGTACTATATTATATCTTAAAAATCTTATTTTTGTAACTGATGCTACTAATCCATTTTCTTTGACAGTATTTAAGAATTTTCTAACATGTCTAAAATGTTCTATAATAGATTTTGAATATACTAAAACATCATCTATGTAAACAATAATAAACTTATAATGAGGATTGATGTGAGAGCCGTGCCCCGAGCACCAGTCACTCTTCCCATATTAGGTATTGTCTGGCAGTAGTCCGACGTTCACCCCGGGCTGCAGCCTCTGGGAGTCGAACCCGCGACCTACTCCTTTTGGTGTTCTCTGAAAAACAACCTTCATTAAAAGGAGTGAATTATAATAAAAATATTCCTCAGTCTTATTATACTTCGCCTAGTCAGATGCCCTCTACCTCACCCCTTGATAAACCAGAGTCACCTCCTTTATCTCCTACTCATAGTGATATGGCCATCCCCGTTAAATATAATAATCAGTTATAAAATGATAGACTTTGTATTAAATATCGAATTACTCATTACTAAATATCTTAATCCTCAAAATGATGATCGTCGCCAACAGTATCTTCTTGAGGTACCCTCGAAGATCAGGGGGGACATTTGGGAAGATTACAAAGCTGAACTCACTTATTATGAAGGTCACACCGATTTCTTTATCTGGTGGAAAACCAGACGAGAAGATTATTTGGATGATATAAAAGAAATAAATGAAACCTCTTCTAGTTATAAATCATGGATAAAAACCCAATCACAAACTACCGAAAAATCGAAATATCCACCTTTTGAAGAAGTAGCCATAGACTGGAATGGAAATACCATTCTTGCTGCACCCTTCAAAGAAGCCGATAATACAGACCTAAGAAAAATTAAAAGTCAGAATAATTATACAAATCAAATGTTACAATTAATTTCATAGCAATTAGAATCTCTAGAATACTCGCAAGAAAAGAAAGAATTAAAAATTGAAAAACCGTTGGTAAAACCAAATGAAGAAATTAAAAAATTTAAGTTAAATCCAGAGGATGAATTGTTAAAAAAGATAACAAAACAATTAGAACTTTTAGAATTATCGAAACCTCAGATAACAGCTATTTCTGAAACAGACAGTGAATCGGTATCTGATAATACAGAAATAGAAGAAGTGATAGAACAATTCGAAGATAAGCTAGAACTTAATAAAGTACGTCTCTATGATAGACCAAGGATTCCTCACTGTTACCCGAGACCTTCTTTACCAGATATACAGATAGAAGAAAAATACTCACAAGGAAGTTATGACGGCAAAAATATTTACGAATGGAATCTAGATGGTAAAACTGAACATGGCATAACTGACATGCTAAATGAAATGTGTATAGCAGCTACTGCCTACAAAATAATTAATAATAGTGAAAGAGAAGTAACAAAAATAATAACATCAGGGTTTAGAGGACAGCTAAAAGGATGGTGGGATAACAATTAAAATATACTGGTCCGGTTGCTAAATTAGACTCGCAGACGGCTAATAACGAGTCTGTGAATGAAGTGAATCTAGCATCTCGGAGACACATTAATATAGGAGTATCTAATCCTATCTTGTGTAGAGGTTTAATAGCTATTTGGACGAGTCCTATGTGCATAAATTTAAATTTAAAGATTAGATTAGATACTCCTATGTGCTATTTGGACGGAAGGATTAAATTTATGTAACGAATTAAAATTAAAGTCTAAACTCAAACAAGATAAGATTAGTGGAAGAAAAGAATTAGGATCCTTTTGTACTCAGTATGGATACGAAAAGATATCAGCCCCTTCTGCCAGATATAAAGAAAAGCGAATTAAGAAAACACAAAAAAATAAATATCGCGAACCCTTTAGAAAAAGTTCTGATAAGTCAAAATATGAAAAACCTAAGTATAGCAAAAAGAAAACGAGATTCAAAAAATTTGATAATAATACCAAAAATGGACCCACTTGCTTTAAGTGTGGACGGGTCGGACACCTCAGAAAAGATTGTTCTCTACTTAAAAAGATCAGAGCATTAGAAATAAATGATAGTGAAAAGGAAGAATTACTTAACATGATAGGCAGAGAAGAACATAGCACAGAAACATCTGAAATAGAAAGCATAGAAGACTGCGAGTGTATTGGATCCTGTCAGTGCTATGAGATTAATACTTTAACAAAAGAAAATAATTTACTTGATCTGATATTAAAAGAGGAAGACAGAGAACTACAAAAACATTATTTGCTAGAATATGAAGCTTATGTTAAGAATAGCAAAGAAACAAAACAAAAAGAAAGCAAAACTTACAATTTAAATGAAATACTATTTAAAAAGGAAAATAAAAAGGAATTATTAACCCTAGAAGGATTAAAACAAGAAATTAAACATGTTAAGGAAGAAGTACAGAATATCAAAGACGAATTAGAACAACTAAAATATTACAAGGGAAAAACCATTGCAGTAGATCTCCCTGAAAGTAGTAAACAAAATGAAGAATTTATAAATGCCATATCAAAAATAGAATTCCAAAAATGGTACTCCTATGTGACTATAGTAATAAAAGATTTTAAAATGACAATTAAAGCCTTGCTAGATTCAGGAGCAGATCATAATTGTGTCAGAGAAGGACTAATCCCGACTAAATACTATGAAAAAACAAGAGAAAGGCTACACGCAGCTAACAAACAAAAGCTAGAGGTAAAATATAAAATTTCGAATGCTCATATATACAATCAAGGCATATGCTTTAAAAATACATTCTTACTAGTTAAAAATCTATCACAAGATCTAATATTAGGAACTCCATTTCTAACCCAAATATACCCTTTCATGGTAACCCATAAAGGACTAGAGACTGAAATATTGGGTAAACAATTAATTTTTGAGTTCTGTAAGAATATACAAGAAAGAGATATCTTTATGATGAAAGAATTGAGAATTCGAAAAGAAATCTTATTAATAAATAAAAAGAAACATTTACACTCATTACTAAATGAATTCAACCATACTAAAATCGAAGAAGATTTACAAAAACTAGAAATTAAACAACAGATGACACAACTACAAGGAAAATGAGGTCTGCTCAAACTTACCAAATGTTTTCTGGACGAGACGAAAACATATTGTCAATTTACCCTATGAAAAAGATTTTAAAGAAGAAGATATCCTGATGAAGGCCAGACGTATTCAAATGAGCACGGAACTATTAGGATATTGTAAAGAAGAAATAAAAGGATTATTAGAAAAAGGGCAAATCAGAAGCAGCAAATCCCCTTGGTCATGTGCGGTTTTCTATGTAGAAAATAATGCAGAATTAGAACGAGGAGCTCCTAGACTTGTTATAAATTATAAACCATTAAATAAATGTTTGCAATGGATTAGATACCCCATTCCAAACAAAAGAGACTTAATCAAACGATTATCTGGAGCAACTATATTCTCTAAATTTGATATGAAATCCGGATTTTGGCAAATTCAGATACAGGAAGAAGACAAATATAAAACAGTATTTACTGTCCCCTTTGGACACTACCAATGGAATGTAATGCCATTTGGTTTAAAAAATGCAATATCAGAATTCCAGAAAGTAATAAACGATATTTTTAACCCTTATTACAAATTTACAATTGTATACATAAATGATGTACTAATCTATTCTAAATCTATTACAGAACATTTTAGACATGTTAAAAAGTTTGTCAGTATAGTCAAAGAAAATGGTTTAGTCGTATCTGCTTCAAAAATAAAACTCTTTCAGACTAAAATAAGATTTTTAGGGTACAATATAAGTCAAGGAACTATTACCCCTATAAATAGGAGCATTGAATTCTCTATTAAATTTCCCGATGAAATAAAAGATAAGCAACAACTACAACGCTTTTTAGGATGCCTAAACTATATAGCCGACTTTATACCTAAAATAAGGATAATTTGTAAACCTTTATACACTAGGCTAAAGAAGAATGCTCCCGCATGGAATGAAGACATGACGGCTGTAGTTAAAGAAATAAAACAAAAAGTTAAACAGCTTCCATGCTTAGGAATTCCTTTACATAATGCAATTTTAATAGTTAAGACAGATGCCTCAGAATATGGTTATGGCGGCATATTAAAGCAAAAGGTTGATAAAAAAGAACAATTAGTCAGATACTATTCAGGAATCTGGAATCAAGCGCAAACAAATTATTCTATTGTTAAGAAAGAAGTTTTAGCCATTGTTTTATGTATTAATGCTTTTCAGGATGATTTATTTAACAAAACCATCTTAATACGTGTAGATTGTTCATCGGCTAAATTCATACTTGAAAAAGATGTTAAAAATGTATCAAAACAAATATTCGCCAGGTTGCAAGCTTTGTTATCAAATTTTGATTTTAAAATTGAATTCATTAAAGGAAAATTAAATAATCTACCTGACTTTTTATCACGAGAATTCTTGCAGGGATACAAGATATCATATTAGGAACTTCATTTTTAACACAACTCTACCCATTCACAATAACAGCTAAAGGTTTACAAACACACATCTTAGGTAAACAGCTAACTTTTGAATTTTGTAAAAACATTATGAAACGAGATATCTCACTCATACAAAATATAGAAATAAAAAAGGAAATTCTCATGATCAACAAGAAAAAACATTTACACTCTTTAGTACATGAACTAAACCTAACAAGGGTCGAAGAAGAATTACAAAAACCAGAAATACTGAGTCAAGTAACAAAATTACAAAAATAAATGGAAGAAGAGGTCTGCGCAAACCTACCGAATGCCTTCTGAAATAGAAAACAGCATATTGTTACATTACCTTACGAACAAGGATTTAAAGAAGAAAACATTCCAACAAAGGCAAGACCAATTCAAATGAATGCAGAATTATTAAGATACTGTAAACAAGAAATATAAGGATTATTAGACAAAGGGTTAATTCGAGAAAGCAAATCCCCTTGGTCATGTGTTGCCTTTTATGTACAAAATAATGCAGAACTAGAACGAGGTGTTCCGAGACTTGTTATAAATTACAAACCATTGAATAAATATTTACAATGGATCAGATATCCAATTCCAAATAAGCGAGATTTAGTTAAAAGGCTCTCTGGAGCAACTGTCTTTTCAAAGTTCGATATGAAATCTGGGTTTTGGCAAATACAGATCCAGGAACAAGATAAGTATAAAACTGCTTTCACTGTCCCTTTTGGACATTATGAATAGAACGTAATACCTTTTGGACTTAAAAATGTCCCCTCAGAATTTCAACATGTTATGAATGATATATTTAATCCTTATGATAAATTTACCATTGTTTACATTGATGATGTTTTGGTTTATTCTAAATCTATTACTGACCATTTTAAGCATGTTAAGAAGTTTTTACAGGCAGTCAAGGAGAATGGTTTGGTCGTCTCTGTCCCAAAGATAAAATTATTTCAAACAAAAATCAGATTTTTAGGGTATGACATAAATCAAGGAACTTATACCCCTATAGCTAGGAGTATAGAATTTGCTAATAAATTACCTAATGAAATAAAAGAAAAACAACAATTACAAAGATTTTTAGGATGTCTGAATTATATAGCAGATTTTATTCCTAATATACGGCTTATTTGCAAACCCCTATATACTAGGCTTAAAAAACATGCCCCTAATTGAAACGACGAAATGACAAACGTAGTTAAAGAAATAAAATTCAAAGTTAAACAACTTCCTTGTCTAGGTATACCATTACCAAATTATTCTGGAGTTTGGAATAAAGCTCAAAATAATTACTCTATAGTTAAAAAAGGAAGTATTAGCTATTGTACTCTGTGTAAATGCATTTCAGGATGATTTATTTAATAAAATATTTTTAATACGGGTTGATTGTCAATCAGCAAAATTTATTCTATAAAAAGATGTAAAGAATCTAGTATCAAAGCAAATATTTGCTAGATGGCAAGCTATTCTGTCTAATTTTGACTTCACCATTGAATTTATAAAAAGCAGTTTAAACAACTTACCTGATTTTCTCTCACGCGAATTCTTGCAGGGTCAACAGGACGAATAAAAGGTATGCCTAATACTATCCCTTATTTTCAGGAAAGAATAATAGAAAAATGTATTGATAGATTAATGGAGATAGATTTTTCTAGAATCGAAGAAATCCAAATGCTTAGAAGTAACCTAATAGAAGGAATTAACCAAAGTATTCAAAATCATATGGATAATCATAGAGCTTTACCTGAATATTGTGACTGTCAAGAATATGAAAAAAGGGAACAATTCGGACGAAAAATGCTACGAATACTGATAAGAAAATGCATGAACAAGCAATTAAACTACTCAAGATAAGAAAGAAAATTGGAAAGAAGATAGATAAATATTGATAAAAATTTAAAGAATAAAAAAAAAGAAGATATTTGCAAAAGATTAATTCAAATGTTACTATCCTATGTGAATTATTGGATGATCTGGAGCAGTTAAAAAATATTCAGCAGGACATATGCATTACTCAAAACTCCGGATTGAGACCAGTGCTAAAGTAAAAGACGGCGAATATCCAAAACAACGTCGTTTTGGCCGCTTTTGGATCATCGAGACAATATCTGCAGATAAAAGGTTTATTACAAGAACATATCGCTATCAAAGGGTTTTTTCTGTAAAACAACAGGCACATTGTATAGAAGAAGAAAGACGGTCCCTACGCCAAGAACTAAAAGCTGTACAAACTGTACTCAACCGACGAATTAGCACCAGGAGAAATGTTGGCCTTAGCATTGCTGAGTTTAAAGATCTCATCCAGAACCTCAAACAGCATCTTGATCGACTGCCCATTTTGCTCTAAGTTAAATGGAAAAGAAGAAGTCGCTCACAGCGATGCTTGCTCACAGGGCTTCCACCTCTACGGATAAAAGGTATCCTCATTCTCCTCCAACTTCCCCTTCTTCCACCGCTCCCTCCATCCAACCTAATTACTATTCTGCATTAATCACTGCTCCGGTAACTCCGGAACAAATCAAAAAGAAATCTCTGGTTCCTCTACCTTTATATCCACAAAGGTCGCCCCAGTCCATCACCACAAGAACACCTCTCATTTTTCAAGAGTTAGCCAACCAACGAGAGAAAACAGATTTATATACCCACAAAATGGACATAAAGATCATAGAGCTCGAAATAGAAGAGGAGAAAAAAGAAATAAAAGAGCTCAGTATCCAGATCTTTCCCCCTCGTGAGGTCCAAATGTTAGAACACCCATTTAAGACCCGTCTGTTTTATGAACAAATTCTCTTAGAGACACAATCTGTTGAGATTGTACATACAATGGACAAAAAGTTTTCTGACCAGATCGTCTTCTCTAGGATAAAAATTCTGAGAGTCATGACAAAAGGCGAATGGCGCCAACACCCATATACCAATAAAACCTTTTCTGCTAAAATTCCTGGTCAACAGCTCAATGGCTACAATTACTATGACTACCAAAAAGCCTGGCTACGAGTTCTATGGTATAAACCTACGTATCATACGTGGTTTATATACTTTTCAAAAACCTGCCAACGCATATTTCCCCAATGGTGGAGTGGGTATTTCAATACTGTAAAACCATTGGCTGGCCTTTTTCAAAATGAAATAGAAGATGCAATAAAAGTGTTTACTTGTTATTCGGACCTAGAAGACATTACTCCAAGTCCTCTTTTACAGTACCTAATAACATTTTATGTTCCCTGGATCCTCTGTTGGGAACTAGCCAAAAATTGTGACAGTCCTGCCCAAATTACTTATTTGGTCAGAAGGTTAAAACAAAAGAATTGGCCAAATACGAAGTATCAAGGGTCAATGTTCAGGCAGTACAGACACTGTTAAAACTTTCGCCGACAGACATCAAAAAGGTACTTATTCCTGGACCTACCGTATCTCACAATCCTACTACAGCACAGGGAGATGAAGAGATGGTTTCCCGAACATCTTCACTTGAAAAAATAAAAGAAGTTTATGGTTCAAAAGATAAGACGGATGAAGACGAAGATGATCCGTTTGCAAACCATGATCCTGACAAAGATTTGTTGCTTGCTTATCACTGACGCAAGCAATGACGAAGAATAAAAGATAAGGCAAGCACTGATACAAACATGACAAGACAAAAGGCAACGACAAGACAGAAAGCGACTGACGCAACAGACGCACTGATAAAAGAAGTGGTGTAGAATTTCTTTGCTTTTCTCTCAAGGGTATCAATAATGTAATAAAAGCAAGGATAAAAGATTCTGATTGATAAAAATCCCGACTATAAATATGCCTACACCTCTCAGTTGTAAGTAAGCTTGAATGAGTATTGAATAACATTGTGATATTCAGTTATGTTCTTGAGTTTCCTTTGATACTGGTTGTTCAAATAGATAGTAATGATAATCATCTCCTTCTTTTATCACTTGATCCATCATAACCCTCGGCCCATGACTAGCTAAATATACCTTCCCTATCCTTGCAAAACGGTGAATAGCAACACGAACACAAGACAAGACCGATCTTGTGCACATGGTAGCGGAGCCAGACACGGCATACCCTGATCAAAACTACAGAAAAGTCCTTACCGGTTAATCCTCAAATAGAACATTTAGAGTTAATAGATAATAATAAATTATTAAAATTTAAAACTAAGTACAAATTTATGCACATATGTTTAGTTCAAATAGCAATAAAACTCCTACATCGAATTGGCTTAGATACCCCAATTCTAATGTGTTTACGAGATGCGAGATTTACTTCATTCACTGACTCCTTATTAGCTGTTTGTGAATCGAATCTAGCCACTGGACCCGTATACTTCAACTGTTACCCCAACTTTAGTATTGACCTCTTTGATGAAAATTTAAGTAAGACTTTAACGCTTAATATGAAAATACCAACTACAATGATGGAAAGCTCCAAAAACGTAGCCATAATATATAGAATACATTATAAAATAATGAAATCAAATCTCAGCCCTAGAGCTAAGATTGAATCTGCAAAAGAATCCACTGTATTAATCGAGGCTAACTATGATCATGTTAATATTCATACTCCTAAATTAATAGACTGGAACCAGGTTACGTATCCCGATAATTGGCAAATCCATAATATTGTACCATTACGACCAATACAACCTAGAACTCAACCACTTGAGGTTATTGAAACTGATAAAGGGCATGCTGAAATTGTATTTAAAAGACCTATTGACCCACCTAGACGATCTTTATCTAGTAGGTATTCCATGTCTCATAAATACGAGTCCTTATTATCCACAAAACAACCATCCTTAAAAGGTGTTGATTATAATAAAAGCATTCCCCAATCATATTATACCACTAATAATGATCCCGCTTCCTCTTCAATTCCTATTCTCAAAAAGGACTCTCCCCCTTTATCTCCTACCCATAGTGATATGGCCGTCCCTAATACATATAACACTCAACTTTAACATGTCTCATTTTATCCTTGACCTACCTACTCTCATTGATAAATACTGTGCTGATCATAATACCCTCAATCGAGCTATCTATCTTCGCACGGTACCCTCGAAGATCAGGGGGGAATTTGGCGAGATTATCAGCGTGAACTCACTTACTACGAAACACATACTGATTTCTTCTTATGGTGGAACTCTAGACAATCCCTTTATAACAACCAACTAGATGAAACTAAAGAAATCAATACTACTTTTTCTAGCTATACCCTTTGGCTCAAAACAAAAGATCAAACAATTGAAAATTCAAAATATCCTCCCTTTGAAGAAATAACTATTGACTGGAATGGAAATAAAATAATTGCTGCCCCATTCAAAGACGTAGATAACTCTGAATTAGGCAAAATTAAAAGTCAAAACAACTACACAAACCAAATGTTACAAAAAGTAGCTCAGCAATTAGACTATCTATACTCCATCCAAAAAAGAAAAGAAATTAAAATAGAAAAATCCTTAGTAAAACCTAATGAAGAAATAAAGAATTTTACACTTAGTCGGGAAGATGAACTATTACGAAAAATAACAAAACAATTAGAATACTTAGAATTATCTTCGGCCTCCACCTCGAAACCACAAATATCTGCCATATCCGAAACAGAAAGTGAAACAGAATCAGAACACACAGAGCTAGATCACTTAGATAATTTAACCGAACAATTTGAAGAAAAGTTAGAAGTAAATAAAGTCAGGATATATGACCGACCTAGGATACCCCACTATTATCCCCGACCATCATTACCAGACATTCAACATGAAGAAAGATACTCGTTAGGAAGCTATGATGGTAAAAGCATCTATGAATGGAATATAGATGGAAAAACAGAACATGGAATAACAGATATATTAAACGAGATGTGTATGGCAGCTACTGCCTACAAGACAATGAACAATAGTGAAAAAGAAATCACGAGAATAATAACCTCTGGCTTTACTGGACAGCTGAAAGGATGGTGGGACAATTATTTGTCTCAGTCTGATAAAAACGAAATCTTAATGATGGTAAAACCTGAAATTCGTGATGGGCAAACTCATGCTATTGAAAATTCCTTTGCAACCTTAATATATGCCATTACAAAATATTTTATAGGAAATCCGCAGAGTATAGCCGAAAAAGCCTCTATAATCCTTACAAACTTAACTTGTCCGAAATTACAAGACTTCCGTTGGTATAAAGATATGTTTCTATCTAAAATATTCACTAGAGAAGACTGCCAACAATCATATTGGAAAGAAAGGTTTATAGCAGGATTACCCAGACTATTTGCCGATAGAGTAAGAAATAGAATAAAAAGAAAATTTAATGATAATAATATTCATTATGACATGATTACATATGAGGATTTAATAACAGAAGTAAATACAGAAGGCTTAAATCTCTGTAATGAATTAAAATTAAAATCTAAGCTTAAGCAAGATAAACTTAGCGGTAGAAAAGAACTAGGATCCTTCTGCACCCAATATGGTTACGAAAAAATTGTTGCTCCCTCTGCAAAACACAAAAAACTTGTTAGCAAAAAACGAAGATATCCAAAGACGTTTAGAAAGAACTATGACAAAATAAAATATGACAGACCTCGATATAACAAACCAAAAAGAAAATTCAGACAAAAAGATAACAAGAATACCACTACTCAGAATGGTCCTATTTGTTATAAATGTGGACGATTTGAACACATCAAAAGGGATTGCCCTCTTTTGAAAAAGATTAGAGCCCTAGAAATAGATGATAATGAGAAAGAAGAAATATTAAATTTATTAAGACAGAATGAAAGCTCAAGTTCATCGGATAATACGGGCAATATCGAAGAATGTGAATGCATAGGTCCATGTCAATGTTACAAACTAAACACGATTACAGAAGAGAAAAACTTATTTGACTTAATCATGAAAGTAGAAAATCCAGAGTTACAGAAAAAATATTTAACGGAGTACAAATCTTATGTAGCCAATAACAAACCACGACAGGATGAAACAAAAATCTATAATTTTATTTAAAAAAGAAAATAATAAAGAAGTACTAACTCTAGAAGGATTAAAACAGGAGATTCGAAATGTTAAAAAAGAAGTTAAAATCCTAAAAGAAGACTTAGAAATAGTCAGATATACAATAAAAGGAAAGGATAAAACTGAGGATCTCCCTGAACATAGTTTTCAAACAAATGAAGAATTCATCCAAGCGATATCTAAAATAGAATTCCAACGATGGTATACTAATGTTACTATAGTAATCAAAGATTATAAGTTAGAGCTAAGAGCCTTGTTAGATTCTGGAGCATACCATAATTGTGTTAGAGAAGGATTAATCCCTACAAAATATTATGAGAAAACTAAAGAGAGACTACATGCGGCTAATAAAAAAACATTAGAGGTCAAATACAAATTAACAAATGCACATATATGCAACCAAGGAATCTGCTTTAAAAATACTTTTCTACTAGTTAAAAATCTATCACAAGATATCATATTAGGAACTCCATTTTTAACACAACTCTACCCATTCACAATAACAGCTAAAGGATTACACACATCTTAGGTAAACAGCTAACTTTTGAATTTTGTAAAAACATTATGAAACGAGATATCTCACTCATACAAAATATAGAAATAAAAAAAGAAATTTTCATGATCAACAAGAAAAAATATTTACACTCTTTAGTACATGAACTAAACCTAACAAGGATCGAAGAAGAATTATAAAAACCAGAAATACTGAGTCAAGTAACAAAATTACAAAAACAAATGGAAGAAGAGGTCTGCGCAAACCTACCGAATGCCTTCTGGAATAGAAAACAGCATCTTGTTACATTACCTTACGAACAAGGATTTAAAGAAGAAAACATTCCAACAAAGGCAAGACCAATTCAAATGAATGCAGAATTATTAAGATACTGTAAATAAAAAATACAAGGATTATTAGACAAAGGGTTAATCAGAGAAAGCAAATCCCCTTGGTCATGTGCTGCCTTTTATGTACAAAATAATGCAGAACTAGAACGAGGTGTTCCGAGACTTGTTATAAATTACAAACAATTGAATAAATATTTACAATGGATCAGATATCCAATTCCAAATAAGCGAGATTTAGTTAAAAGGCTCTCTGGAGCAACTGTCTTTTCAAAGTTCAATATGAAATCTGGGTTTTGGCTAATACAGATCCAGGAACAAGATAAGTATAAAACTGCTTTCACTGTCCCTTTTGGACATTACGAATGGAACGTAATGCCTTTTGGACTTAAAAATGCCCCCTCAGAATTTCAACATGTTATGAATGATATATTTAATCTTTATGATAAATTTATCATTGTTTACATTGATGATGTTTTGGTTTATTCTAAATTTATTACTGACCATTTTAAGCATGTTAAGAAGTTTTTACAGACAGTCAAGGAGAATGGTTTGGTCGTCTCTGTCCCAAAGATAAAATTATTTCAAACAAAAATCAGATTTTTAGGGTATGACATAAATCAAGGAACTTATACCCCTATAGTTAGGAGTATAGAATTTGCTAAAAAATTCCCTAATGAAATAAAAGAAAAACAGTAATTACAAAGGTTTTTAGGATGTCTGAATTATATAGCAGATTTTATTTCTATTATACGGCTTATTTGCAAACCCCGGCTTATTTGCAAACCCCTATATACTAGGCTTAAAAAGCATGCCCCTAATTGGAACGACGAAATGACAAACGTAGTTAAAGAGATAAAATCCAAAGTTAAACAACTTCCTTGTCTAGGTATACCATTACCAAATTATTCTGGAGTTTGGAATAAAGCTCAAAATAATTATTCTATAGTTAAAAAAGGAAGTATTAGCTATTGTACTCTGTGTAAATGCATTTCAGGATGATTTATTTAATAAAATATTTTTAATACGGGTTGATTGTCAATCAGCAAAATTTATTCTATAAAAAGATGTAAAGAATCTAGTATCAAAGCAAATATTTGCTAGATGGCAAGCTATTCTGTCTAATTTTGACTTCACCGTTGAATTTATAAAAGGCAGTTTAAACAACTTACCTGATTTTCTCTCACGCGAATTCTTGCAGGGTCAACAGGACGAATAAAAGGTATGTCTAATACTATCCCTTATTTTCAGGAAAGAATAATAGAAAAATGTATTGATAGATTAATGGAGATAGATTTTTCTAGAATCGAAGAAATCCAAATGCTTAGAAGTAAACTAATAGAAGGAATTAACCAAAGTATTCAAAATCATATGGATAATCATAGAGCTTTACCTGAATATTGTGACTGTCAAGAATATGAAAAAAGGGAACAATTCGGACGAAAAATGCTACGAATACTAAATGAAACAATTGAAGAAAATGCAAGGATAGGGAAGGTATATTTAACTAGTCATGGGTTGAGGGTTATGATGGATCAAGTGATAAAAGAAGGAGATGATTATCATTACTATCTGTTTGAACAACCAGTATCAAAGGAAACTCAAGAACATAACTGAATATCACAATGTTATTCAATACTCATTCAAGCTTACTTACAACTGAGAGGTGTAGGCCTATACAGCCACATTCTTCTATACTTTCTTGGGAACTAGTACTACTATCATCTTCCCTTAGGAGGTTTAATATCTCATCTTTATCAGTATCATTTATCATTAAGGATCTGATCTTTTTTAACAAGGGACAATCTTTCTTAAGATGTCCAAATCGTCCGCATTTATAACAGGTAGGGCCATTTTGTTTTGGCACTGGTTTTCTAAAGTTTTTTTTTTTATATTTTATTTTCTCAGGCTGTTGTTGCTGCTTATAGTTTGGTCTGAAGGGTTTCTTATTTCGTTGTCTTTTAATACTCTTTCTATATTTTGAGGATGGGGCAGTTATTTTTTTCATACCCATATTGGGTACAGAAGGATCCCAGTTCTTTTCTTCCACTGAGTTTGTCTTGCTTTAGTTTAGACTTTAGTTTTAATTCGTTGCATAGATTTAACCCTTCTGTGTTTACTTCCGTAATTAGATCTCCATACGTGATAAGGTCATAATGAATATTACTATCATTAAATTTCTGTTTTATTCTATTTCGGACTCTATCTGTAAAAAGTTGGGGTAGTCAAAAAAGAAATTGAAACCTTAAAAGAAGAAATAAAAATAATAAAAAAGGATACGAAAGGAAAAACAGTAATAGAAGATTCCCCTTTACACGAAGAAGAATTCATACAAGCTTTATCTCAAATAGAATTTCAAAGATGGTATACGTATGTCAATATAACGATCAAAGACTATAAATTAGAATTAAAAGCACTCTTAGATTCCGGAGCTGATCATAATTGCATTAGAGAAGGATTGGTTCCAACTAAATACTATGAAAAAACAACGGAACGCCTACATGCTGCCAACAAACAAAAACTCGAAGTTAAATATAAACTCACAAATACTCATATATGCAAACAAGGTTTATGTTTCAAAACTACATTTCTTTTAGTTAAAAACTTATCGCAAGATATTATACTAGGAACTCCTTTCCTAACACAACTATATCCTTTTACCATAACAGAAAAAGGACTTACAACAAAAATCCTAGGACAAAACATTACTTTCGACTTTTGCAGAAGTATTTTAGCAAGAAATATAACGTCAATAAAAGTAAATAAAGAAATCGCACTAGTCAATAAGAAAAAACACTTACACTCATTAGTAAATGAGCTTAATTTAACACGCATAGAAGAAACTTTGCAAAACCCAGACA